>OU860782.2:10100519-10547775 GCA_917862395.2 Heliconius sara
TAACAGAACTTTTGCTTTAAATTACTTAAAATATAAACAATAAATAGCAACTTATTATTACATTAATATATAGTACATATAATTGTTACCGTTTGTAAGTACTTTATATTATAACAGAATGAAAATTATTTTTCTTGAGGCCGGTCGTGGCGCAGCGGCACAAAGTGTGACTGTAAACCGACTGGTTGTGGGTTCGATCCACACTTGAGGAGGTGAAATATTTACTTAAATTTATATTTCCATTTCTTCGCTCTGGTGTCGAGGCAAAGCGCGGCGTTGAGTTCTGCCACTTAACACGCAATGCCTCCGGAATTCAGCAGAAAGTGGGGAACGGAGTGTCTTTCACTACGTTCCCTCTGCCTACCCTGCAGTGTGCGGGATACAGCGTGAAGCTGATTTTTTTAAAATTATTTCTTTATGACTTCTAAGTAAACAGTAGCTACAAACATATATATAATAGAAACAACAATTAATTTTGTTTTAATTGAACATCTAATAATTAAATATCATCCTACATATTCCTTATATGTTTCCTAAAATAATAAAGTAGCCGTCGATACTCGCAAGCAAATATTTTTCATCAAGCTCACTTTTTCGGCATGAATATAACAAGAAAATAACGAAATGGGGTTTCTCCTGTTCTCACAAACGAAAACCGAACGTTCATTTTTTCAAACGTCTATCGAAATTGCTTCAATCAATATAAGATACACCGAGATTTTATTTCGCCTGTCATGAATGGAGTTATATAGGTAACAGTCGACAGTTTTAATTGTTGGCTATATATACAGCCTTTTTTTCAACTTCACGCTATGTTCTATACAGTAGTAAAGTAGAGTAGGCAGAGAGAACTTCCATTCTCCACTCTCCGCCAAATTTTCGATGCTCAACGCCGCGCTTTGCCGTTTTACCGTAGCGAGGAAACGAAAATATTATATAAATAATAATTCATTTTCCCAAGTACGAATCGAACCCATAACTGAGGCTTTTACAGTCACACATTTGTTTCCTGCGCCACGATGGTCTCTTTTTTTCAACGATGGAATATTAACTTTTTGTAAGTTAATGCACATACTTTTTATTTTCAGCTTATTTTATTTTATAAAGTAGAGTGGACATAGAGAAGCTTATGTTAATGTACTTATTGCTTACTTCGCCTATGTTAGAGACTGTAAAATGAAATGTTGAGTTGTAGAACAACTATAGTAGTGCGTGTGATTGAAAACGATTTATCAAATAGAAACACAGAATTAATGGTAATTTATTAATAAACAACCTATCAAAGTATTGAAAATATTCCCATTAGAAATCTATACTAGTATACAGTATACTAATACAGGAACATGAACGTAATTCAGTACATTAAATAAAAAACCCTGTAGTTCAAATGACAGCAGTCACGAACAGGACGCTATAGGGTATATTATGCTAGTACGAACTAATGTCATACTCATCTAGAACCAAGAAAGTTTCATTAACTTTTTTACTTCGTGGTCAATCAGCAATTTGATAATTTTACAACTAGGCCAATTGATTCTAAGATTTAATTATTAATATTCCAGTTTTCCACTGCCTATCCTACTCTGTGCGGATACAGCAGGTGCGGGTGAAGCTAAAAGAAAATAACTATTATTACAATTTAACCCTGTAATAGGCACGTTTAAATACAGATTAATAAATATTTAAAGCAACAGTAATTTCAGATATTAAAAATCCCTAATTAGATACCATAAAAAAAGTATGGCGGGTATAAACATGGCGGGAACGTAAAATTTATTGTCTTATTAAGTATTGTAGTAAAATAATTATAGCAAAGACCAGCCTTGGCAGCTGCGCCATTCTTTTCAAGTTTGGCTATGAGACTGCCGCGTGTTTAATTAATTTTATTAAATATCCTAACATTTGAGGAGTCAGTGTGTTTTACGACGGTTTAAATTTATATCCTTTGTGATGTAGATATACGGGACAAAAAGACGACATTTTGCCCAAATCTATGTGATTCATTTACATACCTTACATTTATATATTTAAAGATTAACATTTTTATTTCTTAGCTCTGGTGTTTTTATTTGCAAAGCGGCGAGCGGCGAGTTCCGCTACTCAACACGCAATGCCTCCAGAATTCGGTGGAAAATAGGGAACGGAATGTCTTAACACTATGTTCCCTCTGCTTACCCTTCTGTATGTGAGTAAATAAAATATTTTTAAATAGTGTAAGTACCAAAACTCAACTGAAGTGCAATGTTAGATAAAGCGCAAGACCTTTAAATATAATGTAATCTTTAAATATAGTGTAAATTAAAAAAGTAACAATTCATACGTTATCTATAGCGGCTTGTATATTAAGATGCAAGATGCATTTTATTTAAAATGAAATGAGCAAACCACGAATAAATTCGTTTTCACATATTACACTTATGGCTAAAGACCTAAAAGGTTTTATAAATACTTAGGTAAATAAGAAAATTGGAAATTATTTTTTTCTCAAATCCAAATACATCCTATCTTCCGATCTTCACTACAGAACATAAAGGCAATTTACTTCGCCATGCCCAAAGCCTATCCAGCTTAAAGAATATTAAGTGACCTCTAAGTAATCTGTTAAAAAGGGATTCGAAGAATTGGCCACTCAGGCAAATGGTGGCATTTATTCTAATACTTTTGAAGAAAAGACCACTTAGATAAAGATTGGGTAGTCAGTCAATAAGTTAGTAATATGTATATATATATATATATATATATATATATATATATATATATATATATATATATATATATATATATATGCACATGATGTACAGTCGTTATGAAGAACTACCTTAAACATATAATAATATATGTAAAATTTAAAAAATCAGCTTCACGCTGTATCCCGCACACATCAGGATAGGCAAAGGGAACCACCGACGAAGACACTCCGTTTTCCACCTTTCTGTCGAATTCTAGAGGCATTGCGTGTTAAGTGGCAGAACTCTACCGTGCTTTGCGTCGATACCAGAGCGAAGAAATGGAAATTATAAATTTATGTAAATATTTCATCTCCTCGAGTTGGGATCGAATCCACAACCAGTCAGTGTTACAGGCACACTTCGTGCCGCTGCGGCACGACTTGCCTCATAATCAATTATGTGATTTGGGAAAAAATATTTGTATTTCAAAGTATAAAGCAACTAGAAACTTATGTAAGTAATAAATATTTCGTGTATTGCATAGAATAAATAGAATTATATTATATATTGAAATTCAAAATATTATCAACTTTTCCAGAGCATTTTCTTGAAGTTAAACGGAATAATGGTACTACTTAAGTTGAACAGAATTGAAATCAGGCGGTGAAACTTTCGTCAATGAATTTCCTATAATAACGTACTAAAACATTCACCGTGTATATTTTCCTTCCTTTACTTGTTTATATCAAGCCAAAGTTCCTGTTAGAACAACTTAAATATTGTAAATTTTTCTATGAAAATAAAAATAATTGAAGTTTTATATTATTCCGAAAGCACGTACTTCACTTTTACATAAAATATGAATAATATTTTACCAGCGCAGCGGCACAAAGTGTGAATGTAAACCGACTGGTTGTGGGTTCGATTCCCACTCGAGGAGATGAAATATTTACTTAAGTTTATATTTCCATTTCTCCGCTCTAGTGTCGAGGCTAAAGCGCGGCGAGTTCTGCCACTTAACACGCAATGCCTCCGGAATTCGGCAGAAAGTGGGGAACGGAGTGTCTTTCATTATGTCCCCTCTGCCTACCCTGCAGTGTGCGGCATACAGCGTGAAGCTGATTTATTTGATTTATTTATTTATTTTACCATTCAAAGTATTCCGTCTTACATTGATTTCATTTAAGATATTTATCTTTCTAAATGATAATAACGCTTATCTAAAGAATAAAATATATTAACAGCTTACCTGAAGTTTAAGTTTTTCAAATTCAGAATGTTTTGATTTCTAAATTGAAATTCAGAAAGTTTTATTCTTTAAAAGTCAATAAAAACAAAAAGAAATAAACCTTCAGGCGTGAGTGACCTCATAATCTTCATACACTTTGCATCAAGATAAAATATCAATGCTCGAATTCTTGTAAAAAGTATCATATATATGCATATATTTAAATCAAAATATTTTTCTTATTCTTATTGAATCCCATATCTACAGCATTCTCATAGATTAGTTCCAAACGTGTGATGGCTTGAAATAGTATTTAGTTAGGCACGAAAGCAAAGAATGGGGTAACTGTATACTTTATACAGCAGTTAAAAAAATAATACCTATAATAAATTATTTTTATTTATATGAATACTGATAGTTTAATAAAAAACATTACAGAAATTCTGCAAAATATACAGTGTCTCTGCATAAGTATAAGTAAAATAGAAAATGTAGAGTATTCGCAAAACACGAGAAAATATGAACATTTAATTATATTACTTTGTGAGGCTCGCTCCTTTAACAATTTGTAATTAAAATATTTTAATATCATTTTATTGTTTTATTAAGTTATAATTGTGGATATCTTTATATATATAGTAATGATAGGTGTATCCAATTTGGATTCATACGTGAAGGAGTCTGTTTAACAATTTAATCAGTTCTTTAAATAACAAATGCTTTGTATATGGATATTTGTCTTTTTTTTTTAGTTTCACGCAGTATCACACAAATCGCAGAGCGTAAAAACATTGTTTTTATTGTTGTTTGTTCCTATTTAAATTAGGAAAGTTAGTGCTTCTACATCTATGCATTGAGAAGAGACTTATATATTATACGTGATTTGACACTTTCAGTTTGTATTAATTACAGAAAGACAATATGAATTGAGAATGAAACAAGTAATCACTAAGCTATCTTATTTTACATAATGAATAAGTTGCGTAGATATTATACGAACAACAGATTAACATCAATTAAATACACACGTGAGTATAATATATATTTTAAGAAATAGATATATATCAAAAACTTACTATTGACACTGAACTCTAGGCACCGAATTATCGTTATTAATTTAGTAAACAGGAAAAATATATTTCTTTTGAATTATCCATTATTATTAATATAGAGCGTCCATATTGTTTCTTTTCCTTATTTCTCTTGGAGGCAGTAATGTTCTTTCCTGAAATAAAAGTAATTTTAAGTATTTTTAAACACTTTTAAAGTGATATTTCACACTTACGAAAGAAAAATACTTATTTTTATACGTTTTCTAAATAAGTTAAAGTATATTTTGTTATATATTTTGTTAGCGACTTCCAAGCTTCAATTATATTATAAAAAGATATTCGAGGAATATTAGACAATTGTTATCTATATAAGATTGAGGTCGAGTGAAACATATCAGCGCATTTCTTTAATGTGGGAAACGTGGGAGAATAAATTTTCTATATAATAAATATAAAAAATCCTTATATAAAGAATTTAGAAATCTAGAAGGAAAGTCATTGACTCTTACATAGAGCACTTATAATAATAATTTGGTTTAGTACGTACATATATCGAAGCCCACAAGCTAATAAAGTAGTACTTATTCCATCTGGATAATCTATATTTATACTACCAATTTGGTAGTAAATTTCTATCCATTTTTGTTTTAATCTTTCATAAAACATATTTTACTTAGAAATTAACGTGAAAAATAATTAAAGGTACCTATTTTTTTGTTATCGAATTCTGTAACAAAAATTGTCTATTCGTTTTACCACTATTCTATTTCTCTAATAAGTTAATTTTATAATAAATTTTAATATTATTTTCTATCATCATTCGTTCATTGTGTATTACTTTCATAATCCATAAATATATTTTTTAAAATTAATATAATAATCAACCGTGACATGTAAAACAACTTTTTTTTGACGTGTTTATTTCATGCACTTATATCTCATGCCTTCATTAATAGGGTATAGTAAAAAAAGAACGAAAAAGACGAATCGTGACGTTATTCCGCCATTCAAAACGCAGTCTCGAAATATTAGACGATTACTGAGGAATTGCTGCTTATTAATTGCAATTTCACCGCTATTTGGTCAGAAATGGAAAACAAAATACTTGTCTGAGTTTTTTTTAAGCAAGCGTATAAAAATTTCGACGTAGCTTGATGAGAACATATGGCTTAGTGGTCAGAGCGCCTGGTCGGGTTCCAGGAGGCGCGGGTTCGAGTCCCGCTACGCTTAAAATTTTTATACGTTTTCTAAATAAGTATATTTCTTGCCAGACTTACTCCGACTTTAGAGGCTTAATAACAACAGATTACTTCTGTTTTGTTTATGACATTTAATATTATTTTAATAAATTTGTATTCAAATACTTATATTTTGTTTTGGAAATGCTATTGTAGTAATTAATATATATTTGTAACAAATAAAAGAAAATCATATAATATTATAGATATCTAGCTAATATATACTCCAATTAATCAAAATTTCATAATAATCTTTTTTAACTAGTGGCTTTAATAAGATACATAGAATAGTAACACAAAATTGTTATTTTACTCTATTTATCCACCAAAAAAATATAAATTATTTCTTAGGGTTCCTAATCTCAAAAAATTAAAATGTACCCTTAAAAGATCATTTCCTTATCCGCTTGTATGTCTGTTAAGACCATTTATCTCAACATTGTATAAAGATATTAATTTGAAATTAATATCAAACAATTAAATCTATAGTCTCATGAATATACTATACTTTCCATAGACCTAGTTATAAAATTTGGCACGAAGTATGAACTTACAAGCTCGTTGTATTTTCCAATGACATACAATTTTGAAATTGAAGCCTCAGCGGGCAGGTCCCACTCGTAAACCTGTTTTTATTCCGACATAATATTATTTATAAACAATCACAACTATATAAAGAAGTATATAAATCATTAGGAAATCGCAAAAAACATAGTCAAAATATATATTTATTTTTGATAATAAATGTCTTAAAGAGTTAAAAAACTGCCGGTTTAAAACTAAAATGTAACATACCACACAAATGGCTGGGTTTTAACACTCCAAGTGGAGGCTTTTAGTAAATGAGTGTGAGACTTAGGTAACCCTCACTGTAGAAACACGTGGATATTTGCAAAAGAAGTGGTGAAAGTGTAATTTACAGTTAAGTTCACACATATGTATTTGTGTGAGTCTCCCGGTTTATTATTTTGGTTTTGTTAATTCACAATTCGCTATTACCTATTAATTTTAAAATAAGAATATTATTAACATTATTTTTAGTTACTTTTTTCAGTTTTACATGAACAGGAAATGTGAAAACAGACATAATATAAAACAAACCTATATACTTTGTATCTTTGTATCGTTCATGCCAAAGCATGTAGAGGAAGAAAGTCTGAGTGACATTCCGTTCCCGACTTTCCGTTGAATTGTTGGAGGCATTGCGTGTTGAGTGGCAGAACTCAATGCCGAGATTTTGCGTTGGTGGTAGATTGAAGAAATGAACATATTAATAAATAATAATTCATTCCCTTGCTCATGGATGGATCGAAGCTACATCGGTCGCGTTAGTCACAAACTTGTCCTCCTATGTCACGATGGCAATTATGTTTGTTAAAAGCTTCTCTTGTATACACTCGACTCGTTAAGGTCGGGGTTGGCTTCTTTGTCTAACAACGAGCTATAAATGTCACGACGCTCATTTGCTGAAAACCATCATCACTTCAAATTCGAAACTAGGCCATTCCCGCTTGGTTTCCTGAGCAACAGCGCCAGCGTTTGTCTGATCTTTACGTTTAGCTTAAATTTAGCTTTGATAGTACACGACACAAGTGTAAATATATGATAGACTTGGCGTTAAATGTTCTTATTAAAAACTTTTGTTCGATTTTAAAGTGGCTAGCTTTATTAAACTTTTAATATAAAAGTTGTTTAGTCTTACTAACAAGAAGTGCTGCACACTGTTTTAGTCAAAGCGGATGATGTTTCAAAACCAGGTCACTTATAAACAAAACGTGAAAGCTAAACTCTACCTCCAGTGAATATGTCGATCTTGTTGATATAAATAATCTCAACAAAGGTATCTTAACTGAAGGAGCAGATTCTTTCGTCTAACCAAATTTAAAATACATTGTCACAATCGAATAAATATTCAATAAAGATTATGTAGGGGTCCTTCAACTAGTACAATAATATTGGTAAAAGAAGATCAACTTTTAAGAATAAAAAACCAGAATGGGTTAAAAGATTTGTGTCTACAAAATTGGTCTTTAAGAGTTAAAAAACTACGTCAACTACATTTTTATTAATACCATGCTTCTTTAATGTACGTATGAATATGACTTAATGAGAGTTATCCAACTCCTAACTTCCTGAACTGAAATTTGTAGAGAAATGTTGATAAGAAATATTCAGATTAAACTTTAAACTGCTAACTTTGATGCGAATTTCTTAAAAACAAAATATGCATATATTTAGGCCAAGCGACGTTACCAAATATAACAACGTTAGCAAGTTTAGTATCAGTATCTACTTAATATACTATATTTTTTCTTTTGTTTTCAAACTTTTACTATATTCTGCACATCACGAACATAATGTTAAGACATCAAGAAAATCCGATCCTTGAGGTATTGCGTGTTGACTGGCGTAACTCAACTCAACTCCGGGCTTTTGCCTTTGGGCCAGGGCGAAGAAATGAAATTATTAATAAATAGTAATTCATCAAAGATTGTATTAGTACGTATCTTATTCTTATTCCTAACATACCGAGATATTTACCACAGCAAAGGAGACAGAGGAAACCTAATTATATAAGACACTCCGTTCACCACTTTCTACAGCTTACTTGCCTGTTGAGTAGCAGAACTCAACTCCGCTCAACGCTTTATCTCATTACCAGAGAATTAGATTATTATATTGAAACCATAATTTAAAGGTTTAAATGAGTACTAAGCTCACATAGCCGAATCCGATCCAAATGTGGAAACCGCACGCAAAGTATACTATAGGTAGTCAAAGTAGTCAAAGAAAACTGAAAATGTATTCACACTTACCACAAGCACATATTGGTTATAACTGATCTTGAAGCCATGACGTATATAGGGCGCGTCATGCGTGACAAATGACGGCAGGCGTTTCCGACGTGACACCATAAATCCAATACTGGTAATCGAATCGGATCTGATAGACCCCTCGTTTATTTTCGGGTATTACCCAATTTGTAGGTGATTATTTCACGTAATAAATTAGTAGGCCCTCACTACTCAATTAGTGAGTGTCGGTTTAATATGACTAAATGCGTATTTTAAGGTTAATGTTTTATAGAGAATAATTTGAATGTTGTTTTAATCGACTATTTTATATCGGTATGTTATTAATAGATGACTTTAATGCTATAAATTGTTTCTTTTTTTTTATTTCAAAATTAAAATCTTAAGTTAACATTTTAAAAGAAAAAAAATTTTTAAAGTTTAGACAAAATCAAAATCTTCAAATTATTTTTCATATCAGATTATAATATTAATTTTTATTAATAAGTTCTTTGATTTTCACGATTATTACACATTTTAAATGAAACTAATTTAACCGGATTAATCGCGTATATTTAAGATTTTACATTTTGGAAACCCGACGCTTCGAACACTTTGCAGTAGCCCGTGGTAACGGGTAGACGGTAGGTCTACCCTTGACCGTTAAATTAGTTTCATTTAAAATCATTTTTATTATCTCTAGCTTCTCGCTATTCTGCACGTAACTGGGACGTAGGTAGGATGAGGAGACCCTGGAACCTATTGTTTAGACACTTCTACACTAGGGTGTGGACGCTAAAAAAGAACAAATGATTGTATAGCATTATTTGCCATATTAATATTTATTCACGCCATGAATAGGAATTGAATTTAAATATGGAATCTTCTCATAAAGGTTATCTGTTAATCTACAAAGATATAAATTTTATTTGCATGAAATTTCATATTTACTTTAAAAATCCATTTAATTTTCTTCCACACATATACTCGTATTCATACGGCGAATGCATTTTCATTAAGAATCGAATATTGTAAATAAAACCCAGTTTGCTATATTTATTTTAAAACATAAACATTGCGTACCTTATTATAGATTTTATTATTCTGAATAAAAGTCCATTTTATAAAAAAAATAAAAATACTATATAGTTCTATTATTTTCTATGGGTTCTAAACATACGCAAAATAAAAAGCGGCTATTTTGATAATTTAAAATTAGTCTATATCTATGTCGGAGTATATATGTCGGAGAAGGCTCTCCAAAGGTGTTTATAAAAGACTACCCTAGTGTTGACTACCGTCCGTCTTTCGGCGTGTAATAAGGCCACGTAGAAGAGTTTTGAAAGTATTCGAGCAAGAATGGCATATTAAAAGTACCGAAGAAACTTTCAAAGAGGTCACCATACCCATGTCTCTCTTTATTAATATCAAAAACATAAGTATATTTAATTTTATCCAATTAAATTCTGACCTTATAAAGATTGGCCCTATTCCCAATAAAAATAAAGGAGACTTGCGTTTTACTTTTTTAAAATTTATCTAAGTACCCGCAGGGGTTCGTCATTCGTGTCTTGGCTTAAGCTTTTTGTGAACTTTGATTAACTTTTTCAAGTTTGAGGAAAACCATGAGGAAAAGAATGGAGCTTTTGGTTTACTCTATAAAGCTTTTTAGGTTCAGTGAAATAAAATAGAGAATTTTTTAGTTATATTGCGGCTTAATTTTGATATTAAATATAAAATGGTGAATACTACAAAAATAATGGGGCAATGTGACAATGGGACAAACGTACTTCTTGTACAAAAATAAGTCATTATTTGTAATATGAAATGTCAGTTGTTTAGTCATTGTTAAATTACTTTAATTACTTAAAAATTGTACGTTTCCAGGGCATTGTATGTAGTTAATAATAAGTTAATAATAAAATTAGTGTTTTATTATCTATAACCTATTACATTATGCGACAATTTAAAATTCTTTTTTCCGGGAAAAAAAATCGAGGCCGGTCGTGGCGCAGCGGCACGAAGTGTGACTGTAAAACCGACTGGTTGTGGGTTCGATCCCCACTCGAGGAGATGAAATATTTACTTAAATTTATATTTCCATTTCTTCGCTCTGGTGTCGAGGCAAAGCACAGCGTTGAGTTCTGCCACTCAACACGCAATGCCTCCAGAATTCGGCAGAAAGTGGGGAACGGAGTGTCTTAACACTAGGTTTCCTCTGCCAACCCTGCTGTGTGCGGGATACAGCGTGAAGCTGATTTAATTATTTTTTAAATTCTTTTAAGCTACGTTACATATTACACTACTATTTTTACTACATTACAGATAAAAAAAAATCAGCTTCACGGTGTAGGCAGAGTGAAACTAGTGTAAAGACACTCCTTTCCCCACTTTCCGCCGAATTTATAGAGACGGCGGAACTTAACGCCGCTCCTTGCCTCGACACCAGAGCGAAGAAATAGAAATATAAATTTTAATAATTATTTCATTTTCTGGAGTCCCCACTCGAACCCACAACCACCGCGGTACAGTCACACCCTAGTGCCCCTGAGCCACAACGGCCTCAATACATTACAGATTACATTACATAAAACATCAAATAACACAATGGCCATGAAACTAAGTATAGAAATATATTATACTAAAAAAGTGTATTTCTATCTTACAAGAATCTCAACAAGCTAAGGCAAGCCATACCTTTAATTAAAACAAGCTGTGACATCTCAGCGCTCCAAGTACCGATCAAACCCATTAGCGACTGATCGGAGTGATTAAGAGGACGGAACGACACATTTTGTTCAACGCGTTGTTTTGTTTCCATTCTTTTCAATTATAAGTTTTCAAGTTATTATTTTTTGTTGTAAAGTGCTTTTGAAATTCAAAAAATAATTAAGCATAATTATTTTTATGATACTTATAATCTATGCGTAACTGCGTCACATGAAATATAGGTGTGAAATGGGTGGCGAAAATTTGCCATACTTATTACTGGAGCGATGAAATAATAATATTAAAAATTAATTTTCTCGAAAGGGGAATCAAATTCTTAAGCATCGCATCTAAAGTCACACGCTTGTGCCACCACCCTCAACGGTCTCATCAATAATGAATGTCTTAACGTTTAGTAGAGAGGTACCGTTGAAGGAACGAATACATATGTTAAACATACAATAATATATTGTTCTAAGTCTATAGAGACGTATAAAACGTGCTTCGCTTGCACATTATTCTTGAATTATCACCATTAGTTAAAATATTGATGTTAATAATGAATAATCTCTCAATATATCTTATTAATAATAAATTTTAATTCTCTTTCCACATAGTTTTGTGCCTTAATAAATATATTACAAAACACCAAAGGGACAGATCACCAAACTGGATATAAACCTGTTTTATAGATCTTTCGGACTCTTGTATAAAGTCGTATGGACATTGAGGTTTATTAATTTATATATTAGTGTCATTTGAACTTGTGTGTGTTTGTTTTCCAATATATTTTACTATTTTAGCTGAGAGTGTGCATAGAGAAGAAATGAAAATAAATGCTGTCCAACGAGTATTTAAAATAAAAGTTATAAATGTATAGAAAATTCTCGGATTTCCTGCTATAAAATTAAATAGTTCAAATATAACTATCTATTCTGGCATTTGACACGAGATACACAAATAATTCATTCAACATATTCTGTGAAATTCACATTCAAAATACTTTTAATTTTCATTTGTTTTTTCTGCCTTAAATAAAAAAAGAAACATATTATTAACTAAAGATTTAATGTAGATACAGTACTTGATAAATTCGAAAATAATATTTTTTCTTAAAAGAAATAAAAGTAAGCAAGTATATTTTGAATTGATTGTCGTACAAAATGGTACTACTTTTCATATTGTTTAATATATAATATATAAAAATAAATGCAAAAAACGCCATATTGCATAGTAGGCGGAGAGACCGTAGTGTCAAAACATTATGATCCTATCCAAAACATCATTTTCCATTTGCTCGAACCCTTCACAACCGAATGGCGCAGCTGTTAGCGGCTATCGTCAGGAGGTACATAAGTAAGTACCCTAAATATTGGTCCTTTGAGCCGGGTCTACATTTGGATTCTAGCTACGAGAACTAAATATTGTTAGGAATACTGAATTTCAATAATAAATTCGAGACGTTATATCTTGAATGACAAAATTTGTCTTATGTCTTACCGGAACAAGGAATAATAAGGAGTCAATGCCTCAAGTGGGAATTGAACTCACAACCATAGAATCCACAACCAAAATTAGTTCTATAATAAATATCTCTATAATATATTCCTGTAATGGAACTAGAAACAGACATAAATATATCTAAATAGACGTTATTGATGTAAGAACATGTCGATCTCAAAGATACGCTGTACTGATGGTTTTCAATTTATCAATATCCTTTTGTAAGTGAACGAGATGTTGCACAGAGCTACAATATACAATATGCGCCTGAATCTACTCGTCTATTGGCAGTATGAGGCAAGGCAATGCAAGTTTTACTACCATCTGACAAGAGAGAAAGAATAGAAAAATTATATTGTATTTTTTCTAAAATAATAGCTATAATCTCATATACTTTCTTACTTATTTTTAGGATTCCGTAATAACTAGGTTGGTCTCTTCACATATTGCTAAAAACATGTGATACTGATATAAATATATATTTTTTTATTTTCTTATTCTATTTTTTTTACTATGCAATTAATAGGCCTACAAGTGATATTAATCTCAAATTTTACATGAATGTTATTTTTCGGACGTAGATGCTCATTAAGACGGGTATTTGCGATATTTGACCCATAAGGAGTTGTTTTTGCGGATTGATCGTTTGTAAGAAACTAGGTATTACAAGTGCTAGGTCTAGTAATAAAATGTTATATAGGCGTTGTTTATATACATAGATAAGTATTTTTCAAGACGGGATTGCTAAATTCGATCCATAAGGATGTAGTTTTGATGTTGATAGCGAATACGAAACTTCGTTGCTACAATTGCTAGTAGTCTCAATTATTGCATACGGGATTTTTTTAGGTTATAAGTACTATTAGACAATAACATACATAATTTTAATTTAAGATTAAATTAAAAGTATGTATTTCGTTTGTCATTTACGTAGCAGTGTAGCGCGTAACTTACAATAAATTGTTAATAAATAAGCGCGAAATATAGCACCCTCGGCTTTTTAGAGTAATTTATTGTGCTCTTGTAGTTTTAGCATCCTAGTACTGCAAGCTGAGATTAACTTTTATGCCAACAAAATATAACATGAGTTATTTCTGACCATTAGATATTGTATACTAACTGATCTGCAAAACGAAAAGAAAATCTTTCAGTAACAAGGCAAAGCGCGGCGTTGTATTCCGCCACTCAGCTCGCAATGTCTCCAGAATTCAGCGGAAATAGGGGAATGGAGTGTCTTAACACTAGGTTCCCTCTGCCTACAATGCCGTGTGCGTAAGTAGCGTGAAGCTGATTTTAATGTAATATTAAAAAATATAAAAGGCAATAGAAAATTTGTATATACCTAATATATGAGGCCAGTCGTGGCGCAGGGGGACAGTATTTGACAATAATGCTTGATACTAATTCGGGCTGATAAAATTTATAGCGCAAATAGCAATGTTGTGTATACGAAAAAAATATATAATAAATTTATGTTTAAGATGATACCAAACACTGGTTTATATATATTAACTATTCATTAAAACGAGGTAACAACAACCACTAATCTATTGCCTGGCCTAAACTATATATATATATATATATATATATATATATATATATATATATATATATATATATATATATATATATATATATATATATATATATATATATGTATGTATAAGTGTGTACTCATTAAAATCTTACGCCCTACTACTCTTTCCCACATATTGTAGAATGTAAAATCCGCTAGGCACAAGGCTTTGACCTGAATTTAGAACATTATACCAAGTTTTCATTAATGACGCAGCTAAGCTCGTACCACTGTAGATATTTATTATAATAAATGGTTGGTGTACGTTTGTTTTTAGTTGATATTAAATATAGAGTAAGATAGCATTTGATATCATCGTGGCGTAGTGGCACAAACTGTAATCGCGACGGTTTCGGGTTCGATTCTCATTCGTGGGAACTAGTTATTATTTATTAACATTTTCATTTGGCTCTGGTACCAAGCTAAAGCGCGGCGTTAGGTTCCGCCACTGCACTCGAAAATTCGGCGGAAAGTGGACAGCAGAGTGTCTTATCATAAGGTTACGGGTATAGAACGGGGACTGCAATTTATGTAAACATTTTATATAACTTGGCTATAATAACATAAATATGTAACAAAATATATGTATGTAATGTTTGTACGTACGCGTTCTTTTATTTAATTGAACCTATAGATAATTAATATGATTGTTATTTTTCTTATATTATTTAGATAAAATAAAATTTTAATCTTATTACTACTTCATATAACAGTAATTTAAATACTCACCAAGAAGAGACTAAGCCTAGTTACATAGAAAAAATAATATATTATGTTTGATAAATTATTGCTATAATAATTGTAAAAAGAATTAAATAAAGTAACCTTATTGAGGCCATCGTGGCGCAGGGGCACAAGCGTGTTACTGTTAACGCGATGGTCGTGGGTTCGAGATCGATCAATACGTAATGCCTCAAAACTTCGGAAGGTCTCAATACAAGCTTCCTGTTGCCTGCCTCGCTATATGTGGAATACAGCCTAAACCTAAAAAAATAAATAGTGAATGAATGAATAGCTAATATATGGCGAAAATGGAGAATGGACAAATATATTATTCACTTTGCGACCTCGTAAAATGTAGGAAATGTGTAAAGATATACAAAATATAATCTTTAATACCATTTACAAAACGTTGTTAGCCTTTGATCACAATTTGTATATTGTGTGTGGAAAGGAATTCGTATGTTCCAAAAGCAATCCAACTCCCACTCGTTACTTAATTATATTCAAAAACTGAAAATAGCAATACTAATTTCGACCAAACAGAGAGAGACCTTTGAAAAGCGGTCAGTGTATTATTTATATATATCTGCTCTTAAAATGTTATTTCAATAATCTTTTGTCGTAGAAATTTTGTTATTTTAATATTGTGTTTACCCTATATAGGCTACAAATTGTAGCGGTCGTGACATATATCGGATAGGCAAAATGTATTATTATTTAAGTAAAGTTAAGGCATGTCTTGAATTGAGTTCAATCTTTGAATTTATTTAGTTTAAAAGTTTGTGGGCTATAGCATCGTGACGATGCTAATGAGGCGAGACTTAATATTCAACTTATTTATTATATATTTAAATTGTTTATTTATACGCTAGAAAACAATAGCGGAAAATAATTTCACAATTGCATTTGTAGCGAATAAATTTAGGACGCTGACATAGAGTGTTTACAAAAAATACTTCCAAACAATATTAATTATTGTGTAATACAATACAATACTCTCCCCATTTGGACAAAAAATTAACAGAATATAAAATAAACAAAATAAAATATTATACCTATTAATTAAATATAAAAAAAAGAACAGAACTTGAAGAAAATTAGTAGTATTTTTGTAGTTGTATGTGTTTACTCATCTTATATATAGTTATAGTTATCTATTCGTAACTGCGTCATACGAAATATAATTTGGATAAACATCGTGAAATAAAAAAATATGCTTTATACTTGCCGTAATGCCCCGGCCTAGAATAGGATCATCCTGGTACTGGGGGTGTCGTTAGAGGCGACTAAAGTACGTGTGGTAGAGTCACGTCGCCAGCAATGGCAACACGAATGAGCAGACTCGACCGGATCATTACCACCCCCGGCATTTAAAACCGGCGTGAAGTAGTGGCTTTATGCCACTGCGTTTCGCATCAGGTAATGTCGTGCCCCGGCGCCCAACCCATCTTAAAGGCCGGTAATGCACCTGTAACTCCTCTGGTGTTGCACAGGGTCGTGGGCGGCGGTAATCACTTACCATTAGGTGACCCGAACGCTCGTTTGCCGTGTCTTTTCCATAAAAAAAAACCTACGTCTAATCTGTTGAGGTATTTTGATCAATATCTTTAGGTATTGGTTTGAAATATTTTACCCTATATACTGCTGCCCGTAAAAGGAAGGGCAGATGCTTCCAACCTATATAAAATTGTACAATGTTCACATTTACTTAGAGCGTACCGTTTGTAGAACATAAAATGCATTTTATACAAATAGCGTAACTTAGCGTACGCGACGCTCACATTAGCCTTCTACTTAAGGCTAGCACTGAGTTTAAAAATCTTATTACATTCTTTCTTAAGACACGTACATGTAAATTTTCCTTTAAATAATGATTTCTTGATTTTTTTGTTGAATACTTAGAATTTTAACATAGACTTGAGACATTTACATAGAATATTTACCGCATGTAGCAGTTGTATATAATTTATTTAAAAAAAGAAATAATCATTTATAAAAAAAAATTATAAATATAATATTTTTATACTATTATTTAATTTATAGCTTAAGATAAATACAATCTTATAAATAATAGTTTAGTTCAGTTCTTTAATTACGCGTTCCTTTCACAAGTAATATTAAAGTGACGTAATATACCGCAGGTAAAACACGCAGATATAAAATATATTTATTAAACATAATTTAATAATTATATTTTAACGTTATGTATTGTAATTTAAAACAAATAATAACATAATTAATATTTTAATTATTTTAAAATATCGTGTTGGCTGAATAAGCTACTGTCAACGTCAAAGTCAAGGAAAAGGGAACGAAAGAGAGGAGAGATGACGGAGGCGTCTGATGAAGGATAGTTACTCAAAATGTTTTAGAGAAATTTAATTCGTTATTAATATATATTTAGTTACTTCTTAAATAATTTTATGTAAAAAAATTTTTGTTTTCGAGGTTGGGATGTCCGTTACAAAGTGTAGGCAGAGCCTTTTTTTTTAACGTGAGGAAATACTATTACGGATACCGGAGCGAGTGGGGACTCGAGCGGGTTATGGGGGGCTTGCGAATGGTAGATGTAGGCCGTCCGAATACCCACTAAAACCTCACGGCGGCGGGAGCCTGCAAGGCACGTTAGGGCGGAAGGCGGCGATCGTGAGCCGCCGTCCGGCGACCCGGCCTCTTACGGCGGATGGCCCGTTCGGCAATAGCCTCCCTCGCCCGTTCCGCCGACTCCTTCTCGAGCACCACTGCCTCTCAGAAGGAGGAGATCGCATCCCACGACGTCTCGCTGCCAGCCATGGCCTTGACCACGACCACCCAGGCTGTGCACACCTCCAAAGTGTACTGGGCCGTCTCATTGAGGCAATCATCGCAGTAGTGGCAGCGAGCGTCGGGCTCCCTCCCGGCAATCCGACATATGTAACCCCCGAAGCAGCCATGCCCCGTGAGTACCTGTGTCCTGCGGAGGATTAGGACGCCATGACACCGCGCTAACCACTAGCGTAACACTGGACGAACAGCCTCGATCGTCAACCGGCCAGCAGTTGGTGTCGCCAGCCGGGATTCCCACATTTTTATTGCAGCTTCCCGCACCTCCTCTGTACACACTGGGCTTGCCGGTTCCCCGGACGCGAGGCCCCGACGCCGGCAATAGACCGACGTCAGAGACGTCGCGTCCAGGTCCCCCGGCACGACTCCGGCCAACACGCACGCTGCCTCACCGGAGATGGTCCGATACCCCCGTATCGCCCGGATGGGCATCACCCTCTGCGCACGTCGCAGCAGGGCGATGTTGAGCCGATCCAGGGCGTCCGCCCGCGGGAGCGCCGTAGAGGGCTATCGATCGGACCACCCCGGTGAGTATAGGCAGAGCCAGTATAGTACTAAGATACTTCGCTTACCACGTTCCGCTAAATTCTGAAGATATTGCGTGTTGAGTGGAGAAACTCAACGGAGCTTATCAATTAAAATATTTGAAAGTAAAAAGAAGAAGGGGCGAGTCGTGGCGCAGGGGCACAAATTGTTAAGTTAATATATATACATACATACATATTTTTATATTCGTTTTATTCGGTATCGAAATAGCAATTGCTTAATGAAGCTAGATACGTAGTTACTCTTAATTATTTTACTATAGCATCGACAACTTAAAAAGAAAAAAAATAAGTAAAAAAAGTACGTAAAATAGAAATAATATAAGAATGAATATTCTTCAAGACGTTCTCACGGGTCCTTCACCATATTTAAAGGCACTCTTCTACGTACTAACTACTGAACAATTTATTTCTTTTGTACCTCAAAACTGGTTCCGTAATCGTACTTTCTTTCATGTTAGAAGTATTTCGAATATAACATTTTTGAATATGTAATATAATAGAATAGTCTTGTCCTTGAAAATTATAAGTTAGGAGAATGTGAAACAAATATTATTATTTTATAATGACATATTATTATAATCAATCAAACAAAGTTTAGGCATTTCTATAAAAACCTAATACAATTAAAACAAAAGAAAATTTTCCAAAATTGAGAAAGATTTTTTTTTCAAACAAAATATTTAATAAAAATGTACGCTGTAAAATAAAACGCCATTTGATCAAGATTTTAAACCAAATCCTTGGTTACTGCTCTATAATAGTCCCAAATCAAATGTGAGATGATAAAATAATTTGAAATTTAATCTCACAATATTTTTTTATTGATATAACAATAACAATTTTCTTCTCTTTTTCTTCGTGTCAACACGTTGACTGCGTTATCTTTTGCTTTAGGCAAATCGTCATACAAACAGGTAAACGGATATTTGGAGCAGGACAGCATTTTACTATGTTTTTCAGGTTGGCACTGGAGTCGCAGATTGTTTGAAAGAGTATATCTCCGTTTCCCAAGGTGTTCCTAATATCGGTGGAGAGTGGCTTAGTAGGTGGTTTAGCCGTCCCCGCAGTAAATATTTCTGATTTGATAAAGATAATGATAGGTTAAGTCTTATTTAGCAGAATTGCTATATTTTTAAAGTTGTTATTTTTATAAACACGATTTTCGGTAATATTATTCTAAATCTAGAAGCAACTGATCAACACAATATTAACAAAAAAATAAGATTTATTTATTCCTACTGTTTTAAGATAACAAAATACTGTTATAAGAAATAATTCATTGTAATATCTATCTAATAAAAATGTGAAGAAAATATAAATTTGTATTGTTTTATTGCAATTGTTAAATTACAACTTCATGTACAGAATTGTTTAAATTTGCAATATATATATAATAGAATTGTTATGAAACGCATTAATAAATAATGCTAAGCTATATTTATAACGCTGGTATACAAAATTGTAATTTTTGTTAATTTTTTAATACCATGATCAGCCTGTGACTTTTCATTTTTGGTTACATTACTTAAATTGTCCTTATTACACTTAGATCGCGTTCAGATGATGAACGCTCAATGTGCTTTTGACAACGCGCGTTTACAACTACACACATTTTATATAGGCCGAACATATGCTAACGCGAGTTTTAATCAAGCGCACGTTGAACGCTGGGCTGGCGCTCGTCTGTTGTCAGCGTGCATCAACACGTGCTTTGTTATCATTAATATTCTATGTTTTCGTCCAGTTGGTCGGTGTTTCCGACACAGATAAACTTATTTTAGGCTCATCAGTATTTCGTTTGGGCAGTAGTTCGCAGTTCGTCAAGTTCAATCACTAGTTTGTCAAGAAATCGTCCGAAATGGAAGACGAAGCTTATTATATTAAATTATTTATAGATTTGGGTCCGAATTGCCATAATTTAGGATACAAAATTAGGTTCTGGCTTTCAGTCAACCTGTGTGACAAATTGTAAGAACTTTACTGAACCTTGGCCGCCATGGCGACGCGCGTTTAACGCCTGACAAACGCATGTTATAAGAACACCATATAAAAATTGCGTGTTGTACACTTGTCATGTGAACTTAAATTTTCACGCTTTTAAAGCTTCACGCTGGATCGCGCACACTTCAGGCTAGACACAGAGAACCTAGTGTTAAGACATTTCACTCCCCATTGTCCACCATTTCTGGAAATATTGCGTGTTGAGTGAAGTACTTTGTAGCCCTGCTGATAATCCCCAGTTTCTTTGAGGTCGACTTGGCCTTGTTTTTCAGATGATCGTGATACTAGTAGTCCTTCGAAACGCTAAGGTCCAATGTGCTCATACTAGGCGCATCTATAAGGGTTATAGAAGACCAGCGCGGTTTTAGAAGCGACAGCGACACGATAAATGGCGATAGGGGCTAATGCGTGAACTAGTATCTTTTTGGAGTTGAATTGAACCACGTTTCTTTCAACCCATTTGAAAATACCCCTGAGGGGTGCCTCAATTGAAAATAGAAGTTTATTTTGGCACTGGTCGACGTTTTCCCGAAAAAGCCTTAAGCAGCCGGAGTAATCAGCGTCTACTGTGCTATCATCTGTGTACCAAATGAATGCTAGAATAAAACATTGATGCTGCGCCCAGTGATAAAGCTGGTGTTCCACTTGCAAAAACTCTCAGGAAGCCCATAGAATGGAAAATTAGCAAGGAGGGCCCTATGCCACACTCGATCAAAGACCTTCGCCATATCCAAACTAGCTGCTAGGCTCTTTCCCTTGGTTTCAATAGCGGTGGATGAGGTAAACTAGAAGATCATCAGTTGAGCGACCATATTGTCGGTCATTAATCAATCGATGATCCTCTAGACCTGGCTATTGATGAAGCACTCCATGGCTTTTGCCATATGGATCAACATATAATTTTCTGTGCGTAATGACATAAGCGAAGGCTGGCTTAAGTTACCAAGTGCCGCCTATGAGAGTGTCAAAAACTGATGAATACCGGGCGGGTCTCTTAAGTTTCTCACCGATTTTGGCGATATACCTTGATCTGTCAATTTTGTTACTTGCTCTTGAAGTTCAAGTTAAAATATTAAATTTATACTTAAAATTTATAGTAGAGTTTCTAAAATTACCTCTTTAGCTCTTTACTAAAGTAAAAATTTTCACATAAAAAATTTCATAACCGTTACCGTAAAATAATATCTTAAGGATACAAATTTAATGAATGCACGTGACACCATACTGATTCTCGAAAAATCTTTGTAAAAAAAGGCGATGGTTATGGATTCTAATACGACTATAGATTATATATCTATATAAAATATTTTCTTTAACCCGATCTGATAAGATATTTTTCATATAAAATATCTACTTGTTAACTTGTAAGTATAAATGAATATAATAATGATATTATAAAATAATAACATTTTTAACTTTAAAAAATATTACCTCATAATATAGATTATCAAAAAATACATACATTGTACATTCGAACTATGTTTCGAAATTTCCACAAAGCCTTCGTTTACGGTGACTGATTTCATTTGCACTTTGTTAAAAAATGTCACGCATTTAGCTTTCACGCGAATTTTACGATAAAAATCCTAAAAACACAAATTCAATGAGAATTAAAATGTTAACCGCGACAGATTGTGGGTTCTATTCTCATTAGTTGTAATAAAATATTTAATTTTTTTTTCTTCGCTCTGGTTTCGAGGCGTTGAGTTCCACTACTCAACACGAATTCGGTGGAACATTTGAAGCGAAGTGTCTTAACTTACCCTGCTACATAAGGGATACAGTGTGAAGCAAAAAAAAAAGATATAAATTCATTACATATTGAAATGTTAAATAAAACCGCCTTTCATGTAAAAAAAGATTTTAATCTGTAAATGAAATGGGGATAACGCGCTGTAATTAAGGAGTGGAAATTAATAAATAAAATATGAGAATTTACTCGTTATTAAGTCTATTAAATGCTTACTTTATACTTTATGAAAATTTTATGCAGCACAATAATGCACAGAAATATTAAGCTACTCTATTTGACATTTGTACGCTTACGCTGCGGTTGTTTTTATTGTATGTCAAACAATTTTTCTTTCAGCTTCACGCTGTATCGTGTAGCGTGGTAGGCTGTGGGAGCCTAGTGGTAAGACACACCGCTCCCCACTTTCTGCACAAGTCTGGAGACATTGCGTGTTGGGTGGCGGAACTCAATGGCGCCCTTAACCTCGCCACCAGAGCGAAGCAATTGAAATATTAAAAAATTAATTGAAATATTAATTATTCCTCTAATTGGATTCGAACTCACAACATGTCACGCTAATAGTCTCACGCTTGTGCCCCTGCGCGTGGCCTCAACTATTTTTTTTATTATGTCCAGAGATAATGTTGAATTAGGTAATTATTTAAACGCTTGTATAAATGCTTTGATTGTGTTGATTGAATTTAATTGTGTTAAATTAACGAGATGTAGCTTTGTGTTAATGTAAATAACACTGATATATTTTTGTATGAATTAAACTATAATATTTTTCCAGGTTTGTGTATATAAAGCTACAAACAAAACTGTTAAAAAATAATTAATTTCCTATTAAATACGATAATTAAATTAATTGCCAAAACACTTAAATTTCGAATTAATTAATGCGTAACCAAGGAAAATAATTATTCCATTTTTAGAGTTCTGTACCTCAACAGAAAAGTCTCGGTGGACGAGTACGACTCGCGCTTAGCCGGTATTTTATTAAAACACTAAAATAAATTCTTGTATATTTCAAGCGGGCGTAGCCGCACGGGTGCTGCTAGTATGTAATAAGCATAAATTAATCTTTCCCCAAAAGTGAAAATCAAATCCATAAACGTAACATTTTCAATTTAACACCTTTTTAATAAGACCTTACATGCTATAAAATGATAAAATACGCTGGTATTGCTGCTGAAGTCATAAATCACATTTTCAAAAAAACCTTTGATGATGTATGACAACATTTAATTAAGTAACAGTAGTAGTCGACAGTGGGTACGAGCGGACGATATTGGGAGTTCTGTCATAATTTACACACGGGACCCGACCTCTAAATAAAACTGGCATGATATTTTGAAAACATTAAGCTATGAAATTTATAGCGATTTTGTTGGCGAAAAATATATTAGTGTGTATACTTTGGATATATTTACTTTTAATATTTTTTCGGCTTTTTTAGGCTGGTCGTGGCGCAGCGGCACGAAGTGTGACTGTAAAACCGACTGGTTGTGGGTTCGATCCCCACTCGAGGAGATGAAATATTTACTGAAATTTATATTTCCATTTCATCGCTCTGGTGTCGAGGTTAAGCGCGGCGTTGAGTTCTGCCACTCAACACGCAATGCCTCCAGAATTCGGCAGAAAGTGGGGAACGGAGTGTCTTAACACTAGGTTCCCTCTGCCTACCCTGCTGTGTGCGGGGTACAGCGTGAAGCTGATTTTATATTTATATTTTTTTTCTTGTACCCAGGCAAAAATCGCGTCGTTGCGTAATTTGAAAGAGGGAAAAGGAGTGCCTTAACATGCGGGATAAAACGTGAACCTGAAAAAAATTTTACACAATTTTTCTCATACAATATTCTCCAACAAAAATCATGATTTCATTTGCGGGTAATGTATATTTGCCACTATTAAGGCAACATTTATCTTGCAGAATCGAGCTTTTCGCGCAATGTATAACTTAGGCCTTAACCTCCCTTATTACTTTTGATAAAAATTTAAGGAAATGAATATATTGACAGTTGCGTCGCACTAAATAAATGTTATATAATTATGTTGAGAATTATATTATATTTACTTAGATTATAACTATAATTATTTTATTTTTAACATTTTTAAAGTGTTATTCCGCAATTAGGAAAGAAAAATATTTATTTAGAAAACCGACCAGGTCGGTTTCCAGCAGGTGCGGGTTCGAGTCCCGCAACGGTCAAATTTTTATACGATTTCTAAATAAGTATCATATATAATATCTTATCTTTTATTCGTTTGTTTTTTTTCTTTTTATTTAACATGGAAGGGAGCCCTACGCCGGCGTTGCCAGCGTATGGCTCCCTTCCATGTTTGTCTAAGAGATGAATTAATTGCATCTATACTTGCAATAAAATCGTAATAGCCGATCCGTTAAGATTCTACATTTTTTTTTATTTGTACATGTATATAAAAAAATGACGGCAGTAATTTTTTTAAACATATATTTTTTATTGGTTTTGTGTGTTTGTCTTTGTGTTTGTTCATGGCTTAACTGATTTAATTTAACGGCCGGACCGATTTAATCGCAGTTATCACCTTGTATAACGGTCTATTGAATTGACTAAAACTTTACTTTTCAATATAAATATAGATTTTGTTTTTTTAATTATATTATTATTAAAAAAGGAAATTAATGCTGAATAAAAGTATGTAGTTCATGCGGGCAAAAGCTATTAACGAATTAATATATATTTATATATTTTTAAATTATTCTTAAGATATAGTAATTACTACAAACTATCAGTTCATTACAATTTAGTTACAAGAATAAATCTTTTTAAATAAATGAATAATAAATTAGCTAGCTAGTATTTTTTAAATTGTATATATGTATAAAAATTTATCTCAATATTTTACCAAAAAAAAGTTGCATGTGACATTTAATGCTTCTTTTCTTCATACAGTTATCTTTACTGTTTGTAAAAAAAAAATTCTGGAAACAGTAAGTATGTAGAAACTCTCAAATAAAATTATAGATGTTCGTAACGTTTAATGATTTAATCATTTTATATTTTTTTTTTATATAAATTTATATAATATGTCGAGTGCTCTGATATTTTTATACTTAAAAAAATTATGCTTATAAAGATATTAAAAATGTTTACAAACAAATAAACCATAAAATTACAAAATATTTCATTTCTGTTTAATTTCGTGCAAAAGTTTACCAAATATAAATTATAAAAAAAATTGAACCAACCGTCCAAGTCATTATTTATAGAATTAAATTAGGGTAAATTATATCATAAAAAACAAAGGGACGACATTTAATGAGTATAATTCTCGTCCGCCGTATTATTTTATTAAATTGAACAAGTAAGATTTGGTTTTTGGATATTAATGGACCTGTTAAGATTCACAAATTTGATTTTGAATTTTTTTACTGACTTAGTAGATTAAATATCTCTCTACAAAGAGACAGAAATGTTGTTTTCTAAAATTATGTAAAAAAAATAAAGACTGTGATAGTCAATAAACGGATCTTAGTTAAGACACTCTGTTCCTCTTGTCCGCTGAATTCTGAAGGCATTGCGTATTGAGCGGCGGAATTAAACGCCGAGCTTTACCTCGAAACCAGAGCGATTAAATTAAAAGTAACGGTGGCTTTGTTATAAACAGTAAAAATATTCAAGTAGATAATTTTTTTTTAACTTTTATGAAAAATAGAATATGATTTGTAAAGAAAAATAAAAAAAAAAACCCTGCATTTATAAAATACCCAAAAATCAACAATAAACTTTAGAAATTATTTAACAAAGTAACAACATTCTTAATAAGAAATTCGTCGTATTTTTGGACAGTATAAATAATGAGACCACAAATAATTGAAGGGGAACGTCCTCAAGCAATTACCTCCAATTTGTTTGCTTTCTCAACTTAGCTCGAAACTCTAGATGGTTTCATGAACTCCTTAATTAGACGTTTTACTCAGTAATTAAAAACAAACAAGCCAGATCAAATCATAATATATATAATCTTACTATCTAATATAAAGTCACTGCTAGGAAATCTAGTAATGTAGAATACCTTGTTATTGTATAACGATTTAAAATTGCCACTGTTAAGTTTTTATTTTTGTCATGTCTACATCTATTGGACAATATAAATTAATATAATTAAAACCAATATTCATAATATGTATTTTAAGTATTTTGCTTTATAAATAAGCTAGTAATCAAAAGTAATCAAAACTTTTGGTGAATTCGAGTTATTTGAATAAAAACTTTATCGTTATAAAAGATAATAAAATATTTTTCTGTTTCCAAATCTTATAATTAAATGAGAATCAAAAATGCTGTAGACCTATCTCCCATTTCTCTCTTACTAAACCTAGCCTAGTGCTAAGACACTCAGATCTCCAAGTACCGCACAATCTCTAAAACACTGGATTTTGAGTGGCTGATATCAACACTGTGACTTGCCTTCTTACCAGAGCAAGGCAATAAAACAAATGAATTCCTTTGTGAGGAGCCTGAATCCTGAACTGTCACGCTTACACTCAAATGCCGTATCGTTGCGCCACAATAGTCTCGATATACATTCAATATAAATTTATATTCTCCATCTATATATAATTGGTAGGTAGTAATTACTTGAGCTCAAGTTTATCAAGAGAGAGAATGTACGTGAAATACAAATGCCTAACCCTTAGAAACATCCGGAGGTTTTAATTTTGTAAACAAACTCCCCTGGGGTGTTTCTGTACAACCTTCATTAGGGTAAATTAAATCAACGTGTTTAATTACTTAAAGTTAGTTCTATTCGTGTTAAATAAACCGGCATTGATATATGTAGATAGGCTGTAGATTGTCAGTCAGTCACTCAGTAACGAGTTTTTGTGGTTATATAGATAGAGGCCAGTCGTGCCGCAGTGGTACAAAGTTTGACTTAGTAATACCGACTGGTTGTGGGTTCTATCCCCACTCGAGGAGATGAAATATTTACTTAAATTTATATTTCCATTTCTTCGCTTTGGTGTCGAGGCTAAGCGCGGCGTTGAGTCTGCCACTCAACACGCAATGCCCCCAAAATTCGGCAGAAAGTGGGAAACGGAGTGTCTTAACACTAGGTTCCCCACGTTCTGCAGGTACCCTCCCCTGCTGTGTGTGGGATAAAGCGTGAAGCTAATTTTATTTTATTTTTATTTTTTTTATTTATATAGATAAAAAAGTTTATACCATATATGTAGTACTAGCAATGCGCCCAATGCTTCACCCGAACTACACGATTATTTATACAATACACTGAATTATTTAGTGTTCTAAGCTGTTTGAAGTGCGCGTACTATAATGTTTTCTAATGTGAAGTAAACTTAAACTTTGATATGATATTATAATAATCCGTATAAGAATTTTTAATTGTTTGTTGTTGTTTTATAAAAAAAGACGGGCTACATTGCTATTTAAGCTTGGTTTCGTGGTTTTTGTATAAATATATGTAGGATCCGGAATTGAAACTATGAACAATAAAAGATCAGTAAATTTGAATTTGGTATTTTTTACCATTCCTACATATATGTACGAACTTTTTTCTTACATGACTTTAGAATATGGTGATGATGTGATTTTAATTCGAGAAAAACATTGCCCAGTAATAATTCCATTTGTTACTTATTTTTCAAAATAAAATTTAACTTAAATCTTAACGAATGACGTTTTATTTTCAACGATTATTTTAATTTTTTATTTGTTGAAAAAAAAAGAGTACTTTTTCATGGCATGGCAAAATCTCTATTGTTTTAATTCTATTATTAGATTAAGCATTTTTAGATTAGTTAAAACTGCTGCTGCTGCTTTCATTTAAAGTGGTGGTGACAGAAAAACTTTGTATATAAAATTTTATTTAAACAATCGATTGGTAGATATGTGCATGGGTCATGGAAATAGATACAAATAGTAGGTATACATACATATTCGCCAACTTAACAGATTTTATATAGAAACTGGCAATGCTTAATACACTATCAATAGCAATGTCGAAGGATGCACTTTGAATGAAGAAAAGCCGGAGTGATAAATAAGGGCCAAGGGCGCAAGCGTGTGATTGTAAACGCCACGGAGTTCGATTACCACTTGGGGAAATGAATTATTATTACTTTGTATCTACGTACATAAGTCGTCACCCGGCCACGATGGGCTGAGTGTTGAGCATCTGAAGTATGCAGGAGCTGACTTAACGAGAGTTCTCGCTATATTTTTTAATATGTGTTTGAGTCATAGCTACCTGCCGGAGGATCTAATGTTCACTGTAGTGGTACCAATATTGAAAAATAAAACAGGAGATGTATCCGAAGTTGCAAATTATAGACCGATCTCACTAGCAACTATAATAGCTAAAGTATTGGACAGTCTGCTTGATATGCAGCTGGAGGGGCATATTAAACTTCAAGATTCTCAATTTGGTTTTCGACCGGGTCTTTCTACAGAAAGTGCCATCTTTTGCCTCAAGCAGACTGTACAGTACTATACAGCAAGAAATACTCCAGTATACGCCTGTTTTCTGGATTTATCTAGGGCTTTTGATACTATATCCTATGATGTACTATGGAAGAAACTAAGGGAAGAGACGGATGTACCCTGCGAGGTTTCATCTGTATTGCAATATTGGTACCACAATCAACGTAACGTGGTAAAATGGGACGGCAAGCACTCTGAAATGTATGGGTTGGAGTGCGGGGTGAGACAAGGGGGCCTGACTTCGCCTCGTCTATTTAACTTGTACATGAACGGGCTGCTGGGTAAGCTTGGAAGTAGCAATATCGGTTGTCATGTGGGAGGCGTCTGCGTAAATAATATTAATTACGCTGACGATATGGTATTGCTCAGCCCATCTATTGGCGCGCTGCGTAGGTTGTTGCGTGTGTGTGAGAGGTATGCTGAGGCCCAGGGACTGAGATACAACGCAAGAAAGAGCGAATTCCTGGTATTTAAGTCCGGTACGAAAGTTTATACCCATGTGCCACCGGTGTATCTTGGGGGCACTGCTTTAAAAAGAGTAGAGCGATTTAAGTATCTGGGTCATTGGGTGTCAGACTGCCTCAGCGATGACGGGGATTTAGAGAGGGAGCGCAGGGCGCTGGCCGTACGGTGTAACATGCTGGCCCGACGGTTTGCACGGTGTACTGATCGAGTAAAGGTAACATTGTTCAAGGCTTATTGTCAATCCTTCTACACCTGCAGTCTTTGGGTTAGGTATATGCAGCGTGCGTACGGCGCCCTGAGAGTCCAGTTTAACAATGCATTCCGAGTGCTGTTCGGGTTACCGCGCTACTGTAGTGCCTCCGGAATGTTTGCTGAGAGGCGTGTTGATGACTTTCACGCTATTATTCGTAAAAGCAGTGCATCTATGCTCCGGAGGTTACGAACTAGCTCAAACGGCATTCTGTCTGCACTGGCTGACCGCTGGGACTCGAAAATTCTGCGCCACTGGGTACGGTTACATGTTGGCTAAGGACTGTTACTGTGTTTGTTTTTCTTTTCCGTTTGTTAACTTTTATTATTTAAGCTTTTCTCTTTACTAACAAAATATGGACATGTGTCTGAAATAAAATAAATAAATAAATAAATAAATAAATAAGTGACAAATAATGGTCGGTATATTTTAGAAAGCGCGTTAATCAATCCATTTCGATTGTTAATCTAATATAAACTATCGATAATATTCAGTCAAGAATCAGATCATAAGAAGTCAAAATCTTTTATATTTCTGACATCTGACGTAAGTATGAATCAAATTCTCAATTGATAAAATTTATCAGTAAATTAAATGAAAATTGTAAGTCAATATAAGTAAAAACTATAAAATATGAATAAAAATTACTAGTAATTATACAATACAAAATATTCTGAATAGTAGATACAAAGTTATTTTGAATTTTTCAAAAATAAAGACCAAACACTATATATACATAAAAAAAATTATACATCAACCATTGGCTTTACAGAAAATAAAAATATGTAGGGTCGCTGAGCCAACTATATTGAATTCTTATCGTCCTCCGCATCGTTAGGCAGAACGCGGCGTCGCGTCGGGAGCGTCGTCTCGCTCAGGATATTGTACTCCGCACCGATTGCGCTTCAGACATACTTGTGAGTTTATAAGTGACTTCTCATTACTTATGTATTATAGTAAAAAGTGAACCATCCTGTATTATGTTAGAGTTGAATTTATATTTATTAAATGATTGGCCAAGAGTGACACTTAAAACTGTTATTTAGACCATCCGTGGCTCAGGGGCACAAGCGTGTGTGTTAAAGTGACAGGTTGTCGCTTTAATTCCCACTCGAGGAATTCATCTAAATTAGAATTGTTAAATATTTCATCACTAAAAATGTTCCCTCGAAAGCCTATATTAATTATGAACTCGTTATAAACGCTATGAATCTAAATCAAGTGAGCCTCATTAAAAGTTTGTTGTAAGTCTGTGGGCGGTCTTAAATCATTTTGTTGCAGCTTCCATTGTAACCCAAATTCAAAATTTTTTTTAAAGAATCAAAAAGAACTTATTCAAAAAGCCCAATCCCTACCACGCATATTATGTCAATGTTCATACGAACGAAACTTTGTAATGGAAATTTTATAGCCTCTTTCTGTAATGAAACTTTTTAAGAAATTGCGTTGGTATATTATTTTAAGAATTTTTCGTACAAAGTAAAATGACATTAAGTGGTAATGATTTCAATATTTCATTACTTTGTACGTTAATTTATTCCCTTCGGATAATTGACACGTATATACTGTTTATTAGCCGTTATGTTATTCAGCTTCATACAGTTTCCCGCAAATCAGGATAGGTAGAAAAAAACTAGTCACTATTCGATTTTTTACTTTTTTCTTTGACTCAACTGTTTGCCCGTCTGTGATCAGGCAGTTTGAACCGTGAAACTCAGATAGTATCTTATCGTTATATTAATTGTAATATTAAAGATGTAGGATTTAGGATTTATTTTATATACATAGTTTGAAAAAAAATGCTTTTTACATAATAATACTCTTAGATGGCATACATGGGTAGACATTCAATGACGGGTAAAGCTTTATGAAACATGTATAGAAAAGGGTCGTGTCATGGTGGATAATTGAAGCTCACCGACACCAAAGCGTGTAAACATGTCACAATATGGGATGAATAGAATAAAAATATTTGTATTTTTTTTATTTAGCGTGTATCTATTATATTAAATATCATATTGTTTAGTGTGATGAGATTAAGCCACGAATTACTACTTGGCTTTGTCGATTAGATTAAAAAAAATAGGCCAGAGGCCGTGGCACAGAGGCACAAAGCGTGACTGTAAAACGGACTAGGTGTGAGTTTGGTCTTAATTCCAGGAAATGAAATATTTATCACATACATTTGTTCGCTCTGGTGTCGAGGCAAAGCGCGGCGTTGAGTTCTGTCTCTCAACACGCAATGCCTCCAGAACTCGGCGAAAAGTGAGAAACGGAGTGTCTTAACACTAGGTTCCCTCTGCCTACCCTGCTGTGTGCGGGATACAGTGTGAAGCTGATTTAATTTTTTAATTTGATTTAATTTTAAATATTTGGTTTTATTGTAATCTTTTTGGACTAAGGTGGTCATTTAAAACGAAGTTTATTTTAAAAATAAATATTCTATAAAAAAAGTATTAGGAATATAGAATACAAAAGTGAAGAATCGCAAAGTAAGTAGAAATTTAAACATGATAGTTCTCGTCATAATCATGTAGTTTAAGCGGGCGAAGTCGCGGGCGGGCCGCTAGTACTTGATTTTTTTTTTGTATGGAAAAGACACGGCAATGAGCGTTCGGGTCACCTGATGGCAAGTGATTACCGCCGCACACGGCCCCGTGCAACATCAGAGGAGTTACAGGTGCGTTGCCGGCCTTTAAGGTGGGTTGGGCGCCGGGGCCCGGCATTACCTGATGCGAAACGCAGTGACATAAAGCCACTACTTCACGCCGGTTCTAAATGCCGGGGGTGGTAATGATCCGGTCGAGTCTGCCCCTGCGTGTTGCCATTGCTGGCGACGTGACTACCACACGTACTTTAGTCGCCTCTTACGACACCACCAGTACCAGGATGATCATATTCTGGGCCGGGATCACACGGCAAAAAATACTTCTTTATACTACTATTTATACTAATATATTTACTTTATCTTTTGACTAAAAAATTAAACAAAATTTTTATATTTTTTTATTAATCAACAAGAAAATGCTACTTAAATATAATAAAGTCAAAGCGAAAACGTACTATATAATCCGCTCATTTAGTAGGAGTAGTAACATGAGAACCTACACATGTAACCACAGATAGCAAAAAATACGTTTTAGGTACAACACAATTTTATACTAATGATAAGTTCAACATGTTGAACTTATCATTGGTTTTTTATATAGTACGTTTGCGCGGATTATATACATTTTTGCTTAAGATTATTATATTTAAGTAGCATTTTCTTGTTGATTCAAATATGAAATACAGGTGGACAGACAGACAGACAAGAAATTAAAAGAAAATATTTTTGCTTTCTATTATTCTTTTTAAGTGTCCCTCTATCCATTTCAGTCAAAATTACTAAACAGACAAAATATTTTTACTGTTTTATTATATACATTGATAGAGATTACTGCTTTTAGAGTTAAATTGTCTTTATATACCATATAGTTCTTCGACATAGGTGTTATATACATATATCTTCCTAACTATTTACAGATAAAAATTGTAAATAGTAATTTCAAATTTAAATAGTGTTACATACAGAGTTGAAACGCAAATATGCCATGCAAAGGTTTATTGTTGCTGCATATAATGTTTAGGGAACGTTAAATATTTATTTCAATATTATACTAGCGTGTTATACAAATTTTACTGTTTTCTTTTACATTACGCTGTATCCCGCATAGGAAAGAGTAGACAGAGGGAACCTAGTGTTAAGACTAAGACTTAGTTCTCATTGAAAAACTTGCGTTCCCTACTTTGCGCTGAATTAAATTAAAATATTAAAAATATGTAGTGTTAATTAAAATATTTATTAATATTATTTAGATTTGCTTCCTTACTAAGTCTTAAAATTATTTGCCATAGCAAAACAAAGCGATACATTAAGTTTCGCTACTCATCAAGCAATTTGGGAGGAAAGCTTAAAACAGAGTATCTGGACACTAATTTCTCTCTTTCTTTCCTGCCAGCATATAGCTAAAATAAATAATACATTAAAACCACTTTTTTCCATTTATACCTTCACCAAAACAAGGCGAGAGAGCTATGTAAATATATATATTTTATTCATACCCGCGTTGCTACATAACACCAAACACGCAATGTGGTTTGGTACATTTGAATCAGTTAAACCAAAGAATAAACTGATCTACCACTAAATTATATATTTCGAATTTGATGTCAAACTAACCTACATTATAAAGAGAGATTTAACTTGTAATAATCATATTACATCATTATATATATATATATATATATATATATATATATAGTAGTAAATCGTCACATTATTATTAAAAATAATGAAACACAATAAGTTTTAAAACAAGTTGAAAAAGGAAAACTTTAAAATAACTAAATGATAGAGATATATATCTGAAGAAAATTAAAAAAGAAACTTCATTGCACACAGTATTAGTTGCGTCCGTAATGTACCTAACCCTTAAGTTTGTTTATGCTACAAATACATTGTTGATTTTGTTTGGGTAATTCCCTGGAACCAGTCTCTGGGGAACCTTTCATGTTGCGCAAACAAAATTAATAATACTTTTAAGAACAATAGCCCAGTCGACTCCGCCGGTACGAAAATAAGGGGTCTCAAGTTTCAATTTTTAATTAACTCTAACTTTAACTTGGAAATTAATACGGAAGTAAGTCTATGTTAAGCTAACTATAAATATGTGGATGTACGTAATGAAATTTAATTTGGGGAATCGTGTTCTCCTGTGATTGTAAACGCGACGGTTGTGAATTTGATTCTCGTTCGTGGGAGTGAATTTTTTTTCTACTTTTTATTTTACACTTTTAGAAAATTGGGCGGAAGGCGGCGAACGGAATGGCTTAGCGCTAGGTTCCTTCTACGTACGCAAAAGCAGGACTTTTTGTCTTCTGTCGCTTAGTTACATAAAACTATTTACAATCTAATTAAATAATGTTTTATAAACCATATCATAATTTTTCCATTTCGTTGTTGAGTGAACGTGGAAAAATTATATTGTAGCCAAGTTAAAATATTTACATAATATATTTTTTAGCCTTACATAGTTGAGTAGCCAGAGGGAACCTACGATTCTAGTCTTGAGACACCCATTTCTCATTAAGAGCTTTCGTTCAGCTACTTGCACTGATTTTTTAAGAAACTGTGTGTTGTTTTTTAAGGATTTTTTAAGGAAATGAAACTATTTAATTTCACTTCCCGGAGTGGGATTCGAATCCTCAACCATCGCAATTACAGTCGTGCACTTAATATATTATTACGCCACGACGCCATTTTTGTAATATTTTTATTTTTCAAAAATTAGACATTACTTTCCTTTGCATTGATTACGATACAGATATTCTTTAGATACCGCTGAAATTGTAAATTAGAAACAAATTGTGTAATTTTTTTTGAAAAAAATAACTAGCTTATTATAATAAGCTAATAATATCGAGTTAAAAAGTTTAATAGCTGTATAGAGTTCATTTACTTTGACTCACTAATAAAACTCTACAAAGGAAACTGGTTGCTTTACTTTGAATAAATAAAAAAAAAACAGCTTCACGCTGTATCCCGCACACAGCAGGGTAGGCAGAGGGAACCTTGTGTTAAGACACTCCGTTCCCCACTTTCTGCCGAATTCTGGAGGCATTGCGTGTTGAGTGGCAGAACTCAACGCCGCGCTTAACCTCGACACCAGAGCGAAGAAATGGAAATATAAATTTAAGTAAATATTTCATCTCCTCGAGTGGGGATCGAACCCACAACCAGTCGGTTTTGCAGTCACACTTCGTGCCGCTGCGCCACGACCGGCCTCAAAAAACTTAACCTTTACTTTGAAAATATGAAAATTATTCAACAATATAAATTATGAAATAAAGATAGCCTTTTGGCCTTTTCCTAATTGACAGAAATATTCATAGTGTCATTATGCATTGTTTTTAGCTATAGTTTAAGTATAAAATGGTTTTATGTAGCAGCGCGTGCAACTCCATTCATGTGGAACATTTTTTTAAATTTATAATTTATATATTTAATTAAAACTCAATTCACACTTATTTCTTACTTCGGAAAATGGAAGTACAACATGTTTTAATGTTAGAGGAATTGAAGTATTGATTAAAAGTCAAGAAAGAAAATTTAATTCTTTCAACACGTTTATTAACTTTATTGCTTTCTTTCGAATTTATTATTCTTAATAAATTCGATTCTTAATTTCCACTAAGATAGAATTTAGGTTATTACAAGTATATTAGTAAGTAAGTATATTGTTCACAATTTGACGTTACCCCACCGCGTCACGACGGCCACAAATAATATAAAAATATACAATAACTTTATTTTCAATTTGTTTTTAAACAAAATTTTGTTCGTAACATATTGTGAGCATCGCATACATACATATATATGTATATGCAGTGCACTTTCAAGGGAATACCAGCTGTTACATGCAATTTAGTCGGGTACGCGTAGCAAACTTACAACATACACTAGAGTGCTCCATTACGAAATCAGTACGGCTATCATCATATTAAAAACAGTACTATTATTATTAATAGTGATAGTAGAAAATATTTTTTTGATGTCATATATAAACATAAATATCGAAATATTAAATAAATTAATAGCAAAAACACTTTTTAAGAAAAAAGAAAAAACGCTCTAAAAAGGAGTAAATAAAACTTCAATAGTGCAATAATATATTGGATTTAGAGTGATGTCACATTATTTTTCTAATTATTCTCGGCCAGCTTTTTCATTTGATACCCAAATCGCAGAAATGCATAAATAATAACTATTCCGCCATCTTAGATGTTCTGTCATATTAGACTTACAATAACGTCACATTATTTTTTGAGTTACTCTCAACGAGCCCTTTCATTTGATATCCATATTGTAGAAGTAGATTAAAAAAAACTGTTCCGCCATCTTGGATGGCCATATTAATTTACAATGACGTCACACATCGTACATTGTGATAAAAACTAAACTTGTATACAAAATTTCAGTTCAATCAGTTGAAAAAATAAAGCTCAAAGATTCTTCCCGAATATATTCGTACATACAAACATTGAAATGTTAATAAACGCTAAAAAAAAGTAAAACGGCGGCGCCAGAGAAAAATAAATGCACAAATAAAAAACCCGAGCAAAACCTAAAGAATATACAAATTGGAGGTGAATCTCATGAGTGTAAATAATTTCAAAACATTTTCGTCATTGTTTTTATATAATTCTAAAACGAGTTGTAATAAAGCCCTGAAATTGAAAGTCATTTCCTTACGAAAACGCCGTTTTGTATTGCTTAGTAAAATTAATGTGGTCGCTTTAATATATTAATTATATACGAGTGTATAACGTAAATATTTTACTATGATTAAGACATTAACATTTATTTTCACTTCAAAATGTATAGCAGAGCCTATAGTGTAAAAGATAATAAAAATTATATTTAGGTTATAATTTATAAAATACCATCATATTGGTTGGAGAGGAGTGTCTTAACTATATTCTCTCTGCTTACTATATATATATATATATATATATATATATATATATATATATATATATAATGCGTTGGTGGGCGACTCTGACTGGCAATTAACCGGTTTTTTAAACATAAATACTATGTAAAAAATGTACAAAAAAAAATTGTCAAAATAGTACAAAGTGATGAGTAGGAAGAAAAAAGAATATACATTTATTTATCAAAAAACTTTAAATATAGCAGTGTAGGTCGTATTTTTTTGCAAAACTATTAAACATCCTCATAAGAATTAGAGTAGTAAAATACCAAAGCTTAAGAAAAATTCACATAAGAATTCACTATAAGTATACATTTATTTTATTCACACTTATACACACTAATGTAATTCACTGCACTCTATAAGTGTAGTCCAAGCGGGCGAAGCCGCGAGCGGGTTGCTAATGTATCTATATATGTATTTACGTATGAATGTACATTTGTATGTGCATATATCAGGTGAGGAGCAGTGCTTCGACGTCTAAGTTACTGTGTAACAAACAGCGTTAGCTCTAACAGTGCAGATTCTCAATGCATGTAAATATCCCACTTCGTATAGTTCCCTGCTTGTTCGAGCTTCACTTCAGATTCAGCGTGAGATTGCTTTTGAACTTTTATAATCTCTACGAAACTTGCTAAAAACTATTCTAAGCTATTGTGATAGTAGTAGCGTGTACGTATACTACTCGATGGTAATGGAATCGAAATAAATGTGTAAATGTTTGTATAATATTTCTACTTATTTGTTCTTTTGCAGGGCAGGTAGAAGGAACCTAGTGGTAAGACACTCCGTTATCCACATTCTGCCCGATTGCCGACACTTTGAATCAATGCTGCTCTTGGTCTACCAGAGTAGGGTTTTCAGTTCAGATCGAACCCGCAACTATCGTGGTTACGGTCAGAGTAATTATTTATTTGTATAGTAAATAATAATAGCATACCACGCATGTAAAATTATGCATAGTTTGCAAGAAGTAGTTAGAAAGTTGAAATATTCACAGGTGATGTATTTCTGTTGACACTATAAGAACAAATATATTTTTCTACCAGCTTCACAGTGTATCCCCCACATAGCAGGGTAGGCAGAGGAAAGCGAGTGTTCTGGAGGCACTGCGTGTTGAGTTGTGGAACTCAACGCCGCGCTTTGCCTCGACGTTAGAGCGAAAAATGAAAATATAAATGTAAATGAATATTTCATATTCTCGAGTGGGAATCGAACCCACAAGCAGTCCCGTCACACTTTGTGCAACGACTGACTTCAAAAAAACAAAATAAAATAAATATTTAAGAGTTTTATATATCTACGTACAGGACTCTATGTGCGCGAGTTCGACACGTACTTGGCCGGGTATTTTTCAATTTAAATAAAAAAATGTACATAATTTTTAAATTTGGTATACTTTAATGGTCATACGATAAACATATTGTTTATCGTATGTTTTATACATATTGTTAACCATACTATTGTTCATAGTATATTAAAATATAACACTTCATTTCAGGTTATTTTCTTTTATAATAATTCAACATACTAATAATATATGAAATAAACTCTGTTAATTAACTCATACTCGTATTAATTAATATAACTATTACTGTTATTATGTCGATCATTGAGTGAGCTTTGATGGTGAATATACAAAATAAGTAGGTATTGAAATAATGATTTTCATTTATACTACTATAGTACAGACTCAAACGTGGCTTTGCTCGCTTTAACTTATTTTTGTATTATAGTTGGATCATATATTTTTTTTAATATATATTTTTAATAAAAAATAGTGTTGAGGCCACATGTCACGTAAGTGCACAAAGGGATTTTTGAAATTTTTAATGTCTACTAACTTTTTTTATATCGCAAAAAAAAACGTATTTTAACCCATAAAGGGAACCAAAATTATTAAAGTACTTCCGGTTGACCTAGAATTATAAAATTTGGCTACTAGCATTTACAGGTAGTACTAGTTTATAGTTATCAACAATCTGAAAACTATACATCTATGGTCAAATTCAAAAAAAAATATAGCATTAAAAGGTTGGTAAAATTTGGTATTAAAGTCGCTTGTTCAAGTAAGGTATCAGATGAAAGGGCTCTGGCTAAGCTAGGCTCGAATTTCAGAAAAAGCTTCAGACGTCCAATTCTTGAACGGAACCCTCGGTGGCTGAACTCGACTCGCGCTTGTCCGGTTTTCTTAAGTAAATGTAGAAATATATTTTTTCAGAAAATCAAGGGACCGTATACCTTAGTGTAAACGTAACTGAGATAAATGCTCTTGACATGAGAGGCAGACAGACGGACGGTCAGACGGACAACAATGTGATCTTATAAGGATTTCTTTAAAAGAAACGGAACCCTAAAAAGTTCTAAGACCTCTAAGAATATCTGTACAAAATTATTCGATTACTTTTTACGTGAAAGTGTAATAAACAAACTTCACGCGTTCAAGTTTATAATATTAGTATAATGAAGCATCATATGTTATAAAATTTGAATACAAGCTTATTATATTTTTAATTACATTACGTAACCATAATGTTTCTTTAAAGATATTACAGATATACAAATGGCCGACTTCACCAGCTTGGTTAGATAAAAAAAAGTCGCGTCAACTTATTTATATTTCTTATATAATGTATGAACAATCTTGTTATTAAAATATTTATATAATTCGTTAATATTAAAAAAGTATCTTCATAATTTTTTTGCAGAGTAGACGGAGAATCCAGTATAAAGATTGGAGTTATCCGCTTCCTGTCTGATAACACTGCGGTTTATCTGGTTAAATTTTGGGACGAATCGAAGTCACAACCTTCGCGTTTACAGTCAAACACCGCCCTACTGCTCCACAATGGTCATGGAAGATATCTTCTCATTTTCATTCTATTATTCCAACAAATTTAGTTTAAAATTAGAGTGATTATAGACATGTACCTTTACATCTTAGTGGATTTACCATAACATTCTATAGCGAAGTCGCTATTTATAATTCATGATAATACAAATTCTACTTGCTACTGTTAAATCTGACGGCCTTTGTTGGAGTTTCCCTATGAAAGTTGTACTAACGTTTCACTAAGTTACTCCTAACGGAATAATTTATAATTTATATACATATAAGCTGTTGCATTTAGCAACAGTTTGATGTTACCTCTACTCAGGGCGGGAAATACATTATACTAAATATAGTTACGATATATAAGTCTTACTATAATTAACATATATTAATAATAAGTTTTATGCTACAATAAATCTTAAATTTTATATTTATTTGTAAAAAATTATGTTTTACCCTTTTACTTTCACGCAAAAGCTAGTCAATGGATGTAAATAAAACTTTACAGTACTATAGATTATACATCAAAATAACATATAGGCTACAATTGATGTAAAGATTTTATGTAATGATGGCTATTATAAAAAATAAGAAGAGGACAAAGCCGCATTTAGGTCACCAGTGTGATATAAAATAACAATCGTTTTCCCATCACTTTGATACTAAAGAAATAACAAAAAATATAGCACATTCAGTTGAACACTGAAAGAGTATCAAATGTGCCTAAGGGTATATAACAGACCTAATGACCTAATCAGTACCACTTATTAAGTAGTAGCGCGTCTCATACATACAAATTTTCATTATTTTTATTATATATACTTCAAGCTATGGTCTATACACCTATTTAGATGTTAATAAATATTATTTTGTTGATATTTTTCTATATTAGAAAAGATATATAACGTTACTGCTAAAGTCGAATAAATAGAGTATTGTTCAGACGCACCTCGTAGTTGACACACTTGTACATTTATTCATAGTGGTCGTATGGGCAGTGCTTTGTGAGTGCTGTATGCATTAACATACAAATAGCCTTCTTGAATTTACAATGTAATTTCCGTCTTGTAACTAAATATAGTCCATAAAACATGAGTTCGATTTTTATTCAAAGATTCTCATCATGAACAAAATTCATGAAAATGTTGTTTCTTTATTACCTACAGACGGACATGTAATAATAATAAAAAAACTATGTACAATTGAAAAAAAATGAGTAAAGAAGGATATATATTATTAATAAAAGAAATATAAATTCTTTCTTATGTAAGAAATAACACCTTTAAATTATATTTTTCTAACATTTAAAAAAATATTACTAATGGCAATTAACCAGCAGTTTGGTGTAATAAATAGTACAGCTGTCGCGTCTTTATAGCTCATAGCAAATTTAATATAAATTCTAAAATTTCACTATTTATTTGACTGCCATGCGTTAATGACCAATTTTGTATATATTTATAATAAAAAAAAATCAGCTTCACGCTGTATCCCGTATACAGCAGGGTAAGCAGAGGGAACCTAGTCTTAAGGCACCCCGTTTCCCACTTTCCGCCGAATTCTGGAGACATTGCGTGCTGAGTGGCGAAACTCAACGCCGCACTTTGCCTCGCCCAGAGTAGTAGCAGTCCTTACGTAAAGATAATGAAACCTTACCCTATAAATATTTTTCCGTATATTTTCATATTTCAATATCTACAAAACTTACTTTTACAATCGACCCAAAATATTACTGAACCCTTTTTAATGGATCTTTAGTCGACATCACGAAACTATGATTTATGTGAAAATCGTCACTTCCTTTTATCGCCGCCGTGTCCGTCGTTTATTACGTTTTTGTAAAAGGAATGACCGGGTGATTGAATGGTTTTATGTGGATCATAGAAATTACCTACGAAATAAATGGCAGCTATCAATTATAAGAAATAAACTGTTTATATTTATGTTTAGGCTTAACTCATCAAATTGCAATAATAATATTTTAAATAAGATTTAAGGAAAATCATTTTGAAAATACAATAATAATATTTTTTTACCTTCACGCTGTACTTCTCTGCCTAGCTGCTATGTGCAGAGTGTACGCAGAATAAACCTGAGAACTTAAGCCTTAAGACACTCAGTTTCCAATTAAGACATTTCTGTACCCCAATTTTTGCTGCATTTGTGTGTTGAGCCGCGAAAACTCAACACCGTGCTTTGTCTCGTCACAAGAGCAAGAAAATGAAAATAATTCCACACCACTCTACACGCAATGCCTGGGCCGTGGGCGGCGGTAATCACTTACCATCAGGTGACCCGCACGCTCGTTTGTCGTGTCTTTTTCATAAAAAAAAAATAAAAAAATACTTAAACTGTGAATTATTATGTGAAATATGTATGGATATACGAATGAATGTAAAATATGAAAATGTCGACTTATTTGTTCGTCTCGTTATTGTGAAGCGAATTTCTCTGTTGCAAGATGTTGTCGTTATGTTTGTTCATTTTCACGCATTGATCACACTGTGAAAAAAGTGAAAGTGACAATGAAGACTGACTGTAAAAGTGACGATTGTGGATTCAATTCCCACTCGGGGAAATCATTTATTATTTATTCATAATTTCATTTCTTGGCTCTAGTGGTACTGCCACTCTACACGCAATGCCTGTTGGTTGGAAACGAACGTTTTCTTAACACTAGGTTAAGAAACCTCTGCCTATCTAGCTTGAAGCTACAACAATGTGTACTATTTCGGTTTAATTAATTATTTTATATTTATATTTCTTCTTTATAATTTTAACTACAATCTTATTTACTGTTCCCAAAAGGTAAATCCCGTAAAATATTTTTTAAATAATGCTCCTTTATAAAACGCTACAACAATTTTCATTATAAATTTTCATAAAGCCTTGGTCTTTGTTTTTCTCGGGCGCACTTGAAAGTATCATGTTAGAACAATCACACCGCCGACCCCCGCGGCTGTGTTACAAAGCATTTACTTCTCTCGCAAAAGACAACGTTTAACGACTTACTTTCTCTGTAGACCAGCTACTGTTTGTGACATAATTATTAACTTAGTAGGTTTTAATACAAATATTCATATGAAACTGATGTCTGCTATTAATTACATACAACGGGATACAACGTAAATCTATAAAACAATATAAAATAGATAACGAAATATGATAGTAGTAATAATGGGCCATAAAAAAATTATATAGTCTCTTTTCAATGCTTTGATCGATAAAATGGTAATCACATAGAAACTCTGGTCTGTAAATATAAATCTTTATATTTTATATTTTATTAAAGATTTTTATAATTTACGCAAATCAACCTAAATCCAATTCAATTATATCTTTTTAAAATGCCTGTTTTCCATAAACCTATCATTGTTTGCTTGAATATCATCTTATCTTCCACCATTTTATACAATAGATAGAAAGCGGCCTTTTTGTATTCATATTATACGTAAGTCCCTACAGGACGCGCCATCAATCAATTCTGTTTCATATAAAATCAGGTTATTCCATTACGTTATTGGCTTTTTCTTCTATTGTTGCTTAAGATCTTTTTATTTGAACTATCTTCGATAGTTCTTATATTTACCATTTACTGAAATATAGTTAGGTACATATATTCACATTATTAGTATTTTTTTTTATGGATAAGACACGGCAAACGAGCGTGCGGGTCACCTGATGGTAAGTGATTACCACCGCCCACGACCCCGTGCAACCCCAGAGGAGCTACAGGTGCGTTGCCGGCCTTTAAAATGGGTTGGGCACCGGGGCCCGGAATTACCTGATGCGAAACGCAGTGGCATAAAGCTACTACTTCACGCCGGTTTTAAATGCCGGGGGTGGTAATGATCCGGTCGAGTCTGCCCATGCATGTTGCCATTGCTGGCGACGTGACTCTACCACACATCACAGTAATTATCACATCGTCATAGGTTTCTGAGTGGTCTGGTTTTTTTTGTTTCACGCTGTATACCGTACTTAGAAGTATAGCTAGAGCTAAGCTGGTAACCTAGTGCTTAGACACTCCGTTCCTATTAAGATACTTCCCCATTTTCCGCTGAGTTCTGTAAGCATTGCTTGTTGAGGAGCAAAATTCAAAGATGAGCTTTGCCTCATCACCGCAGTGACGAAAGGAAAATATTAAATATATGAAATATTTATATTCCTCGAGTGGGAATCAAATCTACAACCTTTTTACCAACCAACGGTTTTGCGCAGTTTTGTACTATTTCGCCACGACTAGCCTTCAATGCCATTGTTCTTGATGTCTTCATTTTATATCTCGTGCTAAGACCCAATATCGATAACATATTATGTATATTTTGGGCAAGAAAATTGCGGGGATACCATACCCACATCACACAAATAGTAGCTGCAAATAATAAAAAAAATCAGTTTCACTCATCCCGCACACATCAGGGTAGGCAGAGGGAAGTTAGTGTTAAGATCTGAGACTCAACTGAGACAGAACTCAACTCTGAGACAGAACTCAACAGCGCCCTTTATAAAGACACTAAAGTGAAAAAATGAAAATATAAAAATCAATAAAAATTACAACATTACTAATAGAATGTAAAAATAAAAAAATATTTCAACATAAAAACGAAACTAAAATTGTGTTTTAGTTTTCAACTTCAAGGTGTGAATATGTATTATAATATTCTCACAGGTACGTAATAAGCGAGAGTACTCACATCATAAACGACACATTTCAACATTCACCTTGAAATGTGCTGGAAATTGTTCTTCTAGAGATTTTCATGATAATTTCACGATCTTACTTTTTTTAGCATTTTGCTTTGCAATGACATTGCAATTTGCTTTAAGTTGGAGGCCGCATATACTCCTTTAAACCAAGTCAATTTGTGCCAGAACTCTTTACTCACTAATAAATCTATTTTGCTCACGTTCAACCACTAAGAATTGACACTCATTCCCCTAACATCTTTTTTATTATTAACAATGCTATTTATATGTATTGCCATGCATATATATATATATATATATATATATATATATATATATATATATATATATATGTACAAGGTGCATACAAATATATTGTAGAAATAACTATTTATTTTGTTTTATTGAACATCTATATAATTAAATATCATCCTACATATTCCTTATATTTTTTCCCAAAATAAAAAAGTACTCGTCGATACTCGCAAGCAAATATTTTTCATCAAGCTCAATTTTTCTGCATGAATATAACGAAATGGGTTTTTTTCCTGCTCTCACAAACAAAAACCGAACGTTCATTTTTTCAAATATCTATCAAAATAGCTTCAAACATAAGATAGCATATATAGATTTTCGCCTGTTATATATGGAGTTATGTAGATAATTGTCGATAGTTTTAACTGTTGCCTATATATACAGCCTTTTTTTTAGTTAATCTAATATTAAGACACTCCGTTTCTCATTTTTCACAAGACGAATTTTCAAGGAATTGAGTGGCGGATCTCATCGCCGCGCTATGTTTCGAAACCGATATCTAGAGTTAAACATTTAATAAGCTTCTATCCTTGCATGCCTCTACACTTTATATCAAACAATAAATATAATTTTATTAACAGTATTTTTATTATATTTGTATACTGAAAGTACTTACTAAATAAAAATATAATTTATATCACACAAATTTTTAGTTTGTACGATAGTAACCACATCAGTGAAAAATTGTGTTGTGGTTATTGGCTCCCTGCTCAGAAGCTTTGTCAGTCACATTATTGCTATAGAAATATTGAAAATTTGTTACAATTTATATAACATTTTTATAAAGATGGTTTTAGGCAGATGGTAAAAATACGCTAACGCTAAAAAATAAAAATTGTAATACTATCGAAATATATTTCAAACTGTCATAGAAATATACGCACCAAAACGTGCAAATAGCAATTTAAGAATAACTTTAGAAACTTGATTTGCCCATATTTAAAAGATAATTTTAATAATGTAGTACTGTATATTAATATTTGTAGAGAGTATAAATAAGAATATTCAAATTTAATAGCATTATAAATGTAATATAATATGCCTACTTGCCATTAAAAGTAAATTTTCTATTTATATTTGTATACAGGATTTCTTGTTCACAATTTTCAGTAAACAATATCCTGCGGAAAAAGCAGTCTAAAAAAGTATACATTTGAAATGAAAAATCCAGCACGTTCCGCATACACTAACGTTAGCTTTTTGTGTGGATAAAAAGGTTGCCACGTATCGCCTTTTTGCTAAAGCCACGTTACATATCCTATCATTAGCGTACAAAGGTATGAAAATTTTATTACCGCTGTAAACGTAACGGCAAATTAACCTGTTTTTCTAGATAAGTAAATACTGAATAAAGAAAATTATGAAAAAATTGGCAGTAACATGTATAGTAAAATTAATGTTTTTTTTATATCTTCTCCAAAACATATTAATTCTAAGCGTACGCATTTAGTCATATGAGAACAACACTCACTAATTTATTACATTAAATAATTACCAACAAAAAAAAATAGCTTCACGCTGTATCCCGCACACAGCAGGGTAGGCAGAGGGAACCTAGTGGTTTAGACACTCCGTTCCCCATTTTCTGCAGAATTCTGGAGGCGATTGCGTGTTGAGTGGCAGAACTCAACGCCGCATAATTACCAACAAATTGGGTAATACCCGAAAATAAACGAGAGATCTATCAGATCCGATTCAATTACCAGTATTGGATTTATGGTGTCACGTCAGAAACGCCTGCCGTCATTTGTCACGAATGACGCGCCCTATATACGTCATGGCTTGAAGATCAGTTATAACCAATTTCTGCTTGTGGTAAGTTTGAATACGTTTTCAGATTTCTTTGAGTATAGTTGATACTCTGTGTGCGGTTTCCATATTTGGATTGTACTTGCTTGTGTGAGTTTATTATTCGTTTAAGGGTTATGGGTTCGATTTCCACTCGGGGGAATGATATATTAAATATTTTCATTTCTTCGCCCTGGTAATGAGACTAAGTGCGGCGTTGAGTTTCGCTACTCAACACGCATTGTCTCCAGCTGTTGAAAGTGGTCAACGGAGTGTGTTATATAAGTAGGTTTCCTCGGCCTACTCTGGTATAGTAGGTAGGCCGTATATATTGCAAAAACAAAAATAAACTTTTATTAATGACCGTCGTTCCACTGGGACAACATTAACTCCGACTATCGCTACCGTGCTATTTTGGTTTTCCAGTCTAATACTCGTATGAATAGTTTAGTAAGAATAAATAATTTGTATGCTTTATGTAAATAAATAATTTGTATGCTTAATGCCTGTCTACCTTGCAGAATTCATAAATTTTGTGTGCATAAATTAAAAAATCTGAATAAGGTACCGTAATATATACAAGGAGCTAAAGTCGCGAGAAACCCACTCGAAATAAATTATTTTTATTTTCCCGCTCTGGAGTAGAAATGTCAAACTTAAATCCCAACAAATAATTAGCAAATTGTCGAAAATCGCGCGGAAAGTAGGGGACGAATACTCCCCTACTTTCTACGTTTGAGGGAACCTAGGGTAGGTTTCACTTCTCTGCCTTGCTCTAAATTTTTACACAAAATGGTTTATTTCCTTAAATAAGTGTACGGGCATATTCCTTTAATGTGAAAATTATATATACAAAGTCATCTCAACTGATCGAGCAGGTTTCCTTTATCTTCCTTAAGCTTTAGATAGATTGTCACAATCGAATAAGGATTCAATAAAAATTATGTAGGAGTCCTCAGATCAAGATTTAAGCATTAAAAAACAAAATGGCTTAAAATATTACTGTCTATGAAATTAATCTTTAAGAATTATTAAACGATGTAAACTACATTTTTATTATAATTGTGAGCTTGTTTAGTGTACGAACACTATGACTTAATTAAAACTATCCAAATCAGCTTACATGAAACATAGAGTTTTCCTCGAACTTCCTGAATTCAAAATTTGTAGATGAAATGTTAATAAGAAATATTCAGATAAAACTTTTAAGCTAAAAATTCCTCAAAAAAAAAAATTGCATATATTTAAGCCAAGCGACGTTACCAAGTAGAATGTAAGTATCTACTTAATATACTATATCCTGCACATCAGGGTTAGCAGATCTGGGAACATAGTGTTAAGACACTTCGTTAATCATTCAAACAATTCCGTTCCCCGAATTCTTGAGACATTGAGTGGCGTAACTCAACTCCGAGTTTTTGTCTTTGGGCCAGAGCGAAGAAATGAAATTATTAAAAATAGTAATTCATCAAATATTGTATTATTATATAACCTTATATTTATTGCTATCGTACCCAGATGTTTCAGCAAAATAATAATCTAGAAGATCGACATTTTCACTGAAGGTAGATTTTAACTTTCACGTTTTGTTTATAAGTGTCGTCACAGAAGACTAAAACAGTGTGCAGCACTTCTTGTTAGTGAGATAATCAACTCTAATATTTAGAGTTTAATAAAACTAGCCACTTTTAAGTCGAACAAAAGTTTTTAATAAAAACATTTACCGAAAGGTAAAATTGATGAATTTCAGTTTTTTTGTCAGTTTTTAGCTAAACATAAAGATCACGCAAACGCTGGCACTTTGCGCTCAAAGCAAATGAAAATGGCCTAGTTTCGAACTTGAAGTGCTGGTATTCAGCAAATGAGCGTCGCGACATTTACAGTTCGTTGTTAGACAAAGAAACCAACCCCAACCTCAACGAGTCGAGGTGTAAAGTCAATACATTTTTGATCTTCTAAAAAGAGAAGATTTTAACAAATATAATTGTTTTGCGCTGGGGCCACCGTGACGCAAGGGCACAAGAGTGTTTCTGTAACGTGACGGATGTGGCTTCAATCCACACTCGATGGACTGAATTATTCTTTATTAATATGTTAATTTCTTCAATCTAGCACCAGCGCAAAAACTCGGCGTTGCGTCCCGCCATTCAACACGCAATACCTCCAAAAACTCTGCGTAAAGGGAACGGAATGTCACTCAGACTAGGTTATAGTCTATTATTTATTTTTTTATTTCTACAATAAACATATATTTTTTTAAAGACATAACATAAACGATTAATTAAAAAATCTTAATTTAAGAAATTTTATTCAACCTAAAATAGAACCGCAATCACTTTACCAGTCTAACCACTACTCCATCAGACCTTTTGTAACCTTTACCTCTCTAATATAAAAAGTGAAATCTGGTCTCACCCCTCAGTGCCGTTTTCGATACCGGGTAGCTCGCTCATCATTCTTCATAAACTTTAATATGCGGGATTCATTTGTATTAATTATTCTCTTCCCTTAATCACTGTGTGTGCGAATTTCAACATGGACGGCTTCAATTTATGTAAAGGTTTATTTTTTTTTAATATAATTTAGAGAACATATTTTTATATCTGTTACAATATAACAATCACCTGTTTTATATAGATGACTATTATTAGTCATCTAAAAATGCTATGTGATTTTAATATATAGTGTCTTATCCTTTTTTTTTTTTTGATAATAACTATCTAATTTTAAATTAAAAAATGTTTCATGTTAAATTTCCTCATGTGTTGATAATTAATCTGTAGAAATGAAAGTTTAGTATGTAAAACGACCCGATGTTACTTTCAAAGTTTCGTACCCAAAGTATTAAATGGAAACTTATTATAAGGATCCGCTGTCTGTCCGCTGAACCATGATAGCTTGACATTTTATTTTTAATAAATGAAGTATTTCTGATGTTGCAACAATAACAACAGCATTACACAACACTACTAAACCAGAATAATGTAATATTTAAATGGGGAGCCCCATAGAACAAACGGGTGTTTTTGGTCGTTTTTATAGCTAATGTTACAGAACTCTTCGTTCGCAAGTAATCATTGTTCATTCAAAAATAACAAAATATTTTAAATATAAAAATACTTTTCCTCTATTGCAGATCATTTACGAGGGCGCTCTGATGAACCTCTGGAACTTGACCCAGAAATCGAGCGTCGAATGCTATGTCAGTATGATTTATATCATATTGCTTTATCAAGAGTTGAATAATATTTATTATCAAAGGTCTCACTGTTGTTCGACTTAATTGAGATTTACTTATAGGAATACTTCTTTCTCGACATAATTGGCATAAGTGAATAACTGTAAACGCGACGGTTGTGGGTTCGATCTTTCCTCGGGGGAATGCGTTATTTTATTTTTTCATTTGTGTGTTTTGATACAACAGAAAATAGGGAGTTGAGTTCCGCAACACAACACCCAATGTCTTGGAAATTTGACGAATTGGCATCGAGTCTTATGCTAGGTTCCATCTCCCTCTACTGTTATATGCGGGACACAACTTGAAACTATAAAAAATCATTCCGTAATTCGTGGTAACAGCAAACTACTAACGTTCATTAGTGACGTTCGTATCAAGGTAACTACTGTTGTCACTACGTTCTTATTAAAACACTCTAGTTTCCCACTTTCCGCCGATATCTGGAAGTATTGCATATAGAGTGGCTGAACTCAACGCTGTGCTTTTTATTATTGTAATTTAATATATATTGATCTTTATTATGTTTTATTTTATTCTATTTATTTTAATTTTATTTCATTTCATTTCGTTTCGTCTTGTTTCATTTCATTTTTTGTATTATAGAATTGGGCGGATCAATATCGAATTTACATTCAACCAATACATAATATTCAATTCAATACATAATATATTATAACGTTAATTGTCCTAAATAGTTACTTTGTTTCAAAAAAAATATCAATAATTTATTATGTAATATAAACCATAAAGAATAATATAGAGATTGCGTTAGCAAAGCGACTCTAACAAACATAGCGGCCAGCGTAGTACATTTTACCTTTTACGGAACATTAAATATTGAATAGTCTCTAGGTCGCGTAGTTACATTACTTAGATACGTCGTTTACTATCGATATTAGGTATTTATATTTTTCTAATAAAAGAAAATGAACGACAAATTGAGTGTACGGTTTTAAAACACTTTTAAAATTACTTTAATATGTATTTACTATTCAAAGATAACTGATTATAAATATAATAAAATTTACAATAGTTGTTTATAGCAATTTTGTCAAACAACATTTTTAAAACAGTTTAACTATTTTAACTATTAACCGATTGAAATAACACCAGTTCTTTACTTGTACACTCTACACTACCTACCTGTTCATTTCAAGTACCTGATTCTGTTCGCCCTAAAGGTTATCTGGAAGAGCTGGCTATTTTGCCATAAGATCGCCTTGTTTACATTGTCTTTGGTTACAAATTAATAATTGTATGTATAATGTATGTAATATTTTTTATTACCTCATATCTCCAGAACTGTTGAACGGATCTACATAATTGAGGTATCGTTAGATTTGTATAAACAGGTCAAGTGTTCTTATATAGGTGACGGTAAAAAAAGAATCATGGCGGCTATGGGACGCCATTGGACTAAGTAAAAAAACAAATCGGTTCGAATACCACAATATCATAATTATCATTACCATAATAAAATCTAACAAAAAAGTAAATATATATATATATATATATATATATATATATGTAAATATATATATATATATATATATATATATATATATATATATATATATATATATATATGTTTATATATTTTTACTTTTTTGTTAGATTTTATTATGGTAATGATAATTATGATACTGTGGTATTCGAACCGATTTGTTTTTTTACTTAGTCCAATGGCGTCCCATAGCCGCCATGATTGTTTTTTTAATTTTAAAATTATTTAAAATTATTGGGCTTGTTTATTTTTTTTAGTTTTATCTATTATTTAGCCCTCCGGGGCTTTGTTTTTATAAAAAAAAATATAATTCAAAATAATCAAAAACCTTTATAGAAATTACTTAAATGTAGTAAAAAAGTCATATTAGAAGTCATTATAGTTATCTGTCAATTATGTTTATTAAATCAATAATCATGTAGTTTAAGCGGGCGAAGCCGCGAGCGGATCGCTAGTAGATAATAACAATTCCATAACATTGATCTCACTGAAGCTCAGTGTAAACAAACAAAATTATGTACGTTTATTTCAAGAAAGAACTTTACTGCCTCTACGGGAAATAAGGAAAAGAAACAATATGGACGCTCTATATTAATAAGGGATAATTCAAAATATTTTTTTTCACTGGTTACGAAATTAATGAAAAACGACCATTCAGTGTTTAGGGTTCTGCGTCTAAAACATATTATAGGTACCTGTTCTAGATAATGTTTAGTTTGTTTCTTATAAGGGATAAATCCGACTTAACCTGTGTTTTATGCTTTTTTTTCTTAAAATATAATGTATAATTACGCGTAAGACATTACACACGTACACGTATATATAAATGTCTTAATTTACTAAAAGGAGCTACTAGACAACGCAAAAGATGTATGAGCATGAACAAATTTCCCGATTTTTTACGGGACTAAATAAAAAAAGTATGTTTTTAAGTTAATTACGTCTATGCTTCATGCGTGATACAGCGTGAAATTAAAAATAATAAAAAAAAAACAAATATATGTCTTGTTATCTAAAGAACTGATTAAATTGTAACACAGAACCCTTCACGAATGAATATAAATTACGCTTGCCTAATATTACACTATATATCTACAATTATAACTTGAAAAAACAATTTCCATTTAAAATGTCTTTTGATATTAAAATATTTTAATTATAAATTGTTAAGGCAAGCATAAAGTAATATAATGAAATTTTCATATTTTATCGTGTTTCGTGAATACTTGAAATTTTGCATTTCACTTATATTTATGCCAAGATACTGTATATTTTGCAGAATTTGTTATGTTATTAATTTAACTATCAGTATTCATAAAAATAAAAAAATATTATAATGCATTTTTTTACCACTCTATATAACTGTATATAGACATATAACTTTATATAGTCATACAGTTTCTCCATTCTTTAAAACTTGAGTATCTAAATAAATACTAGTTCGAGCCTGTGGATTTGGCTTCAAATTTCATTACGAAAAATATTTTTGTTCAAATATATATATTCATCTATAGATGTTTTTTAAATTATTCGAGTCTATGTTGTCGAGTGTTTTTATTTCGATGCATAGCGCAATAAATGTATGAAGAGAAAAAGATACTTACACCGAATTTTCTGGCTGTTTTTGTTTCTATGATTAAAGTTAAAAAGTCAAAACTGTTTTATTACTCTTTTTCTTTAGATTTAGGTTTTTTAAATTAAAATGTATTATAAAAATTTAAAATTAAATTAAAATGATCAGTATTAAAGTGAATACTTTTACATATAAAATATTTTTTAATATTTAATTTAAAATAGTGTTCGTTCGCTGCGTGTGCTAAAATAAAAAAAAGCTTCTTTCATTTTTTATTTTCATAAGAAAACGTGAAAGATTTAAGATTTTCTAACAGGAACTTTGCGTTGATAGATAAACGAAGAAAAACATTTACGGTGAATGTTTTAGTACGTTATTATTGCAAATTTATTGAATCAAAGGCAAAAGATAGAACCTTTATCTTTATATAAATGTTCTGCGGGAAATTTCAATTCTGTTTAAATCAAACAGTCCACGTGCAGTGCCTTTGTTCAATTGAACTTAAAGAAAGGCCAAAGCTTAAAATATTTTAAATTTCAATGAGAATAAGATTACTTTTATTTATTCTATGCACTACACAAAATTATGCTAAAGCACAATTCTTGTACATTTAATTTTTTTTTAATTCTAATTTATATTTAGAAGGAGGTAAAACCACTTCTACATCTTAGGTGGTAGAGTAGTTCAGGGTAAGTGGGTGCATTTTTCCGGAACCGTGTCTTGAGACTGAAGACTGCAATAATTGAAGATTGAAGACTCCAAGGTTCCTTCTGCCTACCTTGATGTGTGCGTGATAAAACGAAACTATAAAAAAATATTTATTTAGAAATACTCATTTATTATTCGTAGTAAATGCCAGTCGTGGCGCAGGGGCACAAGTGTGTGACTGTAAACGCAACCGCCACGTACCTGTCTGCCTAATTCAATGACTGTTTTTCTTCGCTCTGGTGTAGAGGCAAAGCGCGGTATTAAATTCCGCCATTCAAAACGCGATGCCTAATGATAAAACAAAAATATAACACACGTACACATTTATACATAAAATATAATTATATAAATATTTATATATATATAAATTTGCGGATCCCTAAGATTCATGGATGCGGGAGCGCAGCGTCGCCCGTTGCTGGGCTCGCCGCCCTCGTGCCCCCCACATTTCATTTAATTATTTTCACACTCACCCTTACACCTCTACCTGTCCTGTTTGTGCGGGAAATAGCGTAAAGCTGATTTATTTATTTTTTATTCTATTAGTCTAGACATTTAAAGAAAAACTGTAATTCTCTGATTTTTATAAACACTGAAAAACCAATAAAATGAGTATCGAAATACGTAAACTTGCTCTGTACTGCAGGTAAGTGTGGGTAAGCTTTGGGGTATTATTTGTTAATTCGGGTAACTGAACGCTCAACGTCAAGCTGGTCATATTAACTAAAAGTAATCAAGATTTCTTTAAACATACATTAAAGTAATACCATGCGTAGTCATTTTGGATTGAGACCAAATTTATCTTTTATAACTATATAGTATATCCAGTTCTAGCAAAAGAAGCTAAAAATACAAGTTTTCAGCAATTTTAACTTATTTAAAATTTGTTGTTCCGTATATTTTAGTAGTTATAACACCGTAATCACCTTTGCATAATTGTAGTGCGTTAACTTACCCGCGGACACATTTCCCAAGAAGCCATAATTCTAACTAATGACCATCGGGCCCGAAGTACTAAACAAAATTACAAATTACGCACCGGGAGTGACGAAATTCAACGACACCAGAGCGAAAAAATGAAAAAATATAAATTTTAAATATGTTATAAATGCAAAATGTGCAAATGGATCACTTAGATTTAGGCAAATGTCGTATTTTTATAATATATTTCTACATGATGAAGGGTTTAAATTTAAACCGTCGTAAAACACACTGACGCCTCAAAGCGACCGGTATTTTATTAAATTAATTAAACATGCGGCACTTTCATAAGTAACCAAATTTCAAAAGAATGGCGCGGCTGCCAAGGCTGGTCTCTGTTATAATTATTTTACTGCAATAATTAATGAGACAATAAATTTTACTCCCCCACGGAGTTGAAACCCGCCTTACTTTCTTTATGGTTAGGGAAATGAAAAATTAGGGATATGTAACTTTTGGAATTATTATTGTTTTAAATATATATTAATTTATTAAATTATAATCGGTTAAATTGGAATAATTGTTATTTTCTTTAAGCTTCACGCTGTATTTCGCGAGTAGAGTAGGCAGAGGCAACCTTGAAAATGAATAATTACAACTTAAAATTAATTGGCCTAGTTGCGAAAATTCAGTTTTTTGATCGCTTGCACTTATAGTGATTTCTAATGGGAATATTTTTAATACTTTGATAGATTGATTGTTGATTTTCATAAGTATTTTTAATTGTTTTGCAAAAAAATGGAAATTGTCTTGATAGAAATAATGTAGTTTTAAGTCTGAACTGAATCTTAAATAGTAACGCTATTTAAGATTCAGTGGTTTTGGTGCTATATGAACAAATATATTTCTTAAAACAATTTGTGATAAATTGTGTAAACTGATTTAAATAAGGATTCATATGCTTCTTTTTTTTTTTTTTTTATGGAAAAGACACGGCAAACGAGCGTGCGGGTCACCTGATGGTAAGTGATTACCGCCGCCTACGACCCCGTGCAACCCCAGAGGAGCTACAGGTGCGTTGCCGGCCTTTAAGATGGGTTGGTTGGGCGCCGGGGCCCGGCATTACCTGATGCGAAACGCAGTGGCATAAAGCCACTACTTCACGCCGGTTTTAAATGCCGGGGGTGGTAATGATCCGGTCGAGTCTGCCCATGCGTGTTGCCATTGCTGGCGACGTGACTCTACCACACGTACTTTAGTCGCCTCTTACGACACCACCAGTACGAGGATGATCCTATTCTAAGCCGGGATCACACGGCAAAAAACGGCTTCAAGCGAATGTAGCCGCACGGATGCCGCAAGTCATTATATAAATTGGATTTTTATAACGTCACTGCCACTCAATACGCAATGCCTCCAAAATTCGGCAGAAAGTGGGGAACGGAGTGTCTTAGCACTAGGTTCCCTCTATCTACCCTGCTGTGTGCGGGATACAGCGTGAAGCTAATTTAATTTAATTAAATTTTTATAACGCTTTGTTTTTTTTCTCATTTTTTATGTTCTAATTTCGTTTGGATCCTATAAACTATAGGATAGATGGTATAAGATAGTTAGAAAAACTTGGCAATAAATTAATGCAGAATAAATTATCATTTACTCTGTGGTTGTAGTCCATCATTTTATAAATCATTTTCAATTATATATTATACTTGTTCTACAACTCAAAATTTCATTCCCAGTCTCTAACATAGATGATTTAAGCAATGAGTAACTTAAATTTAATAATAACAATAATAACTTAACTTCTTTACTTTATATGCGAACGATATGTAAAGTTGAAAATTAAAAATATTCATTAACTTACAGAAGTTAATAAGATAATAAAAAAGAGACCATTGTGGCGCAGTGGAACAAGCGTGTGACTGTAAAAGCGTCAATTGTGGATTCGATTTCATCTCGGGGAAATGAATAATTATTTATTAATATATTCATGACGGTACGGCCATTACGGTAAACTGCAAAGCGCGGCTTTGGGTTCCACCACTCAACATGGGATGCCTCGGCAAGTCGTCGGAAAATGGAGAACGGCATGTCTTAACACTAGGTTCTCTCTGTCTACCCTGCAATACTACTGTATAGAATACAGCGTAAAGCTAGAAAAAAAGGCTATATATACATAGACAACAGTTAAAATCGTCGACAGTTACCTATATAACTCCATTCATGACAGGCGAAATAGAATCTCTGTGTATCTTATATTGATTGAAGCAGTTTCGATAGATGTTTGGAAAAATGAACGTTTGGTTTTCGTTTGTGAGAACAGGAAAAAGCCCATTTCGTTATTTTCTTGTTATATTCATGCCGAAAAGTGAGCTTGATGAAAAATATTTGCTTGCGAGTATCGACGGTTACTTTATTATTTTAGGAAAAATATAAGGAATACGTACGATGATATTTATTTATTAGATGTTCAATAAAACAAAATAAATTGTTATTTTCTATAATATATTATTATTTATATTACTACTTCTTTCTTAGGAGTCATAAATAAATAATTTTCATATTGTAATAATAAGTGGATATAATATTTATTATTTATATTTCAAGTTTTCCGCCGTGTGATCCCGGTCTAGACTAGGATCATCCTGGTACTGGTGGTGTCGTAAGAGGCGACTAAAGTACGTGTGGTAGAGTCACGTCGCCAGCAATGGCAACACGCATGGGCAGACTCGACCGGATCATTACCACCCCCGGCATTTAAAACCGGCGTGAAGTAGTGGCTTTATGCCTCTGCGTTTCGCATCAGGTAATGCCGGGCCCCGGCGCCCAACCCATCTTAAAGGCCGGCAACGCACCTGTAGCTCCTCTGGAGTTGCACGGGGTCGTGGGCGGCGGTAATCACTTACCATCAGGTGACCCGCACGCTCGTTTGCCGTGTCTTTTCCATAAAAAAAAAAAAAAAAGTCATTTTAAGCACAAATTTTGTTATACATATTTATTGGCATATTGCTACGGCTAATTAAAACTTAATTATTTAATTTGTAGTAGTTGTGTGTTAGAAAAAGAGATTGATATATTTTTTTAAAAATAATATAATAAATGCTTAATAGTTAATGTACTTAATAGGTAATGTGCTACTCCAATGTAAATATACAAACAAACTCTAAACGATTTGTAGCATATTTCAAAACCTAAATATAATTAAATTCTAATAGGGCAAGTTTTAATAGAAAATTATATACTTGACTCATTGTGTTTAGTAGGTTTATAACAAGGTGTGTGAAAATTTGCCAAGTAACATCATTAAAAAGTACAGAAAAATAATAAAAAATGTTATCAGGAAACTACTGGAAAAACAAGTTTCCGTTCCTGTAAGTGTTAGAATTTTAGGTATTTAATATGATATTTATTCAGAATCTACTTTCCAATCTGCGCAAAATCAAGTGTGCATTCCTGTTTTTAACTGACGTATGTATATAGAACTTGGTACTTATTCAGATATCACTTCTTTTATAGGTGAGGCATTCCCATATTATCGAACTTGGCAGCCTTTCACATTTACTTATAATAAGTTCATTTTTGTTTTGGGTGGGATGACATTTACTGTAAGCAATGAAGAAAAAATATTTTAATGAATTTTGTTCATGATGAGAATCTTTGAATAAAAGTCGAACCTATGTTTTATGCACTATAGTTAGTTATAAGACGGAAATTACATTGTAAATTCAAGAAGACAATTTGTATGTTAATGCATACAGCATTCACAAAGCACTGCCCATACGACCACTATGAATAAATGTACAAGTGTGTCAACTACGAGGTGCGTCTGGATATTACTTTATTTATTCTACTGGAGCAATTACGTTATATATCTTTTCTAGTTTGGAAAAATATCAGCAAAATAATCTTTATTAACATTTGACTAGGTATATAGACCATAGCTTGAAGTATATATAATAAAAATAATGAAAATTTGTATATATGAGACGCGCTACAACTTAAAAAGTGGTACTGATTAGTTCATTAGGTCTGTTATATACCCTTAGGTACAGTTGTTATTCTTGCAGTGTTCGAATGGCTGTGTCATATTTTTTTGTTATTTCTTCAGTATCCAAGTGATGGAAAAACGATTGTTATTTTATATCACACTGGTGACCTAAATGCGGCTTCGCCCGCTTCTTATTTTTTATAATAGCCATCATTATATAAAATCTTTACATCAGTTGTAGCTTATATATTATTTTGATGTATAATCTATAGTACTGTAAAGTTTTATTTAAATTGCGTGAAAGTAAAATGTAAAAATATAAATTTTTGCAAATAAATATACAATTTAAAATTTATTGTAGCGTAAAACTTATTATTAATATATGCTATTTATATTAAGACGTATATAACGTAACTATATTTAGTATAATGTATTTCCAGCCCTGAGTAGAGGTAACATCAAACTGTTGCTAAATGCAACAGCTTATATGTATACAAATTAAAAATTATTCCGTTAGGAGTAACTTAGTGAAATGTTAGTACAACTTTCAAAGGGAAACTCCAACAAAGGCCGTCAGGTTTGACAGTAGCAAGTAGAATTTGTATTATAAATACTTAATTTTATTATTACTAGAATGCTTAGAGATTTTAAGCGAGTCGCTATGGGATGTTATGGGGAATCCACTAAGATGTAGAGGTATATGCCTATAATGAAACTTTAAAGTAAAACTAAATGTGTTAGAATAATAGAATGGAAATGAAAAGATATTTGTCATTAAATATATATTCCATGAGGCTATCCTGGTGCAGTAGGACAGTGTTGAACTGTACACGCGAAAGTTGTGACTTCGATTCTACCCTAACAGTAATAATTATTCAATTTCCCGCTGTAGCAAAGCGCGGCGTTTTCAGACAGCGGATAACGTTAGTCTTGATACTAGATTGTCCCTCTGCTCTTCTAAAAAAATGTAAAGATGTTTTTTCATAACAAGATTGTTTATACATTTAAGAAATACAAATAAGTTGACGCGATGTTTTTTGTCTAACCTGGCTGGTAGAGTCGGCCATTTGTTTATTGTTTATATCTTTAAAGGACGATTACGGTTACGTTATATGATCAGAAATTTAATTATAATTATATAAATTATAATAAGCTTCTATTCAAATTTGGAAAAATAGAATTTTTTATTTACACTTCATTGTACTTATTAGTCACATTCTTGTGCTCTTGCGTCACGACGGCCTCCAAGTATAGATATCGTCTTTAAAGTGATAATTTTATCAGAATAAGTAATTAATCCAGTTTAGTAAATAAAAAATAGTACAGTTCAAGCGGGCAAAGACGCGAGCGGGACGCTAGTGTTGATATAAGTGATGTAACATAAGTGATGTATTAGTTACTGAAATCGGCTTAGTTGTTTTTATTTAACGTTTATTTAACGCAACCTTGCCTTTTTATTTTTCTCTTATAAATAGTAAAGTAGACAGAATTCTACTTAAACAGTTCTGCTACCTAATAAACAATATCTTTTTTATATACTTATTTGAGGTAAATGTATATTGAAATCTCTGTGCTGTCCCGAAAAATACAAGAGACAAAATTAACGTACAGCCTTTGTACGTCTAAATTGTATTCCTTAAGTTTCCATTCAGAATATTATTCTTGCCATGACGGCATCAGTTCTTAGTACAAAGTACAATGTTCAGCTCGTCAGAAACTACAACTATAGTAGTTCGCAACTACTTACCAAATTGTTGGCTCTTAGAATGCTAGAATACCAGTTCAAATTTGGTACAAAATTATAAAGTGAGTGAAGTACGTAAATTCCTGCTTTATAGACCTAGATAAATCTTGATCTATGTTCCTAACTTAGGATTATGTTATCAATTTCCGCTATGCTCAATGAAGTGAATTCATCCGTATATTGCGGTTACGGTATCCTTATTAGAAACGGAATGTATTAACACTGACATCCCTCTGCCTACCCTGCTGTGTGCGAAATATAGAAATCCTTACGCTGTATCGATAATTTTCACCCCGTTCCCCACTTTCTACCGAATTTTGGAGGCATTGCGTGTTGATTGGCAGAACTCAACGCCGCGCTTATCCTCGACACCAGAGCGAAGAAATGAAAACATAAATTTAAGTAAATATTTCATCTCCTCGGGTGGGGATCGAACCCACAACCAGTCGGTTTTACAGTCACACACGATTTTTTTAATATGTACTTATTTCATAGGTTAATTTTATCGTTATACTATCTGAATTAGTAATATTTTATACAATAACAAAAATCAATCAAAAGATTACTTTAATTAGCATTTAATAAAGATATTATAACTTTAAACGACTACTGGAAGCAAATCCGTTAATTATATCAAATACGAATGAAATATTTGTAGAAGCTTAGTAGATCTTGAAGGCGGTCGATCCATTTCATTTGAAATGAGGAAATGGAACTAATCGCCTGCAGGAAGCGTTTCTTAGTTTAACGCCTGAGCTGCACTGTGGATTGTAATGACATTGCAGAAATTGAAATACTATCGCTGCAGTTAATAATTAAATTTATTTTGTTAATAATATGTTTTATGTTATATTGCGTCAGCTTAATAAGGCGCAATATTAAGGAGGTTGCACAGTGGCACAGACGTGTGACTGTAAACGCGGCAAGTTGTGGGGTCAATTCCCACTCAAGGAAATAAAATATTTGTTATTTTCATTTTCTTCGCTCTGATTTCTGGGAATGGAATATCTCAACACTAGGTTCCATCTGGTTACCTTGTTTTACACGAGATACAGTGGGAATCTAAAAATATATTTAAATCCCTACCTGTATTTCGATTAGAAAATGTTGAAAATTAAAGAATGGTATCACAGACAAAATCTTCTATTGATGTACGTCGAAGAATTTTAACTTCCTTGGTTGAGTTTGAGCTGACCATGTATCGCGTGTAATAAGATATTAATAATAATAATAATAATAATTAACTCTTTATTGTACATCCAAGAATAAATATAAAAATACAATAAATATATATAAATGTACAAAAGGCGGCCTTATTGCTTAATAGCAATCTCTGCCAGGCAACTGCAACCTTCAAGCAGAGGAACTACCAAATTAAGTTAAGTTAGGGGTAGGGTGCAAATAATATATTTAAGAGTATAAATAAGTATGTGATTACCATACATAACAAACAATACAAAATGTACTGATACAATATATTATACACATATAAAAAATTGTATACAAACATATACACAACATAAATACATAAATATATTAATATGCATATATGCACTCAAGTTTATTTAATTGCTCCTCTCTTAAGTCAAGATAGCAAATGTCAGCATAATCAAGAATGGGTAGAATGAGAGTATTTGCTAACGAAATTTTAGTAGGTATAGGAAGAAAATTACGCAAACGTCTAAGAGAGCCTAAGGACGCAAATATCTTTTTGCCGACCTCACTTACATGTGAATCCCAAGACATATTACAGTCCAAAGTGATACCAAGATCTTTTACAGTTTTGCTGAATGGTATAACATCACTATTAATAAGTACTGGTGGTAAAGTCGATATATCTATTTTTGAAATAAGTTTTGAACTACCAATTAAAATCAGTTGAGTTTTTGTTGAGTTAAGATGTAGACCAAATGACTTACTCCAAGAAGATATACTCTCTAAGCTTCTGTTTATGTCCTTGATTGCGGTAGTTAAGTCAGCAACTTTATCTTGGTTGTAAATCTGCAAATCATCCACATATAAATGGTAGAGAGAAGAAATAGTACCAGAAATAGTATTTATAAACACAGAAAATAAAAAAGGAGACAACACGCTACCCTGAGGAACACCAGCAACGACAGGAGACCAATCAGAGTACGAATCTTGTATTCGTAAACGTTGCCAGCGTCCAAACAGGTATTCATGAAACCAGTTTATTGCATCAGGAGATATGTTAAGGGACTTTAAAGTAGCCAGCATAATATCAAAGTCAACGGAGCCAAAGGCATTGCTGAAGTCCAGCAACACCAAGACTGTATTGATATGTATAATATTCAATCAGAAGCATATTTATTTATCATAGAATTTTATTTCTTAAGTCCTTGTCATTATCAAATAGTTAGCTATACCTAGTGCTACTATTAAACCACATATGAATCGATCATATCAAATAACAAAGGCAGTGTCCAATCGAAGCGAAGCTATCTCTGGGAAAGTTTACTTTGGTTTGGTAATTACACTGAGAAACAAAAGGCTTTGTTCATTATACCTGGTTTTTTTTTTAAAATAATTTAATTGATTTCATGTGAAAATTCACATTTTATAAAAATTAACACAAAAATATATATTTGATTATAATTTAAGAAACATTTTTAAACATTTTTAAAATGTTATTCCACTCTTAGGAAAGAACTTATTTAGAAAACGTATAAAAATTTTAACGTAGCGGGAATCGAACCCGCGCCTCCTAGTAACCGACCAGATTGGTCGTTGAGTGGCAGAACTCAACGCCGTGCTTTGCCTTGACACCAGAGCGAAGAAATAAAAATACAAATGTAAATATTTTATCTCCTTGAGTGCGGATCGAACCCACAACCAGTAGATTTTACAGTCACACTCTGTACCCCTGCACCACGACTGGTCTCAAATATAAATATTATTTTGCATTAAGCTTTTATGGTACAAGCAAATGTCGTAATTCATTTTATACTATCTCTATCTAGAATTTTTCAATAGAGACTTAACGTTATCGATAAAAACTATTAATCTATAATAAAAACTGATAAAAGATTCCTAACCAAGAAGTGTCGGCAATAAGTTGAACAATCGCCTCCAGTCCTCGACTCGCGACGAAACGCCACTTTTATTCACTGCTTTGTCTTACACTCAAGAGTCCAAGTACCTCAGTAGGGAGATTTTGACAATTTTACAAATATCTACTAACAAAATAAGTTGTAACTAGTGTATAAGAATTTCGACGTAGGTCGATAAGAACGCATGGCTTAGTTGGTCAAATCCCGCTACGTTCAAATTTTTATGTGTTTTCTTAACAAAATTATAATATAGAGATTGTTATTTTTGCTGCTTAGCAGTTTTGTATGTTAGTTATGGGCGACCAAGCATTTCGATATAATATATGTAGAGCTACTTAGCCAATTGACAGGCACCCCAGGTTGAATTAATTTGTTCATATCAATAAGGTGAGTACTGAGTTTAGGCCATGAAATATCAAGATTGTTATATTGTAAGTATTTATCTGGGTCGTGGCGTTCTAACCTGCTGACACACTCAGTGCGTTTTTAGTAATATTTTTGAAAGTAGAACGACTATTTGGAAGAGACAGGAGCAGTTAAAAAAATATATATTTCTATGTTTTTTATAATAACAACATTTTTATAATTCTTATCTCTTCCATTTGAATCGTTAATTTGAAATCGGGAAACTGTATAGAAAATATCAAGGACACGTTCTTTATCAATTTTTATCAAAAAGAACGAGCAAAAGAGCTTTAGAAATCGATAATGTATTATAATGGTTTTGAGGTGAATTACTAATTCTTTTGACATAAGAATGTGAACTAGTAGAATAGTATAGAAAGTAAATAGCACAATTTTGGCTTATCATTAATAAATACTTTAAATATTTAATATCTTTTTTATAGTAAATCTAAAAACATGAACACAATAAGAAGAGAGAGCCTAGAGTTAGGACACTTTCTTTAAGCCTAATTCTAAGGACATTGCATGTCTGGTAGCGAAATTAAACACCGCGCTTTATGTTGTTACCGGGTTAGCAACCATGATGGTCATTTAAAAATTATAATCTTAATATAATGTGTGCTATCTTTTACCTTACAGGCTCTTTATTTTATTATATAAATAAATGTTAATGTTTAAATCACATTAGGAAATTTACGTTATACGCTCGTATGTAATTAACATATTTAAGCGGTCACATTAATTTGACTAAACAATACAAAAAGGCGTTTTCGTAAGGAAATGGCGCAGAGGGCCTCATTTAGGAAAATTTCAGGGATTTATACTCGTAGTTATACTCGTTGTATAATTATATAACGACAATGACGAAAATGTTTTTAATCTATTTACACTCAATTCTAACTAGTTAATTAATTTGGTTTTGCTCGGATTTTTTTAAAACTGTGCATTATTTTTTCACTTGCGCCGCTCGCCGCATCGTGGACAAGTTCCTAGAGCGTCGCCTGCTGGAACTATGTCGAATGGATGCACTTTGCTATTTCTGTCCATAGATTGAGACCTGCCAGACACCTAAGGTTTGGATTTCGTGACACAGGACATGAGAGCCAATGGATTAACCACCGAAGGTGCAAAATGGAGTTGAGCGACAAGGCAGAACCTGGCAACATACTTCGGGATTAATACTAAGAAGATGAAGAAAAAGTTCAGATGGGTATGTTGCCAGTATTAACAAATCTATTAGTTAGTCTGTAAAGAGAATGAATCAGAACATTTGCATTAGTGGTTCAAATCTCACTAACATCAACGATGTAATTTAAAACTATACTCGGCTAACGCACTTATCGATTATAAAAGTTAAATGTAGAATCTATGTACCTTGGCGATAAGACAAAGAAGTTGGCAATGCAACGTCTCAAATCAAAGTATTAAGGGCACAATTGTCCTACTTAAAACTAACTAAAACTTACTACCATTTCATCTTAAATTGAATAAGAACACAAAAATTTTCGTGCTCGTATTTCTCTTGACGTGTTTTAGACTGTAATCCTTCATCTAGGGTATAATTGATCAAAGATTTCAGAATATTTTCATCGTTAAATTTGTATCGAAAAATTCGTGTTATCTGACAATTTATAGAAGAAAACCAAATAGTAAATACATAAGTATATGTTTTTTAAGTGCTTATAATAAATTAATTCTTATAAACAAACAATATTAAGACTGAATATATATTATATAATAATTTGTTATTTATATAAGATATAAATAATTTTTACTAGCACTTATACTAATAGGACTGTTTTTAACTTGACCAAAATCTTAAAAAGTTATCGCTTAGCTATTGGATCAAGAACTTTATTCAGAACGCAGTATTACTTGAATTCAGCAGAAAGTGGGAAACGGAGTGTCTCAACACTAGGTTCCCTCTGCCTACCCTGCTATGTGCGCAATACAGCGTGAAACTGAATTAATATCAAAATATTTCCAAAGCAAAGCAGCTAGTTCTCTTTGTGAAATGTTGAGTAATGCTATAAAAATAAATGAACTCTATAGAGCTATATTTTCTTTAATTTGATACGATTCGCTTAGTATAATAAGTTTAATTAATTTTTCTAAAAATTTTCAACACATTTTTTCTAATTTACGATTTTTACGATTTAGAAAATTTTATTTTCTAAAGAATACAGGTCAATGCAAAGCAAAGCAGCAAATCTATTCAAAAATAAGAATAATACAAAAAACCGTCTTGGGATAGTACGATCGTTCAACTGTAATTGCGACAGTTGTGGGTTCAATCCCAACTCGGGGAAATGAACTATTTATATTTTCATTTTTATTTAATATTTTCATTTTCTCACTCTGATACCGAGGTAAAAAGTCAACATATCATAGGGAGCAGAAATGACTTAATATGGATCCTCTGAATACCAAGTTTTTACCTTAACTACAATATAATTTTCTCAATTTCACCCAACAATGAAAATAGCAAAATTATGACAATGAAATCTAACTTACTTAGATTGAAAACTGTTTTATGTAACAGGATAAGATTTTTCTAGCGTACGCAGAAGACGTTCGCCGATTTCCGTCTAATTTTCGAGACTTTGCGTATTGAGTGTAGAAACTCAACACTTTGCTTTGTATTGTTACCAAAGCCCAGTAATACAACTAATTCATTCCCCGAATAGGAATCGAACTCGACGCTTACTGTCAGAATCTGTTGGCGTTGGCCTAAAGAGCAAGGCCAAATGGTCAAACAATACAAAGCAAGGTATTAAGTTTCTACACTACACGTAAAGTCTCGAAAATTGTTAATTTACTATAGACTTACTTCCGTATTAACTTCCAAGTTAAAGTTAGAGAGTGATTAATTAAAAATTTAAACTTAACTCGAGACCCTTATTTTCGTACCAGTGGAGTCGACTGGGCTGTTGTACTTGAAACTATTATTAATTTTGTTTGCGCAACATGAAAGGTTCCCCAGGGACCGCTTCCAGAGAATTACTTGGAGTCCAAATAAAATCAACAAGATATTTCTAGCATAAATAAAAGTAAGATTAGGTACATTAATAACGCTAATAAAACTGTAATACAATAAAGTTTTTATTTTAATTTTCTTAAGATATGTATATATTTATCCTTTTATTATTTTTACTTATCCCTTTTGCAATTTGTTTAAAAACTTATAATTTTATCACAATTTTGAACATTATGATGATTTATACTATAGTTTTAATAATTCTAAAATGTTGCATTCTACCCGACTGGGTAGACAGATGAAAAAGAGTATTAAAACACTCAGTTCGGCACTTTATGTTAAATTTTCGGGACAATGCTTATAGCTTTAGATCTTTTGTCCGCGTTTTGTTATCAGTGTGGGGAAATGAAAATCAATTAAATTTATAAAACTTTGTTTATTAGAAGTAAAATCTCTTTTTATAATGTAGTATTCGAGGAACATCACTTAGCGGGACAACACTTAATCTTTAGCGTCAACTGATTCAAATGTATCAAACCACATTGCGCGTTTGGTGTTACGTAGCGACGCGGGTATGAATAAAATATATGTTTTACACAGCTCATTTACATAAAAATAAATAACAGAATCTTGGTAATTGAATGGAAATAAATGGTTTTATTTATTATTTTTTACCTGTATACTGGCAGGGTAAGAAGAACCTAGAAGACACTAAAAGAACCTAGTGTCAAAATACTCTATTTTCCGTTTTCCGTCCAAATTTCGTGTCGAATGGCAGAACTTAGTGCCGCGCTTTGTATTCCCTTGGCAAATAATTTTAAGATTTCGTAGAGAAGCATATATAGAATATTATCTAAATTCTTGAATAAACATCTTAAGCATTTAATATTTTAATTTTTTTCGATTTAGTGCCGAGGCAAAGCGCGATATTGAGTTCAGCCATTCAATACGTAATGCCTTCAGAATTCGGCGGGAACGAAACGGTCTCAATGGGAACGGAGTACCTTAAAACTAGGTGGCAATGTCCACTCTGCCTTCCCTGCTATGTGCACAGCGTGAAGTTAAAAAAAAAAACAGTAAATTTGTATAACACGCTAGTATAATATTGAAATAAATATTTAACATACACTAAACGTTATATGCAGCAACAATAAAGCTTTGCATGGCATATTTGCGTTTCAACTCTGTAGTCTGTAGCACTATTTAAATATGAAAATACTATGTTAATTTTTATCTGTGTAAATATTACACTACGGTGATTCTGCTTGCACAAAATATTGCAAGCGAATGAGCGGTTTTTCAGTGAATTGTAAATTTCGTTCTGCGTTTTGGCCACCACTGTATTTCTACTATTGCTTTATTGAATATAAATTTACCGCTACTGATGTATATATACCGATACCTATGTACTGATGTATATAGGTACATATATTATAACTAGCCTTAATAATAAGCATATATTTTATAATAATGAAAACCTATTCATAATTGACATAGACTTACGAATGATATCAATTATATGAAATCAATTATATGCTTGACAAAATATTGTCTATCTTTTATTGCAAAAATATTTTTAGAAAACGTATGAAAATTTCACGCTATATCGCTCATACGGCAGGGTAGGGTAGTTCCAGAGGCATTGGAGTGTTAAGTGGCGGACCTCAACGCAGCGCTTTGCCTCGACACCAGAACGAAGAAATGAAGATATAAATGTAAATAAATACAGCGTCTTCTATTCTTTCTATGTAAATAAATATTTTACTTCCTCTAGTGGGAATCGAACCCACAACCAGTCGACTTTGCAGTCACTGAGCCTGGCCTGAAACTAAAAACACTAGAATTAGCGGGACGCAAACCTGCAATAACTGTGCCTAACTGAATAATTAAGTTTAAAATGCTTACTACTAACGATTAGTACGTAGCATTTCCCCATTTAAGATTAAATTAATGGCCTCTTCTGGCATTAGCCAAAGTTTTTCGTTGGACATTTTAATGTGTACCTACATATGTTTATTTATATGTACATACAAGCCCAGTAATTGAGTATTTTAGTTTTAATAGTATTGCCGTTGTTTTTGATAAAATAAATGTAATATATATTTTTTAGTTTCACGCTGTATTCCGCACTCAGCAGGTTAGGTTAGACACTCCGTCCCCCATTTTCATAAAACGTACTGACATATAATTAACTTTTTTTCGATGGCGATTATTGTTATTTATTTATTTAAGGCCAACTAAGACTGACCCCGCAATGTTGTATATATAGCCTATAGCTTCTGACGAATGCAGCTTTCATACAAAATAAAAGAAAGTGTTATTATGGCGTTTCGAATGTGCCAGTTGAGCACATATCATTTATCCAATGTCAAGTTGTATGGAGAAGACACGTAAGAGGTTGTACAGTAAAAAATATATAAACATACAGTATTAGAATCCATGTAAAAAAAAAGAATCTTATTAAAGATTGCCGTCATCTATGAACCATCGTCTGCAGATTCATTCCCACTTATTCCAGAATGACCTGGAATCCATGCCAAAGAAACATCCAAACCTTTTGAATACCATGAGTACAGTTCTTCACGAATCCTTAAAATAATTGAAGACCTTAATTTACTAAGAAAAGGATATCAATTTACTGCCAATATGCAGCTTAATGAATCAGTACAAATAACAGTCTTCTCTTCTGCTTTTTCATATTTGCATAGATGACAAATGTGACAGCTCATTGACATTGACACCTTGTCTAATGATTTTTGCATTTTTCGCTTCATTTGTTTTGTTCTTTTCGATGCTTTTGAGTGCTTTCTTATTTGTTTGTTATTTTCAAAGATTGTTGCTTTTTTCACAGAATTTCTTTTTAGTAATCACATTGGTTGATTGATTGCTGTGAACTTAATGTCACTTTTACCAAATTTCTAGATAATTAACCAATTTTACCAAATTTCTATTTAATTTTACCAAATTTCTAGATAGTTCTCAGATTGCCCAAACTGACAGAGTTTTCAGGGAGGTAGGATGATGTACCTGAATCTACTAAATCATACCATTTTTATATATTTACATTCTGGGCCCAAGATTGTATGCAATTATTTCATTCTTTTCGTCTCCTTTCTCTTGGTCAGCACAATGAGATAATGAAAAGCGTGTGGGGATGTAATAATATTTAAATTACAGTCTTTTAGAAATTCAGATCTCGTCTAGTCTTTTAGATATATTTAGAAAGAAAGTAAATGAACAAAAATAAATCAATTCTTGGTCCTTTGGGCTTAGATTTTAATCTTGTTTTTCTAAGGTAAAATAATTTAAAACTCAAACAGACTTTCTTATTTTAAGTTACACATGTATCACAAAACATTCAATAGTTTTGTATAAATAAAAAATAATATTATCTTGACATGGTGTGCCTACTTGTTTTTTTCTCTGCTTTATGCTGTATCCCATATATAGCAGGGTACCCGGAAGGAGCGTAGTGTTAAGATGTTCCCACTTTTTGTTTTTTTCTGGCGGAACTCAACGCCACGCTTCACCTCGTTACCTGCCTGAACGAATATTAAATATATAATTTCCTCGAGTGGGAATCAAACCTGACGCGTTTACAGTTACACACACGCTTGTCCTCTGCGCCACGAGTGGCCTCAATTACCAGGCTAGTATCTGTTATCAGTTGTAAATTATTTATTTAATATAACCAAAACTATCAAATGTATAACAAATTTGACAAAATATTTCCATAAAAGCAATTACTAAATAATGTACAAAAAACATTAATAGATTTTGTATGTGTTTAAAGACGAATCGAAACTATCAGCTTAGTACTGCTTATGTAAATTGCTCAACTGTAATATAATCCTTTTTTTTAACATTATGGTTTTTGGAATATAATAGGACTTATATACTTATTAATAACTTCAAACTCGAGACACTACGCCGAATAATTACCAAGCTTCAACAATTCAACTTGAATCCAATGAGGAATCGTTTATCGAGATTAATCTGTTCTCGTATTGACCTTTGACAAAATGGAAACGTAAACCTTTTAAAACGCATAAGTAAATGAATATATATATATGTTTTTTTTAGCTTTAGCCACACGGTAGGACAAGGCAGGCAGGGCAAATTAGTGTCTAGACCCTTTGTTCCCTACTTTCCGCCGAGTGTTGAGTGGCGAAAATCAACGCTGCGCCTTGCCTCGACAAATATTTCATTTCCTCGAGTGGGAATCGAACCCGAAATCAGTCGATTTTACAGTCACACTTTGTGCCCCTGCACCACGACTGGCATATGTCAGTAGTTTTAAAAAAAGAATCAATTCGTTAAAAGCTTACACATACACATATTTTATATAAGGCCAGTCGTGACACATGGGCACGAAACGTGATAGGATGTGGGTTCGTTTCCCACTCGGGAAAATATATCTTTCCGGAAATCCACCTTCACACAGATTTCTGCATGTTTATGCAAGTCAAGTTAAATAAAAGTTTTTAAAAATATGATATGGTATTGTATTGGATTTATTATGCACAATAGAGGTATACTTATATTATATACAAGTAATAGCCCGCAACATCATTTGCGTCGACGATCCTAAAACCTAAGATTTAATTTCTCACTTACTAAAGGAATTACATATCCTACTTTCGTCTTCCTCAATACTCTTTATGGAACCTTCAATACAGATGTGAAAAAAGAATATACAAATTAATTTTTTCATACAATATTCCTTCTCATCTTAATAATCGAAAGGTTAAAACGGTTTTTAAGAATATGTTACATATTTAAAATATTTTTAAAGTGTTATCGCATACTAATTTTAGAAAAATATTTAAAATAACGTATAAAATTTTTAAGGCAGTGAAGGACTCGAACCCGCGCCTCTTTGACAAAAATATAAACACAGCCTAAAATACAAGAACCATAAAAAGTTGCGAGATTGAAATATATTTTGAATATGTACAACATTTTAGTTACTTTTTGTTTAGATATATTTTGAATAAAATTAAATTGTTGCATGCTAGCGTTTGTTTAAAAAAAGAAAATAAAAACAACAGATTGCAATTTCTATTGAAATTCCAAAACAAAATTCAGTTATGACATATATAATATTTAGTTCGTTAGAATCAATTGAAACCGATGTGAACGGTCCACCGGTTTTGTTTTCAAAGTAAATAACGCCGGTGAGCTCGTAAAATATTGTCATCAACCTGCAGCTAGACTGACTGTTAGTACAGATTGCCGTTCTTTGGTCAGAATGCAAATAAGTCTAGAAGGTCATCATGAATTTTATGTTCTTTAAATTATTTGTGCACATATGTGAATGTAAAATGTGTGTGTGGTACCTTCTCTACAATCATGCGCACTTGGTAATTCGTTTTATACTTCCTTCTTTTTTATATAATTAAATCGAATAGCATGGTAGGAAGAGGGAGCTTAGTGTTAAGATACCCCGCTCTCCCTTTCCGCAGAATCCTCGAGGCATTACTGTTAAGTGGCTGTTAAGTGGAAACCAGTAAAACTAGCTAATTTACATATATAAAATAAATGTAACTATAGAAAACGGTAAAAGATATGGATACAAGAAAATAAGGGTATACCTAATATAAGCGTTGAAATTGATTTGTGTCTTCGAAGATTGAAGACGAAAGCAAAACATCGTTTAATTAAAAGTTTCGCCCGTATTGACAAAATGAACAGGTAAATTGGCTTTTCTTTAACATTGTTTATAACAGCTATATAAAGTAGGCATACTTTATATCTATCTATTGGTATCTTTATTATTTATTTATCTTTTCTATTCATAAATATATTTTATTATTATATTATAAATATATTTTATTATTATAAGTTTTAATATTCACAATAATGTATTTTGAAAATGTAAATCAACCTCTTTGTTTAATAAAAAGATGTTTAAAAATAAATAATATAGAAATGTAATCAGAGGACATGAAAAAAAGGACGCTTCATGTGGTCGGAAAATTCTAGATATACTTTTAACTTGAGAGGACTTTTAGAAGGAGGTCCTCTAGAATAACATATTGTATTAGAAACTAAGATAGACATTGTTCAAGCCTAATAGTATTTTACTCTGGAAGAAATATAAGTTCGTAAATATAAAAATAATCAGTAAATTAAATTGAATGCAAAACAATTATAAAAAAATATACCATTTACAACCATTTTACTTGATATAAGAGTAAGCTAAAAGGATATCGCTATCAAAATGGATCTCGAATATCTGCCGATATCGCAATCCACTTTGGCCCAGGCCCAGGTGCTTCAGTTCGTACGGTTCCATTGTAACGTGTTAATTTCAGAGATTATATAATTTTTCCAAAGGAAATACCTGTGAAATGTATGAAACGCTATTAATAAGGATAATTAAGTGGTGCAGCTCCAGCTGTGATCATTTCTAAAAAAAAATAATGTGGTCGTGGAATTTTTTTTTGGCAAGAGCTAAATGGTCAAGCAAATGTAATAACTGTATACTATAATATACTTCACGCTGGATTCCGTACACAGCAGGGTAGGCAGAAGGAACTTATTGCTAAGACACTCCATCCCCCACTTTCTGCCTAATTCTGGAGGCATTGCGTGTCGAGTTACAGATCTCAACGCCGCGCTTTGCTTCGACTCCAGAGGAAAGAAATGGAAATATAAATTTAATTAAATATTTTATCTCTTCGAGTGGGGATCGAGCCCACAACCGGTCGGTTTTACAGTCACACTTTGTGCACCTGCGCCATGACTGGCCTCTAAAGTGAAGCTGATAATATAGTTTTATGCAACTTAAAGCACAAGTATTTTGACGTAGAATATCAAGCCAGTCGTAGCGCAGAAGCACAAAATGTGACAGGTTGTTAGTTCGATTCTCCACTCAAAGAAATTGATTATTTTCATTTCTTTGCGTGGTGTTGAGGGTTTTGAACACTATTTTTTCTCCACTTTGGTGTAAAGCGTGACGCTAAAAAAATTAAAAAAGTTTATAGTAAAATTGCTAATTTTAAAGAGGGAATTAAAACGTATTTTTTGTAATCTGTGGTTACACGTGTAAGTTCTCATGTTGCCACTCCTAAATAAGCGGATTATGTAGTATGTTGTCGCTTAACGTTATTATATTTAAATAGCATTTTACTATTATATTATATTTAAATAGCATTTTACTACTTTTCATATTATATATTCTTGATACTTTTTTTTTGAAATATTTATTTTTAAAAGACACTTCTTTTTAAATGTTGAATTTTAACAAAGATTACGATGGAACCTGATTTTTAAATCTAATCATATAATACGCCAAAAATCTTACCACACCAAACAAATATATGATATTTAATGTAATAGATACATACTAAATAAAAAATATACATATTTTTATTCTGTTCATCCCATATTGTGACATGTTTACACGCTTTGGTGTCGGTGAGCTCCAATTATCCACCATGACATGACCCTTTTCTGTACATGATTCATAAAGCTTTACCCGTCATTGAATGTCTATTGATGTATGCCATCTAAGACTATTATTATATATAGTAAGTATAATAAAAAGGTTGTTTTTAACAATAATTATAAGTTTAGCCGTTGAAGAAAGTAGAATATTTCGTGTTGTTTGGTCAAAACTTCTCCTGTCTATGGGAGTGTTGGCAGAGATAACAAAGTGTTAAGTGCCACCGTTTTCTAAATTACACTATATATTATATATATTCTACTTTTACATCAATTTGTTAGGTACTTCATCAATTAAAATTATTGAATAGAATAAGAAAATTGTATATTTAACATTCGTTTTAAGTACTCGTACGATCTGGCTTAGATATTCGTGCTTCCGAAAGATATTAAAAACTAAATATATATTTGCATTTTTTTTTTGAAAATATTACTTCAAGCCTTAGGTTTATATGAATATTAAATATAACAATATAAAAAATAAAAAGTTGTTATTTAAATAGATATGTATTTTATGTATTTTTTGTTTAACGTTATTTTTTTTTTTTACTTTCTTAATGAATATAGTTATGAATAGAGGAAATTCTATGAAATGACAATTCAGTGTGTATTAAACAATACGTGACTACGAATAATTTGATAAAAAAAAATTGTGAATTGGGCTAATTCGGAGAAATGGTTATAATTTTTATTGATCGAATATTTTTTTTAATAACGTAAAACATATTTTTGTTTGATAAGATATCACATTTAGATACTTACGTAAACAATATTCTTTAAAATATTGATTGAAGGTAAATATTCAGAGAAATTAGTTAATTATCGTGCACAGACAGCTGCACACCCTAAAAATAGGAAACTTACTTAACATCTTATCATAAATCTGTCTTCATAATAAGTATTTTCCTTTATAATTTGAATTGCGATAATGTACTCTCATATATAATATTACTTATATATATCTCTCAGTGAAGATTGGTCTCTGACCAATTCCTCTGAAGGAACACTTAAGAGAGTGAGACGAAGCATGATATAGTCTGTTGTGTTGATTAGGATTACGTTAACAGGTTGTGATCAGTCAACTGAATTTCTTCCATTTATTTCGTCCACATTTGGCGGAGCATGAAATTAGGTTTGCGGATGGCCGCAGCTGTCTTCAGAGCAATATCAGGCACGCCCGGAAGACCCTTAGCGGGGCTTGAATATACCTTAACTTTCTATTTTTAAAACATGTAAAGGATGCGTCCTAATAAATAGTAATACACAAATGATAAATATGTTAAATATAGTTTCTTATTTATGTATATATAACGTCTTATTTGAATATAAATTACATTTCTTTATTAACATCGAAATGGTATATCGTGTGATGTGTTAATGTAACGTTTTCACGTAGCTTCTTGTCGAGACAACACGTATGATACATAAACGTCTTATTTTTACGTCTTCTGAGAATTCGATTTATGTTATATGGTATTTAAACATATGCCAGTTAAATTCTACATAACATATGTAAGGCACAACTAGGCAAATATATTTATTTAACTTAGTTTTGCTAGTGTAATGTTATTGTAATAGTATACTATTGTAAATTGTATTTTTAACATCGCATCCAAGTTATCAGCAAAGAATTGAGTTTATATCATTTACTCATTCTTACTATATCTACTCATAGGTTAGTTTCAAACATATGATAAATAAACTTCAAAATAAGTCTATAAGCTAACAATATATAGTAAGAAGATACTCGACCACAATACTGTAAACTACCATACAGATTAGTTAAAGTGTTAAATTTTAGAGAGGAGTATCCCCAATATCCAGTCGAGGCACGTTGTTGCAACGCTATTTAGAGAGTCTGAGTTTGTTTATTCGACAAGTACCGTCGTGGGCCTTTCTTTACAGTCGTGGCGAATCGTCGGCTATAACATTTTAGATTTACAGCCAGACACGTAACAAGCAAGACGATATACGTTTTGCAATTTAATCTTTATGACATTGTCTGCAAGCGTTTTTATGTTTTTTTATGTATATTCCTTAGCAAAGAGACGAAATGAAAAATTATAAAATTTCTTCTAGTGGGAATCGAATCATATATTGATATAAACTTGTCATGTTTACAGTCGCAAGGTTTTGACCCTGCGCCAGGACTGCCTTCAATTTTGTGTTCATTTTAATTCTGCCTTCAAATTTACCATGTTACATACATAGGCACTTTCGAAAAAGGGTCTTACAATCAGAAACTAATAAAAATCTAATTGAGACAAAATTAAGTTTTGTATTCATCTACAACTATATAAAGTTAATGTAGTAGGACCGAAAATTATTTAAATAATCTCTACCAATCTTAGCTAATGTGGTTTTAGCCCGAGGACCTAGTTCAGGGACATCTAACTGTCAAACAAACGAAATACATAAACGATCACCCAAGTGCGAGTCGAATCGGAGCATCGGAGCATGAGGGGTATAAAACTAATATATCGAAAATACAATATGTAATTTTCACGGTTCAAAATGCCTGGTCACAGACGGGCAAAAAGTCTCAGTAAAAGGGTTGCGTCTTACACTTTGGTTATGGAACGATAAAATTCAAATATTCACTACTTATTTTTGAGGCCAGTCGCGGCGCAGGGGCCCAAACTGTGACTGTAAAACCAATGCCTGACGGCATAATGTGTTGCAGTGCGTGTTGTAGTGGCAGAACTCAACGCCCAACGTAAAGTGGGGAACGGAGTGTCCTAGCACTAGGTTCCCTCTGCCTACCTGATTTGTGGGAAACAGTATGCAGCTAAATAAAAGAACGGCTAATTAAACAGTACATACGTGTCAATTATGCGAAGCGAATAAATGAACGTACAAAGTAATGAAATATTGAAATGATTACCACATAGTTTCATTTTACTTTGTACGAAAAATTCTTAAAATAATATACCAACGCATTTCCTTAGAAAGTTTGAGTAAAGAAAGACAGCTATAAAATTTCCATTACAAAGTTTCGTTCGTATAAACATTGACAAAAAAAGCATGGTAGGGATTGGGCCTTTTGAATAAGTTGTTTTGGATTCTTTTGAAAAATACAGTTCATTTGAATTTGGTAGCGCGTAACAATGGATGCTGCAACAATATGAGTTAAGACCGCCCACAGACTTACAACTTACTTTGACGAGGTTCAGGTGATTTAGATTCATAGCTTTTATAACGATTTCATAATTAATACAGGCTTTCGAGGGAACATTTTCAGTGATGAAATATTAAACAGTACTAATTTCTATTCATATATACTGAATAAAAGTAAAATTTAAATGTTTTGACAAATATATATTGATTTCCTGACACAATAAAATTGATATATTGATCTATATATTGAAAAAATCCTCCTGGATGTTGGAGATAATTTGTGGATAATGATATATATATATATATATATATATATATATATATATATATATATATATATATATATATATATATATATATATATATATATATATATATATATATATATATATATATAATTGGTATTGTGTTTTGATAGTCGGAACTAAACGCCGCGCTTTGCCTCAACACCAGGGCGAACAAAAGAAAATATTAAATATCGAATCGAAATCAAATCCACAAGCTGTTAGCACACACGCTTGTGCCCCTTTGCCACGACTGACCTCAATAACATAAGCCGTTTTTAGTAACACTGTCATTGGCTAACGCCATCGAAGAACTAATATAAAATCAACTCTAACATACACAAGGGGAGATACTTTTCACTACAATGCATATGTAATGAGAAGTCACTTATAAACTCACAAGTATGTCTGAAGCGCAATCGGTGCGGAGTACAATATCCTGAGCGAGACGACGCTCCCGACGCGACGCCGCGTTCTGCCTAACGATGCGGAGGACGATAAGAATTCAATATAGTTGGCTCAGCGACCCTACATATTTTTATTTTTTGTAAAGCCAATGGTTGATGTACGCAGTGTTTTATCTTTATTTTTGAAAAAATCCCCAATAATTTGGAACTCAGAATATTTTGTATTGTATATTTAATAGTTTATAAAGTTTTATGAACTACCAAATATACAATACAAAAATTGAGACTAGTCGAGGCGCAGTGGCACAAAGTGTGACTGTAAAACCGACTGGTTGTGGGTTCGACCCCCACTCGAGTAGATGAAATATTTACTGAAATGTATATTTCCATTTCTTCACTCTTGTGTCGAGGCAAAGCGCGGCGTTGAGTTCTGCCACTCAACACGCAATGCCTCCAAAATTGGACAGAAAGTGGGGAACGGAGTGTCTTAACACTAGGTTCCCTTTGCTAACCCTGCCGTGTGCTGGATACAGCGTGAAGCTAATTTAATTTAATTTATAAAATTTTATTCCTATTTATAGTTTTTTATTTATATCGACTTACAGTTTTGATTTTATTTAATGATAAATTTTATCAATTGAGGACTTTTAGACTCATATTTATGTGTATTATGTGTTGTTGATATTAATTATAATTTAATTAAGAATAGAAATGGACTGATTAACGTGTTTTCTAAAATGTATCGAATTATTACCAATAAATCGAATTATTACCAATAATTCGATACTGTTTGTATCTATATCCATGCACATATATACCAACCGTTAGTTTTGATAAAATTTCATATACACGAGCAAAGAACGTGTAAACTATCTTTTTCGAATGAAATACAGAACAATCTTATCCTCCGTAAAGACCATTTGACAGGTATCGCCGAAACAATTTTTAGCTTAAAATAAAATGGCATATCAATATTGGTTGAGACATATCTTTTATCTTCGGTTTTTCAATTTTATACTGCGCTATTGTTGTCACTTTTATTCTTTCCTTTAAGCTTGTGTATTTGAAAAACAAAGGATAAAAAAATTATAAGGGCTTTAATAATTAGTTTTATAGGATTGAATACAAAATAAGTACAATAATATAAGACCCAAAAAAAAGTTTACTACCCGCTTCAACTACATGATTACCCATTCAACCCATTGAATTACTTTAAGTCCTAATATTTTGAGTCCATCGCACCTATAGAGAGAAACTTCTACTATCTCTATGTCTCTGTTCAAAATTTAAAATTATAAAACTTCCAAATTATTCAATTCAAAATTAATATTATTAAACCAATTGTTCAAAAACATACTTATTTAAATTATTAAAGAAATTTACAATTGCTTAAGCAAACTGGCCTTGATAAGTATTCATTCATTCTGATATGGTTCTGAAAAAAACAAGATTATCGTGAAAGTTATGCTGCGTACCCGGCATCAGATATAATACGAGACGATCACTAATAGAGATCATCTATGTGACAATATATCTCTATTCGGTTCGTGCGTTGCATACAGTAAGATAAATTAATTGAAGACTATTAATAATAGTTGCAGATACGAAAGACAGTAAGGTAGCAACTATATGGTTTGCAAGCATTAAACTGATAAATGTTAAACATTTGCCAGCTCCTTGGATAACATTAGAAATTAAATCTCTTATGTATAAAAACATGGCAATGATAGCTAAACGAAAAAAAAATGTAACAGCTAGATATCGCTGCTTGCTATACAAAATGTTCTATGACTTATTATGCAAAGACGTCCTATCCATAATCCTGTCTGATACATCGAAATCGAATCGGAAATTTCAAGAATCACTAGTAAATCAGTCAGAGTTGGTAAATCACATAAATCGGTCCGTTCACTATCTTGAAACTTACCTTTAAAACCTAACCGAAAAATGGCGTGAACATTTTTCTTTTAATTTATTGCGTCTGCAGAATGTCATATTTAATGGTATTAAAACCAGCCAGTTACATTTATTAGTACAGCCAAAGCGGTTTGATTTGATATAAACTTAAATAAATATTTCACCTCCTACTGGTGGTGGGGTGGTGGGATACACTGTGATAGCGTTATATTATGAGGCCAGCCGTGGCGCAAGATACAAAGTGTGATTGAAAACTCAACTGATTGTGAGTTCGATTCCCATTCAGGGGAAAATTATATTATATTCGTATTTATTTTTTATATTTATTTTATATTTTTTATATTTATATATTTATTTTTTAATACGAATATAATATAATTTTCCCTATTTCAAATTTATATTTTCATTTCTTCGCTTTGATATCGATGAGTTCTGCTACTTAACACGCAATGCCAGAATTCAACATAAAGTGGGGAACAGTGTCTTAACACTAGATTATCTCTGCATACCCTGCTGTGTATGTGATATGGCGTGAAATTGATTATTATTAACTTGTATTCCCTTACTTTGAAAACAAAAAAAATTTTGTAATTTTTCTATAAAAATAATAGTGTAAGGTACAATGCATAATTTCTAACACACTACAAAGCCAGAACTTGTCAGACTAGGAGTACACTTAATACAAGTTACAGTGGGGTTCATTCAACCGTCTATTTTGTTCACATTCAATGTCTAGCTTCACTTCAGCTGTAACTTAGATTCCACTAACTCTCCACACTTAAAATTACAGACGACGATCTCTTACATGTTGATGAGTATACCCGCTGGGTGTCATAATTAAGTTAAAATTTTAAATGAAGAAAAAATGTTTTAGCCTCTGTTAAAATAAAAATATTATATTTTTCTTAAGAATATATTTTTTTATCTATAGTAAATTGCTGTAACTTATTTTTAATTTAGTTTTGTTTCACTTTTTATTTTACTTAATATATCTCTTTATATTTATGTAGTTTGTGGAAAAGAAGTATTTTTTTTTATTAAAGGTATCAACATAATACAATTTTGTTGAATGATAAGACGATTTAATTAATTTAACCAAGAAAATATATTGGTATATTACAAATTCACCTTCCTATTTAAAGCTATTTCAATTGTTATAAAAGCATAACAAACCGTATACAATAATAATAACGCAAAAAAATACCTTTTATTAGGAACCATGGAAATTCGTACACTAAGACTACGTCTTGATTGAGAATGTGTACCATACATCAAGATAACAAAATTGGAAGGAGCAGTTAAGTCGACAGTTGTTTCAAACTGCCGTTACACATTTACCTGCGAGGTTACCAAAGTTCACAAATTTAAGTTTATCAGACTTATAATATCAGTTCACTGGAACGGCTTAAGAGTATGAGTATGACTTTAAGTATGAGTATAACATTTTAGGTATCATTGAAATGCGATATATAATGAAATCGGCATTGCTGTACAGGAAATAACGCAAATAAAATTGAGATTAGCCGCAAAATAGCAGCACTTTGAACTAATAATACTTAGGTTTTTGAAAAGAAGGAGCCGCCTGTTTTGAAAATTTTATAATTAGCCTGTTGAATATAACAATTACATAACAATTAGGCTATACTGTGACGTGACCTTTCTTTGTGAATTATGCAACTGTGCCTGATTGAGAGTGAGGAGATGTTATACATATACATATATTTATTCACAAAATAAATAAAAATCAAAACATCTCATTTTGTGTGCTTACAATATAGCGTGCAAGATTTAATTAGTATTATTAAACAAGATTTAATTCATGTAACATTTTTTTATCAGTAAGTAGGCAGAAGGTATCGATTGTCATATGGCACTCCGTTCCCCTCGTTCTGCCGAATTCTAGAGGCACTGAGTGGCAGAACTCAACGAGAAATATAAATTTAAGTAAGTATTTCATCTCCTCGAGTGGGGATTGAACCCACAACCAGTCGGTTTTACAGTCACACTTTGTGCCACTGCGCCACGACTCAAAATATTATTCAAATATTTTTCTTGTTTATAACTATTTTATTAACAAAGAGAAAGGAGAACCTTCCCAATTTTAAAATGATTTGATAATGCATTACGATAAAATTCGTTCCACATTTTTTCTTTTCGACGAGTAGGTACTAATAAATAGTAGATAATGGCGGGACGGTCCATTACACCGGCGACGTTTATTTGAGCCGAGTTTGCTTCTAAGATTTCTTATTTTATATGTAATACGTAATTCTCGATATATTGCGATGGTAACATCATTTCAAGTTTATAAAATTTACTATATATTACACATAATAACGTACATATTTATAATTACGGATTGTCGTACTAAGTAATATAGGATAAAAAAAAATATTTATATAGCCAAAATATAGAAAGCTAAAATTTGGCATGAAGGTAAGTATGAGTGTAAGAGGAGATCACAAAAAGATAATTTCTTGAAATTTCTACGGCGACAACGGGATAACATAAGGTTTTTTTTTATTTTACGTCACCCAGGCATACAAAACAAGTTTTGGGCGAAGAATAGTCTCTAATTTATTAATTCATAAATTATTTTTTATGATGTATGTTAGTCAGCTTCACGCTGTATCCCGCACACAGCAGGGTAGGCAGAGGGAACCTAGTGTTAAGACACTCCGTTTCCCACTTTTCACTTAATTCTAGAGGCATTGCGTATTGACTGGCGGAACTCAACGCCGGACTTGTCTTAATAATTTAACACAATTAAGTTCAATCAGCACAAATATAAAAAAATCAGACAAGCGCGAGTCGGGCTCCCCATCGAGGGTTCCGTACAAAAATTGGACGTCTCGAGCTTTTTCTGAAATTCAGGATTTGCTTAGAAAAAGCCTTTTCATCTGATACTCACCTCACTTAAACTAGCGGCATTAAAACCAAATTTTACCCTCCTTTTACGACTCTTATTTTTTAGGATTTAACCACAAATGTATAATTTACATATTTTGCCTAAGCTAACACTACGTGTACATGCTAGGTGGCAAATTTCATAATTCTAGATTGACCGAAATATCCTATTAGTTTTGATTCGCGTATTTCGAGTACTGTAAAAGTGTCGAAATACGCGTTTTTTGCTATTTAAGGTCATAATTTTTTTATGATTTAACTACAGATGTACAGTTTTCCGAATTTTTTCTGAACTAGTACTATCTGTAGAGGCTAGCTGCCAAAATTTCTTGATTTTAGGTCAACCGAAACTACCCTATGAAAATTGATAGTGTCATTTTTTGCTATAAACGGCCAAATCTTTTTTTTTAAGTAAATGATTTTTTTTAGGAATCATGGGGCTGCAGGTCTGAGAATATAGTTTGAATTTAACAAGATGTCTCCAGTAAAAGCTTCTGACAGACACACGGACGACAAAGTTATTTTATAAGGGTTTTTTTAGGGATAACGGAACCCTAAAAATATCTGAGGCCAGTCGTCGTGCAACATGTTATGGGTTCGATTCGGTCCCATACGAGTAATAATTAATATTTGAATGAAATGTTTAATATTTTCATTCGCTCCGGTGGCGTTACATTTCTGTGCTACATTTATGCGCTGCATCAAATTTTAATAAAGTATAAAGTAAATACATAATAGGCTCAATAACAAGTAAACTCTCACATTTCATTTATCAATTTGCACTCCTTAATTGCAGCTGTAAACTCGTTATCCCCATTTCATTTACAGAATAAAACCTTTTTTTACATGAAAAACAGTTTCATTTATTATTTAAATATGTAATGAATTTACATCTTTTTTTAACTTCGTGCTATGTCCCGCATGTGGCAGGGTAAGCAGAAGGAGCCTAATATTAAGAAACTCCGCTCCATACTCTTCCCCGAATTCTGGAGGAATTGCGTGTTGAGCAGTGGAGCTCAACGCCTCGGAACCAGAGTGAAGAAATGAAAATTTGAATATTTCATTTCCTCGAATGGGAATCGAACCCACTTTTGCCATAGCGGTTTAGAATTTTTTTATGTGAAAATTTAACTTAGTTACAAGCAAAAGAGGAAATTTCAGAAACTCTACTATAAATTTAAGTATAAATTTAATATTTCAACTTAACTAGCACCAACTTTTATTAAAAACTAACTGATAAAGCGTTTTATGCATTTTTTTGTGCAATAACAAGTAAATTAAAACTTTTAAATTCTAAATTCAATTCTAGGTTATTTCTTATCGTCATTCTAATGTTTCCTTTTGTAATATATTTTTAAATTGGTTCACAATAATTATCAATAATCTGTTTACAGAAGCTTAACTGTAAGTTAAATATTTTATATTTTTTTCTTCTTATTGGTTTTAATTAATAAGAAGAAAGTAAAATTTACAATGTAGTGAGGACTGACTTGATTGAATTTTATTCATCATATTATTTGATACATACATTGAAATGAAATCAATTGCAACGCTTCACTTTCATGAACAGTTCCGTTTCGTCAATTTTTACTTGCTCCGTGGAACCCAATTAAATCTGGAGACAACGAACCGTGCTCAATATCAAAGGTTGAAAATGTTCACTAATTGCCTTTTCCCTTTATAAATGCTCCTACATTATACTAAATAGGCTATTTAGATTTGATTTGAGAACGTATTTACTTGAATAGATTCGATAAATACTTTTTAAAATAGAGAATGATACGGTGTGAATAATATAAAGTATTATATATTATTTTTAAAAAAGTTATGATGTGGTTACTTCTTATATTTTAAACTGAATTGGTTTTTTAGTCTTCAAATTGTATTTACAAATACAAGTTGATTGTAATTGCACATAAAATTAAATGGTAATTTGATGACTAAAAAAAAATTTTTCAACTTAAACTATAAGGCCAGCGTGGCGCAGCAGCACGAAGTGTGACTGCAAAACCGACTGGTTGTGGGTTCGATACGCACTCAAGGAATGAAATATTTACTTAAATTTATATTTCTATTTCTTTGCTCTGCTGTCAAGGCTAAGCGTGGCGTTGAATTCTGCCATTCAACACGCAATGCCTCCAAAATTCGGCAGAAAATGGGGAACGGAGAGGGAACCTAGTGTTAGGTTCCCTCTGCATACCCTGCTGTGTGCGGGATACAGCGTGAAGCTGATAAAACATATAAGAATTGGGCTAACTATAATTTGTTTAAAACACATTAAATTCATTTATTGTGCATATTCCTATTCTATATACTTTCAAAGACATAACATACCAACTCACGGTTCTACCTGCCTAGATCACGCAATCCTTATGGCGTTGTATTCCGCGAAGATATTAGTGTTAGTCTACGGTCACGGTCCTATTCTATTTAACTTGCTTTCTTCTTGAGTAACAATACAACTTTGCTACCACGATTTTACAATAAACTTGTCAAAAAATTTGTCAAAAGCTTTCTCTCGATTTAGCCAATGTTAATCTCAATTCAATGTTAATGTTAATCTTAATTCAACAATAATGATTTTAGGTGAGCTACGAAGTAATTAATTGATCGTATTCGTCAGCTGATTGATATACCCCGAAGACGCAAACCCATCAAAACTTAGATAAACCCTGGTATTTTACGATATATGAGACAGGTACAATTTACATAAAAATTTAAAAAAGATTTACAAAACCACGTATTAAGAAAAAGCGTATAAAAACATACCGTAATTATTGCACTACTTTACTACGAAAGGCTAAAATTGACTACGCAAAACTGGAATTCAATAAAGCTGGGAAAAATCCTAAAAAAAATGTGGGTTGTTATTAAAAATATCACCGATATTGGGAAAATCCTGCTCATTATCTATTACAACAAAAGGAGAGTGGAATGGCCTACTTGAGGCAGTTTTTACAGGTCGATGCGACCTGGGTACTTTCAAAAATGGCGTCTCTTTCCATCTTAAAGGCCGAGAACGCACCTGTGAACTACAGGTGGTTATGATGTTACACGGGACCGTGGGCGGCGGTGATCACTTACCATCAGGTGACCCTAACGCTCGTTTGCCTTAAATACTTACATAAAAAAATACAAAGATAAATCTATTAACACTATTAATCATTATTTTGCTAATATAGACAGACATTTTTCGGAGAAAATTCTCTCCTATCCACCACTCAAAATAATTTTCGTCCACTTCCCCAATGTACTCAAATGAATTACTGCTGCGTGCGGGATACACCATGAAGCTGATTTATTTTGTATATATTTATTGAATTAACTTAATTGTGCACATATAAAAATAAAGAATAGTATAAAAAGTCTATAAATGACAAACCAATGCCATTTACTCCAGATTACCGTAAAGACTCTTGACTTACTAGATACTTGTATTTATCGCTCGACGACATTTTATCTATCCAGAAAAAGAAGATGATTGAAAGATTTTCATTTTAATGCATGATTGATCAGTCATCAAATAGATATTTGTAAAAAATGCTCACTGAGTTTAGATCCGTGTCTAAGGTTATTTTTTTCCAGCGTGTTCATAAATTTCTAAGTTTTTGTTGCATTAAATTAATTTAAATTTCATACACTACACTAGAAATTGATATTTAAACAAGAAAGTAGGTACAAATTTCTTGAATAACATTTCATATAGAAACGTATACGTTACAGCCAGAGAGCTCGATGGTTACTTATGATCTGCGAGAGTAAACACTAAACATACACTCTGTTCACAACTTTCCACTCTAATGTGGATATTACTTGTTGAGTAGAGAGTTGAAAACACAGCAATCATTTGTCTGACTAGAATATGGAAACATGAAATTCAATATAAGTTGTATTTTTTATTTTCCAATACAATCGAAATTTCTTAAGAGAAATTACGATAATATAGTGTAAATATACATATTTTTTTTCTTATTAAGAGCCACTATAAATGCGTCACATGTTTATATTACAATGGAAAACTAACACAAACAAATAATCAAATAGATCAGGCGGATAAACTCGCGGGCGGGTCGTCAGTATTTAATAACAAACTAAAATTGACCTGTGGTTTGCTTCCAATACAAATTACAATTTTATACACCAGCGTTATAGGTTAGCATTACTTATTCAGGCGTTTCACTATAATCCTATAAAATATATTGCAAATTTGAAAAAATATCTGTATGAAATTGTAATTTGATAATTGTAACAATGCAAAATTATATTTCCTTCGCCTACTTTTTGGATAAATATTATTAATAACTAGCGTTCTGATCGCGGATCCGCCCGCGAAATCATGACAGTATTCGTTTTTATACACATTATAAAGACTGTTAAAGTTACGATAATGTAATCTAAGGTGCTTAAACCTTAGATTACATTATCGTAACTTCCATAAGATTGTTTTGGAAATAAAAAATATACGTTAAGACATTTCCTATCATGGCACAAGATTAGTCTAGATGATATATATATATATATATATATATATATATATATATATATATATATATATATATATATATATATATATATATATATATATATATATATATATATATATATATATATATAGATATATATATATATATATATATATGTCTTAATTAACACCTACGAATTAAAACGGGTACCTATGCAAAATTTGTGATTCCTACCATTTGTAGTAATGAAATTTCATACAAACTATTAACCCCGAAAACCACCCCTTATTGGTCGAATATTGCAATTTCCCATCTCAGTGAGCACCTACAAATAACGCTCTTGCAAAATATAAGACTAGGTCTTATAGTAACGAAGTTTCATACAAACTATCAACCCTCAAAAACAACTCCTTAGGGGTGGAATATTATAAACATCCATCTTAGTGACCTCCTACGTCCTATAAACGACGCCCATGTAAAATTTGTCGTTTATTGTGATGTTAGTAGCGACCTCTTCATTATTTCTTATATGTACTGCCAAGTAGCTGCTGCTATTTTGGCGCTTTGGCACATGCGTGTGACTATAAGCACGATGCGTGTAGCTTCGATTCCTACTTTATAAAATATTTTACAATATAAATTCATCATAAATTCTAAAATAAATTACTACGTGCCCCAATACCATTTTTTTTTGTATCTTGACACAATTTTGTTCAGTTTCTTGCTAAGTATTGCCATTGAAAGAACTTATTATTGCCATTGACATTCGTGCCAGCCAGACGAATCGAATCATCTAGAAAAACCAGCTTCACGCTGTATCCCACACACAGCAGGGTAGGCAGAGGGAACCCAGTGCTAAGACACTCCGTTCCCCACTTTCCGCCGAATTCTGGAGGCATTGCGTGCTGCGTGCGACACCAGAGCGAAGAAATGAAAATATAAATGTAAATAAATATTTCACTTCCTTGACTAGGGATCGAACTCACAACTAGTCGATTTTACAGCCACGCCTTGTGCCTCTGCGCTACGACCGGCCTATCTAGAAGACTAATAGTTACAAGATATGCAAACTATTTTTATTTACATGCTCAGAAACTTAACTTAACTTAACTTCACGCTTTATCCCTAGCGGGGTAGTCAGAGAGAAAAGAGAAAAATATTTTTCTGTTCATTCTATTTATATACTGTGTCTTAAGACTAAGCTCCCTCTCTCTCTCTCTCTCTCTCTCTATATATATATATATATATATATATATATATATATATATATATATATATATATATATATATATATATATATATATATATATATATATATATATATTATGCCTCAATTTGTAATGGTATCAGTAAATTACGAAACATCTGACGGAAATTAATTTAGAAACCAAATTAAATTAATATTTGTATACCATAATACTGTCAACGACAGCGCTAGTGTAAGAGGGGGCGCGGTAAAACTATTAATCTGGTAACAGATAGGATCAACGTCGAATCGATATTTTAAATCCTATAATAAATTAATTCACTTATGATTGAAGTTGCTAAATCTATTGATAAAAATAAATTATAACGCAAAAAGTAGATATTGAAACACTTATTCACTTCCAATATCCGCGCGTCATTCGTTTCCCACCAAGCCCCTCCCCGAGCGCTCGGCGACAATACCCGAGAATTGCCGACGAGCCGGGTGGCGCGTAACAAAATATTAATCAAGATGATTCTAATTACACATTTTGAGATGGGAACCTATATCTAAAATGCATTGAAATTCACTTAAAAGTTGGTCAATATTATAATAAATATTTTTATAATATGTTTAAATATTGTTTTAATTGATCAGAAGTAATATTTTTCATTTTAATGGGCGAATAAAAAATATTTTTTTTAATTACCACGTCCATACAAACAAAAATAACATAATTTTTAATCTGCTTCAATATTTATGTATTCAATATATAATCTTGAGGATAAGACTTTATATGTTTTTGAGGTAGTCGAGTTCCGTGGTTATTACATGCATCCATAGAGTAAAAATTTACCAATTTTCTTCGAATAATTGGTATACTACTAGTATAATAGGAATCGTCTGAAAATGTTTATTAATATTTTTATAATTTCATTTTGTACAGTGGTCGCAAGTAGACGCAGCCAAATTTAGTACCATATAAATGGTATTGGAATTTACTATTAAAATAATAAAAAAACACGGATTAAGCGTGGTAAAGTGAGAACATTTTAACTATAAGTATAAAAATCATTTAATTATTATTTATCATTTAATTAATTTACCTTAAGCTTAAAACGGCGTATCTTCGCAATTCTAATGAATGTTAACTATTTTATTGTATTTTTGTGAAGACGTTTACCTGAAAGTATAGAATCCATAATGGTTTAGTCCTAATCCTAATATCAACTAAATAAATATCAATTGTGATTTAAAAATAATGCAAAATAATACTAAATCATTCCTTCAAGCAATGAATGTATTGTTTATCTATGTAAGTAATAGAATAAAAAGTGCCAAGCTTTTTACTAGCAACCAATAGATAGATAAAGAAATCACGTAGATAATTTAGGTTACTATTTTTTAATTAGAGTTACTTTAATTTTTGACTATTGGCCATCAATCGTGTAAATTTCACCTGTGTGCGGCGTTCAACACCGTTCAACTGCAAGCATTGATATATGTTCATTTATCTTTTCAATTACTGTCAAGAACTTATGAATATTGAAAATAAGGATCTTACTCATAGTAGAATAGGCAGAGGGAACCTGGGAACCTAATGTTAAAACTGTCCTCTCCCATTAAGACGCTTCCGTTCTGCACTTTCCGCCAAGTTCTCCAGGCATTATGTGTTGAGTGGCGGATCTCAACGCCAACGTTTTAGCTTCTTACCAGAGCGAGGAAAATGAAATTTCCTTTTTCCGAGTATAAATCGAACTTGCAACCGTCGAATTCACGCTGTACGTCTTAATATAGTTAGTTGTACACTTGATATATATTCAGTAATAACGTAATTACCATTAGATTCTGCGTTAATGAATCTGTATAATTTGATATATTATTATTACTGGAAGTTAATATAATTTATTGTTATGACAATGCTGCATTGTTGTAAAATATAGTTGATGGTATAATACACAACAGACATACAAATTAAAAAAGTAATAAGAAAATCAGATTATAAATATGCTTATAGCCGAGTAGACAGAGGGAACCCAGTGTTAAGACATTCCGCTCCGGACTTTCCGCCGATTTCTGGAGTCATTACGTGTTTAGTGCTGGAACCAACGCCTTGCTTTTTTTTGTATTGTCAAAGTATCTGCATTATAAATGAGCATCTCTCTATTGAGTACAAAATATCGTTGTAATATTCATCAAAATGTTATTATTATTACAATTTTAATTATAAGAATTCACTCAAATAGGCTTCAAACACTTAAATTATAATAGGCATACAAATCATACTTACAGTTACTTCTTTCATAAAGTCAAATGTCGATGCATTTAGAAAGTGAAATTATGCAATTTCGTTTATGTGGCAGTTAGTTACTTTGTAAACTTTTGTATGAAATTTTGTGTATTTGTGTTGTTGTCCTTTTAAAAACATGTATGAATGTTTTGTTGTTTTCAACAAGATATTCATACATATATTTAAAAGGCAGTTGACTTTTAATTCGTATACACATTTATACCTCCTGACACAGATAGTTTTAACGTTTAAAATTATAAGACTATTCTTTTAGCAAATGTAAAAATGAAGAAATTCATATACATAAATAAATTGTACTGGTTTAATAGGTATGTCAACCTATATATCAATTGTAATTTCACTAAAAGCTGTTACGTATTCATTCTATGACAATGGAGACTAGCAAATGTGAGTGACAATGTGCATGATCTATCCGATGGATCAGTGTTACCTACGTTCAGTTTCAAAGGAATCGAATTAATTAGAAATATCGTACATATACATTAATATATTTAGATGCAATTAAAACAAAAGGTTTTTGTTTGAGCTACGAACAAAATGATGTACTTGTTATCAAAAATGTACATGTATCATAGATGGAAGAAGAAAAAAAAGTCTATTTACTATTAGCATTCAATATATTTAACAGTACTTTAAAAATATATAAATTATAATCAAATAAATAGTAATGTTCGATAATGAAACACAGTATATTTATTAAAAAACTAACCACAAACATAAAACTGATATAGGACACTGACATAAAAGTAACAATTAATATAAAAAATAATAGACAATTAATAAAAATATTAAATTGCTTGGAATGACAAGCATCAGTTAGTAAGCGCTCAGCTCCATTTCGGTAAATAATCTATGTAAATATGAATCATATCAATTAAATATTTAATATAAGAATATAATGTATATATTTATTTATTTTTAAAATTAAATGATATTTTTAAAATGAATTTAGATATACAGACTGTTTTCGTCATCACTACTTTAAATTAAACCACAGTTTTAACTACTCTATAAAAGCCTTATACAATTAAAACAAAAGTGATTTTCCCAACAATGCAAACGTAGCTTTTTCAAACAGAATAATTAAATAAATTATCGATTCATAAATTTGATTTACGAAGCCGGAACGGCATAATTAAGGAACTTACGTTAACAAGTAGTACGTAAAGGTGAAATATTGATATACAGAGCAGATTCTATCCACAAAATCAAAAAGTTTAAAAAATAATTTATTCATATGTTAATAAAATTGTAAAACTGTAAATTTTTCATCCAATTCTCGAGGTATTGCGTGTTGAGTGGCTGAACTCAACGCCGCGCTTTGCCTTGTTACACGCTTGTGCCACTTTAATTATTAATTTTAAAAATAAAAAATTAACAAGTAAAATGAAATTGCAAGTATAAACTGGCTGATAATTACAGGCATAGCTTATCTAATGAGGGGTCTCGCTGACGTGCTTTGTTAGTTCTGAAACTAGGTAATGAATGCATTGCAAGTGTACGGAAAATTAACCCTTACGTTATTTTAGTTAATAAAGTGCCTGTTTTTTCAGTTGTGGGTTTGTATTCGACTCCGAGGAAAATAAATTATTTCTTATATATATACCTTAGTATATTAGGGTTCTAGACCGAGCAACACAAAAAATAGGTTTCTTAAAAGGGCAGCTCTAAAGTTTTATATTAAGAGACGTCTCATAGCGCTTTCCGATTTCCTATATAAATAATACGAAAGGTTATGTATTTTTTCACTTCTAACTTTGTTGCGATTAAACTATTACTCTCAGTATAAAAACCAATTTATATTCTTGTAGGAAATTAAACGATCTATAATAATATTTTATCTATCATATTATACATGTGTATATCAATTAATTATTTAATATTATGATGGCGGAGGGAAATGAAGTATTTATTTAAATTTATATTTTAATTTTTTTGCTCTGGTGACGAGGCAATGCACGGCGTTGTGTTCCATCACTCAACCCGCGATTCCTAGAAGAATAAAAACTAAAATTAGGCGGAAAATGGAGAATGGAGTGTTTTAACAATAGGTTCCCACTGTTCCCACCCTGCTGTGTGCGGGATACAACGTGATGTTAAAAAAAGTTTTTTGTTTCACTTTTGAATTTCAAGGGCAAGTCTATTTTTATATTACATATTCTAAAAGGCTTTATTCGAAATACTTCTAACATGAAAGAAAGTACGAGTACAAAACCAGTTTTGAGGTATAAAAGAAAGAAATTTTTCAGTAGTTAGTACTAAGAAAAGTGCCTTTAAAGTATGGTGAAGTAGGCGTGAGAACGTCTTGATGGACGTTCACTTTTATTTTATACCTATTTAACAACTTTTATACTTATTTTTTCTTTTTAAGTAGTCGATGAAAAAGTAAAATAATATAATAGATGACTAGTTTTTATGTAATTTTGTTATTTCGATACCAAAACCAAATAGTTTAAAATAATATATAGTGGGCAGCGGAGTTTCTTAACACTTCTTGGGTCTATCCTACTAGATGCGGGATACAGCTTAAAGTTTTAAAAAATATATTTATTTAATAAAAATGATATTTTATGTAAATGTCTCACTACTGCAAATGTTACATGCGTCAAAACTCTTAAGTATTCAACACAAACAGTTCAAGAAGTCGTTGTATAAACACAAATTTACATATACGTGTTTAAGACACGTAAGAATGTAATAAGATTTTTGAAGATTCTTAAACTTAGTGTTAGCGTTATAGGAGGAGGGACTAGAGTGAGGGTCGCGTACGCTAAGTAACGCTATTTATATAAAATGCATTTTACGTTCTACAAAAAGCACGTTCTAAGTAAATGTGAATACTTTTTTTTTTATCTTTTTCAAGTGTTATTCCATACTTAGGAAAGAAAAATACTTATATAGAAAACGTATCAAAATTTGAACGTTGCGGGACTCGAACCTGCGCCACCATGATTTTTTTATCAAAAAAATTATATGTTTATATAATACTATACAACTGTATAAAGTTTTACGAGAATTTTATAATGGCTCATGAAACAAAGCAAAATATATGTATGATTATATTATTATTGTATAGTTAGAAATCGGAAGCGATTATCATTTTTAAAAACAAGATAAAAACATATATCCTCTATATGTTTCTAAATTATTCAGAAAGAGATATATATCACCTAATAACTCAACGCCGCGCTTTACCTTGTTACCAGACTGAGTAAACAAAAATATAAAATATTTCATTCCTACTTCGCACGAGTTACCTTTCAATTTCACTTATATATTACCACAATAACATAAAATTAAGTTATTGTGACAATAACTGTGAATAAAATTATTGTGCCAATAACATAAAATTAATATATTGTGACGGTTGTGGGTTCGATTCCCACTAGTGGAAATTATATTTTTAATATTTTGGTTTTCTTGCTATAATAATCAACACACAATGTCTCAGATTTCGACGGAATGTGGGGAATGGAATTGTCCCTATGGGGACGTAGTGTCTAGTATAGTGTATACTAGGTTCCATAGTTTCCTCTATCTACTCTACTACGTGCGGGGTACAGCGGAAGCTAAAAAAAGAAACAAAATCCACTCAATATTAAAAAACATCACACAAAATATAATTTAAAAAAAAACATAAATATACTAATATGATTTGTCACTAATTTGGACCGACACGACAGTATACAATTAATTAAATTACAATATTTAGAAATTCTTATTTTATTTTGTCTTAGTGTTAGAACGTGATAAAAACAAAGTAGAAAGTAAACAGACGTCGTTTTTATAATATTGTATTTTTTTGTTCACTTTTGTATTTTGTTCTAAGTAAAACTTTGTAAATGCAAAGTATAAAATAAATAAATATATTTTATACATTACTCTGACGTTTTTGGTATACCATACATTGCATATAAAAAACCAAATTATTATAATAATTATTATTATCTATACAGATTGTCAATATTATACATATGTTTATGAGGCCGACGTGGCGCAGCGGCATACCATCTGACTGAAAGCGTGATGGTTGTTGTGTCTATTCTTATGCGAAGAATTTTTCTTTATTTCGTCGCTCTAGTATCAAGATAACAGATCACCACACTCTTAGATTTTCGAAAAAGTCGAGAAAAGAGTATCTAGAATCCCTTTACGGAATTATTACGGAAAAAAGAGAAAAGAAAAATAAATATTTAAAAACATTTAACTATAATTTCTCACTCCCCATAAAATGAAACGGACAAAAGCTGATGAAAGTAAAAACAATTTTTGGCATTTCCACATACAGCATTCCGCGGATTAAGTAAAACTCACACGTTAATGTTTTATAGTTACGTAATGTTTATATTATTGAGTATAATTAGTGCAGAAGTTGAAATTTATTTTGCCATTATGGCGAATGCTGATGGATTTTTGGCTTTATTTAATTGTATGTACTATATTTCGTACTGTATTTTTTTTTCAATTAATGTCATTAATATTTTTATAAGAAAAAGAAACAACTAATGTGAGAATGAGGCCGGTCGTAGTGCAGCGACACGAAGTGTGACTGTAAGACCGACTGGTTGTGGGTTCAATCCCCACTCGAGGAGATGAAATATTTACTTAAATTTATATTTCCATTTCTTCGCTCTAGTGTCGAGGCTAAGCGCGGGGTTGAATTCTGGCACCCAACACGCAATGCCTCCAGAATTCGGCAGAAAGTGGGGAACGGAGTGTCTTAACACTAGGTTTCCTCTGGCTACCCTGCTGTGTGTGGGATACAGCATGAAGCTGATAAAAAAAAAAATATATAACTTATTTATTTTGAAGTTTTTATACCGGTAACTAGCAACCCAGCTCGAACTACACGATTAATAATTTAATACACAGATGAATAACTTAAATAATATGGTTTAAAATCGAGAAGCCTGAAGCCAGTCGTGACGCGACAGGTCATGGTTCGGTCGAGTTGAGGCAATTAAATATAATATAATATAATATTTTCTTTTCTTCGCTCTGGTTAACACGGCGCAAAACACGGCGTTAAGTTCTGCCACCTAACACGCAATGCCTCCAGAATTCAGCGAAAAATGGATAAAGGAACTGTCTTAATCGCAACAAAATGCCTTAACACTCGGTCCCCTTTGCCTACCTCTAGCCTTCTAAGTGCGCGATACAGTGTGAAATTAAAAATACGAAAATAAAACCACGACGAATACATTGAACTTAGATGCTTTATTTATTATTTGTTTTATTAAAGTTTCAATATATTTTATTTAACGACGTCACGTAAAGAATGAACCCTTAACTTATGATTGCTTTGATATAAAATGTGTCCTAAAGGGATGGACGTAGATAACATAAAACGATCCCATAAAGTACACTATAAAGACAACGAAGAGATGATCAAAGGCTGTTCAGAGTAAATACGTCTGCGATACAATTCGCGTTAACCTATCAAAATGCATAGAACATTTTAATCTCTGGAGATATATCCATATATTTTGAAATAAAATCTTTTATGTATAGGCGACAGCGTTTACTTGATTAATTGTAATTAAAAGGAATATTTTCTAAACTATTTTAACGATGCTATCATACTATATATGGCTATATGAGGCCAGTCGTGGCTCAGTGGCACAAAGTGTGACTGTAAAAACGAATGATTGTGGGTTCGATCCCCACTCGAGGAGATGAAATATTTACTTATAATTTACATTGGAAATGTTGTTTCTTCGCTCTGGTGTCGAGGCAAAGCGCGGCGTTGAGTTCTGCCACTCATCAAGCAATGTCTCCAAAATTCGGCAGAAAGTTGGGAACGGAGTGTCTTAACACTAGGTTCCCTCTGCCTACCCTGCTGTGCGCGGGATATAGCGTGATGCTAATTTAATTTAATTTTAATTTTTATCCTACCTATTTCTATCCTATTAGTAAAACTAAACGTCGCACCTTATTTCATAGAATAGAGATAAAAATAAATATTATTTTGTCGAGTTGAAGTAACATTGGCCATTACGAGAGCCTCAAATAATAAATTTTCTAATTTTATACATTTAGCTGAGAATTACGATTAAATGAGTGAGCACATTAAGAGACAGACAGAACCAAATCTGAGTGTATATTGAGTTACAAAATAAATTAAATCGATATTGGTTGACTTATTTAACATTTATAAAATTATAAACAGTATATTTTTAAATATATATTTTTTATTAAAATATATTTTTTAATATCTTGATTGAACCTTGACTTGTTAATTTATTGTAACGTTTTTTCACGCATAAAAGTGTAGTCAGAGAGAAGCTAGGGTTAAGATACTCCTGAAGAACTCCCCACTTACCGCATTCTTTTGAGACACTTTACGTATTGTCTCGAGTGGCGGTACTCAACTCTTCGCTTTGTCCACGACAAAGGGGCAGTGAAAAAAAATTTCTCACCAATGGCAATCACTCAAATGTCGTTATGCAATCGTCTCAATACAATAATTAATATGGAATATAATGTGAGAAAATGTAAAAATGTGAGAATAATGTGAATGTTAGTATAAACCATAATCATACACCTTTTTTTTGTCTATATGCAAAATGTGCCTAATAACGTAACCTGAATTATCTTACAGAACCCACAGGTAAGTATTGTAAGCCTAGTTAAATAATAGAAGTATTAAAAAATAACAAATTAAAAAAAAAACTATTTGTACTCAATTCCATAAAAGTAATTAATTTTTTTATTCTCTATCTTAATTTTGGGGATTCTCAAAAATGAAAAGAGCAGTAATATAAAAATCAAAAAGACCTAAAGTAAACTTTAGACGTGCGCCCCTTAAGATTGTAATAACATAAATTGGGTTTAGTCAATTATGTTCTTTTTTACCTTTTTTTTAGACAGTACAAAGAAAACAAGCTCAAATCCTTAATTAGCAATCTTGAGGTATAAAATATTAAAAACTAAATAGAGAAAAGGTTATTATGGCTTAGTTTAGGTACCTTATTTAGCACATTAGTAGTAAGTTCAAATCTCAACTAAATGTAAATTTTTCTTATCTTGTTCTAGACCACTCAGAAGAACGAACTCTGGTAAGACATAGCTTACAGTTGACTTTCGCCTTAACTTAATACATAATGTCTTTTATTCGGGTTGAAAGTGGGGAATGGAGTGTCTCGACACTCTCTACTCAGCTATATTATAAAAAAAGTGAAAGAGTATCATAAAAGGTAGCATGTATTTCCACCACGCAATTATGTTTGTCTATACGTATTGAGACAATGGAGGAAGAAAGTATATAGGAGACGTTGGTATTGTGGTCCCCGCAAGTATCGTGGCCCCGTTTGATATTTGTTATTAAAAATCACGCTATTCAGTATTTTTTTTTAAAAACGTAACATGAATATAACAATATTAAAATAATACAGAGAAATTTGAGAGATGGCTCAAAAGGAAGGCGTAAAACACTGAAGGCGTTAAACACAGGAATGCGCTCCTGAGTTTTATGAAGCATTTTAAAATTGTACTCGTCAAAACTATTAAACTGCTATAATTATTTCAATATTTGCTAAATATTAAGTCGTAACTGCAGACATTTCGACATTGTTTAATACTACATGTCCTACAGAATTTTTAAGATGGCGATGGCAACAGAGGCGAACGGTCCACGGCCACCCCTACCACGCTTAACATGGACTTTTGTAACATAAGGATTATACATTCCAACCTGAATGACATCCACCACCGTCTTGATATGGCAAGGCTGGGGTTGTTATTCCTGACGAAGACTCAGATTGCCCGACCTAGCGACACAGTCTATCTTCAATACCCCGGCTATAAAATAGAACATAATTTTATACTTCATATGCCGGAGGCGCTATGTTCGTAATGGGGGTCCTTTACCAACATAAGGTTAATTTAAGTTTACGTCGTCTTGCCTCTTTTTTGTAAACACTAAAATACCATTTATTACTATTTAAAATATCATATTGTTCGTGTAATTTTCCTATTTCTACAAAACAATTTCTATGTAAAGAAAATAAATATGAATTTACTTAGGTTGTTTGTTTAATTTTAATTCATACATTCTCTAGTTCTCCCGAAGTATTTGTATAGCACCGTCTTTATTGGACTTTTCAGTAAATTAGTATACATCATTTTAAGAAACCGGCTAAGTGCGAGTTGGATTCACCTTCTGAGGCATCCGTGCCACTTAGAAACAACCGAAAATGCAAAGATATTTCAAGCAAAAAAAAATTAATTGAGGCCAGTTGTGGCGCAGAGGCACGAAGTGTGTAAAACTTGTAAAACCGACTGGTTGTGGGTTCGAGTGGGGACTCGAGAGGATGAAATATTTACTTAAATTTATATGTACATTTCTTTGCTCTGGTGTCGAGGTTAACCGCGGCGTTGATTTCTGCCACTCAACACGCAATGCCTCCAGAATTCAGGAGAAAGTGGGGAACAGAGTGTCTTAACACTAAAATCTCTCTGCCTACCCTGCTGTGTGCGGGATACAGCGTGAAGCAAAAAAAAAATACAAAAATGTTATATTTCTTTTAAAGTTCATTTAAACAAATATTAGTATGTATGTTTTTATTTAACGACAATTATTTTGACGTTAAGTAGTATAATTTATTTAACCTCTTAACAAAATAAAGTAAAATTTTTTAAAAATTTTACGTACTAACTATTTTACGTTTTTTTTCTATAAAATAATTTGTATTTATAAAGCATTAGCAAATTCTAAGGAATTTAATTCACTTGGAACTGGAAATAAATCGATGTAAAAATGTACTTCTTTATCACATTTTATTGCATTTCTATTTAAAGAACATCAAAATATCACGCTTTGAATGTAATTCCTTAAAAATATGTCCCATATTTTTAAGGAATGATCAAAATTTATTTTATATTTATATTATTTTGATTAGATTAACACTATGTCTCGCGCAAATTATGGTGGTTGGAGGGAACCTGGGAGTCTAATGTTAAAACGGAGTCGAAACGATATGTTTCGCATTAATACTTCTGCTCTTAGACTTCTATTTGCCACTAGCCGAATTCTCATTGAGTATTCACTGGCGGAACATAATAACTACCAAAGCAAAGAAATTAAAATATACATATTTCATTCGCCCACGCAAGAATCAAATCCAGAACCGTGGCGATTAAAGTCGCACGCTTGTTTCCCTGCGCCACAACGACCTTTCCAAATTCAGTTCTTTCTTTTTTACTTTTTCTTTCTTTCTTTTCAATTCTATTACGTCTAGTCTATTAGGTGCAATACAAGCTTATGACACAATGTGTATGTACTTAATAATAATAATAATTTCATTATTATTAAGTAATAATAATACGAATAAACTAATATTTTATATGAAGATTCCGTAGCTGAAAAAAAATTATATTCTCTATGAGGAATTTTGTCAACTAGAAATTTCCGTCTCCTGTTTCAACGTTTTTCCACGTCAGTGACTTTCCTTTGACATGCCGTTGTACTAATATTATTTTCATCTGACGAGATAAAATACCTAAATATTTAACAATCAAGATTATATTTTTTGTAACGAATACCCACGCATTAGTCTTAAGTACTAAGCTGAAGTAGATATGTCATTTGGTTGTACTTATTTTGGTACTCTCTTAACATAGACTAAAACAAAATTTCTTCTTGGATGGACTCTATGATGGATAGACTCTATGAGACAATCTCATTCACGAGAAAGTTTTGTAACAAGAAATGCATATTATGTTAAAGCCTTGTTTATTTGTGATGTGATGTCGAAAAATGCCATGTTTTTTACGACATAACATCATGTAAGAATACATAGTTCACATGATCGAAGACGCGCGCGCGTCAATCTGTATCCCCCACATAGCCGAGTCGCCAGAGGGAACCTTGTGTAAAGATACTCCGTTTCCCCTTTTGCCGCCGAATTCTGGAGGCATGACGTGTTGAGTGGATATGAACTCAACGCTGCGCTTTGCCTCGACCCCTTAATTTTTTAATAAAGTATTAGGTAATAAATGGCAATAGTTACAAATCATGTACTTATAAAATTTAAAATCTGGTATCCAAATAATTTTTGGTTTGTAGGCTGTTGACCTTTGCTAACACTTTTTGCTCTTGAATATTATTTAAAGTTATAAGAAAGGTCGTACTCGATTTTTATTAAAATTCTCTAATGACATTCAAAATAGTTTCACTCGAAACCTTCTTAACTCTAGCTAGAACTTCGAAGAAATACGAAACAAAATTAGAAGTTACATAATGACGCTTATCTTACATACAAAGTTATGAGTCAGACTTCGAGTGCGACGCCAAGAAATTTTAATATTAAATATTTTTCGCGTTCCCTGCTTAAGCAGACTCTCTAACTAGAGAGCCGTAAAGTTGAGAAGTGAATATGCAGAATATAGTTAAACTGTTCGAAATTGAGCAATTTATATGATATATGGTTCTTTGGCTGGGACTTACATTTTCTTTATGTAAAAGGTATAGGATTTATTCTTAACTAGCTTTGCCCGTTTGAACTACACGATTTAATACACCGGATTGCTTTCGTGTTCTAATATTTTATGTATGCAGCACACTTATCCAGGCAAGTCGTAGCGCAGTGGCACAAAGTGTGACTGTAAAACCGACTGGTTGTGGGTTCGATCCCCACTCGAGGAGATAAAATGTTTATTTAAATTTATATGTCCATTACTTCGCTCAGGTTTCAAGGCAGAGCGCGGCTTTGAGTTTTGCTACTTAACACGCAATGCCTTCAGAATTCGGCAGAAAGTGGGGAACGGAGTGTCTTAACACTAGGGTCTCTCTGCCTACCCTGCTGTGTGCGGGATAAAGGTATATGCAAATATTTTTGCATATTTTTTATTAACATTCGTAAAAACGAGAAAGTATTTAACATTTCATATTCAACATTTCTACTGAGCCGTACATATTGTATGTTTGTTTGGTTAAAGCAATCCGAGCGTATAAGAGGCTTCGCAGTAAATTATGAAAAGATTTATCCTGAGCCCTAGCTGCAGCTCTATTTCGAGGTTTTTTATTATAACAATTTTTATTTTTACTACCGCTCTGGGTTTTATATACAAAAGTAACTCGGACTGATGCGGGCATTTATAAAAATATTTCTGTAAAAGTATGAGTTCGAAGTAATGGGATTTGCTGGTAGTGTGTTGTATTTTTTTTATTCCTGACATGATGGCTTCGGCCCACCATTTAGGCTAATGCAAATATTTTATAACACTTTCTGGGTTTTCTTAAAATCTAAAATTCTAAATTCAATACCAGCTCGGCTTCCTAGTACAAGTATATAGATAAAAATACCAGAGTTAAAAACCAGGATTTACAATACTTCTTCTTCTTTGTCGCTTCACTCTTGGCAGAGCGGTCGTGGTCGTCCTTTTTAAAGGTTGGCGGCGCGCCACACAGTCCGACGCCATTCTACGCGGTTGACTGTTTGCCTGGTACATTCGTGGAGAGGGCCATTGAGAGCAGCCTTTACTTGGTCTGTCCATCGCATGGCGGATCTGCCGCGTGGCCTGCTGCCTTCAATTTTTCCCTGAATCACCTGGCGTTGTACGGAAATATTACTTTGACGAGAGATATGTCCGAAGAATGTGAGAATGCGTGCTTTAACGATAGAGGACAAACGTTGCTTTATGTCAAGTTCCCGGAGTACGGACTCGTTAGTTCTAAATTCTGTCCAAGACACTCCAAGCATTTTTCTCCAGCACCACATCTCGAGAGAGTCTATCTTCTTCTCCTCACTCTTCCGAAGCGTCCATGTTTCACAAGCGTAAAGAAATATGGGAAACACTAGAGCCCTGACTAATCGAATTTTCGTTGTTTTTGTGATGTTTTTGCTTGTCCATATTTTCCTCAAGTTATTCATGGATGATCTAGAAATAGCCATGCGTCGCTTGATTTCTTCTGCACAGCCTCCACTGTTTGAAATCAGCGCTCCGAGGCAGACATACGATTGTACGACATCACAATTCGCAATAAATTTAATCTCTGGCGAGTTGTTATTTGCACGGTCGACAATCATAATTTTTGTCTTACTGCGATTAATCTTGAGTTCAAAATTGAGACTTACTTGTTCCATTTTTTCCAAAAGTTCTTCCATATATCTTATGCTGGTCGAAAATAAGGTGGTATCGTCAGCATACCGCAGATTCGATAGTCTGTAGCCTCCAACGCTGATTCCATCAGGCCAATTTTCTAGAGTTATTCTCATTATGAGTTCTGTATAAATGTTAAATAAAAGAGGCGACACAATGCACCCTTGACGTACTCCCGAGCTGAGCTGGAAATTGCTCGACAATAGGTCGTCCGCCCTAACGGAAGCTGTTCCGGCCTCATAAAGGCGCCGCAGAAGGTGAACAAGGTGTTTGGGCGTACCCATCAGCAGTAACGTTTCCCACAGCTTCGGCCATTTTACAGAGTCAAATGCTTTAGAGAAGTCAAGAAAGCAGATGTATACTGGCCTCAATAATTTGACGCACAGTCAATATCTTACAAGTGGTGAAATATGAAAAATCACCCACTCTATGGCCCTCTCTATAGACTTAAATAAAATCATCAGTTTTAAATTTTAAATAAATCATCAATTAAAAGTTCTGAGCACTATAGTTGACCATTGACATTAATGGGATGAATGGTAAAGGGACAGTACAGGCTAGCATAATAATAATAATGTATCCCTTTTGGTGCTGGCATTAGAGATGACGTGACAACCGCCATGATTTAACATTATCATTGAGAAAATTACTTTGATAGTTCCTTCAATCTAAAAAAATATTATATGAAATTAATTTTCTGAATTATCGATGTTATATTATCAAACACTACATTACTCGAATAACAGTTCCATTTGCAAACAGGCTGGTATCATAATTTAGTACTTCAATAAATATATCATTTTAACGTACTGTAGATATATGGATTCATGTTTCAATGCATCCTGCACAAAGTAGGGTAGGGATTGGGAACCTAGTGTTAAGACACCCCGTTGTCTATTGCTGCCGAATTGTTAAATTGAGTGGTGGAACTCAACGCTACGTCTTTGTCTTTACACCAGATGAAGAAGGTAAAATATAAATTTAAATAACTTTCATTTCTTCGGGTGGGGATTGAACCCACAACCCGTCTCGTTTACATTCTCACTCTTGTGTCCCTGCGCCACGACTGCCCTCAATTGTTTAGTATCTCAATCTCTTAATATCTTCAATGATTTATACTATAAATAACCTTAAAGATACTAAGAGCTAAATATTTGGCCAACTTAAACGTACAGCTTGCTTGAATCCCCTCTATCTATTTATTATCTTTAACTGCCGTATTTATCACTGCAGTGTGTTTCTTGCTTGGTCAGTTCTCAATGGAGCACTTTTGAAAATGTAAGAAACTGCATTAGGTATGTGTTTCTTTAAAGATGGCAAATACAATTGATAATAACATTTAAAAGGCAACTTTGTGACTGTAAATCGATAGGTTATGAGTTCGATTCCCACTCGAGGAAATTAAACACTTAACACAAAACACTTCATGAACTTCAATAAACTTCATTTTTTCGCCCTAATGACGGGACAAAACGTGGCGATTCAGAAAATGAGGAACGAAAGTGTCTTAATGGGAACAGAGTGGCTTAGCATTAGATTTTCCAGGTTCCTTCTGCATACCGTGCTAAGTGCAGAATACACTGTAAAGTTGGTTTAAATTTTTTTTACAGTATTATATTTAAAATAAATAAATAAATCAGAGATAAAGATTCAGAATTTAATGTTAAATTTCCAAGTCTATATATAGATACGTCAAAATCTGGAGCACAGTGTGACTGTGAGATTGACTGGTTATGGGTTCGATTCCCATTTGTTGAAATGAAATATTTATTTACATTTATATGTTCATTTCTTCGCTCTTGTGTCGAGGCAAGGCAGCACAGCGTTGTGTCCGCTACTCAACACCAGAACACTTCCAGAACTTGGCGGAAAGTGGGGAACGAAGTGTCTTAACACTAGGTTCTCTCTGCCCACGCTGTTGTGTGCGGGATACATGAGTTATACAACCTATTTATATATTCAGTCTACTTAGTCAGCATTCTATCCTAAGAGTGGAATACACTTTAGTACCTTTAAAAACGTTAAAAATGTGTTCCCAAATAATCATTCTTCACAATAATCCTTGGGTAGCGAGAATATATAAGGATCTATCTAGAGATATACAAAAAAAAATACTTAAATATTTTTCTATTATTTGTTTGGAATATCACTTTAAAAATGCAATTCTCATATTTAAAATATATAATCTTCATGCCAACAGCTACATGCTCCCCTCCGTAATCTATTCCTCCCATCGTCACGGCGACGTGACGACCCTGTTGTAGAGATGGAGCGCCGGAATCTTCCTGTTATATTTGCATATAAATTTTGAACAAATTTGTATCTTTATATATCTTTTTTTTTTTTTTTTTTTTTTTTTTTTTTTTTTTTTTTTTTTTTTTTTTTTTTTTTTTTTTATGGAAAAAACACGGCAAACGAGCGTGCGGGTCACCTGATGGTAAGTGATTACCGCCGCCCACGGCCCCGTGCAACCCCAGAGGAGCTACAGGTGCGTTGCCGGCCTTTAAGATGGGTTGGGCGCCGGGGCCCGGCATTACCTGATGCGAAACGCAATGGCATGAAGCCACTACTTCACGCCGGTTTTAAATGCCGGGGGTGGTAATGATCCGGTCGAGTCTGCCCATGCGTGTTGCCATTGCTGGCGACGTGACTCTACCACACGTACTTTAGTCGCCTCTTACGACACCACCAGTACCAGGATGATCCTATTCTAGGCCGGGATCACACGGCACAAAGTTTTAGTTTTAGCTTAAAACATGGAGTACTACGTAATTGATAATAAATTGAAATGCATTGATTATTCTATTTTATTATATTGTATGTGTTTATACTGTATCTAGCATATCAGGGTAGGCAGAGGGGAGAGGTGAGGCATTAAGTCACTTCTATTCCTTACTTTCTGTCAAATTCTGGGGCGTTGCTTGTTAGGTGGCAGAACTCAACGCCGCTTTGCTTCGTTTTCAGGGCAAAGAAATGAAAATATTAAATATTAAATTTCCTGGAATGGGAACCGAACCCACAATCGGTCCCACAACCTGCTGCATGCTTGTGCACCAGCGTCACGAATGGCCTCCTGTATTGATTATTATTTGGATTATAGTAAATTGATTGAGAGTTAATTTAAAATTACTGAAGCTTAAATTTAAAATAAATTAAAGTGCTTACAAATAAATGTTGGGAGCCAATTACTCAATATGAAAGGCAATAGCAATTATATTAAAAATATATAAAAAATAATATTTTCGCTATTATGACTATATCTAAATCTTCATTTTTAGCCTACTGATTGTTAGTTAGTAACACTTTACACACACATACACTTTCTATACATATATGTATGTATGTACATTGCGTCAGTGTTGCCTCGACATAAAAAGTATACTACTAAAAATATTTTAAATAACATTATTTTCTTAATTTACCTCAGTTATACAGAACGCTTCATTTGCGTCACAAAGGATTTTGTTGGGGTTTTCCGAAATTTTTTTTTCTTAGAGCACTTGTGTGATATTTTGTTTTAAATTAACACATATTGAAAATGGAGAAAGACAAGACAAACGAGCGAACTGGACACCTGATGATAAGTGATCATCGCTGCCCACGACCTGTGTAACACCAGAGGAGGTACAGGTGCGCTGCCAGCTTTTGAGGTGGAGATATATATAGACGAGCTTTTTGAAGGTATCCATGTCGTATCGACCTGGAAATACCTTATCCTCTTTTAATTTAATACATGTTAGCGTTGACAAAGCTGAATATTTCGACTGTGAAGATATTTTTCTGAATATAGTGTTTACTAGACTTCAATATTTTTTAAATATTATTTTGACAATAACATTTGTTTGTTGTTAGTTCATCAAAGCCATATTGTTGTTTTGAACAATAAGAAAACAAAGTATAGCTTTTTAAATAGGTTAAAAAAAACTATGTTTAGTTTTCTCTTTTAAAAAATTGTAAGCGACCCTAGTTAGGTTTATTAGGCTTAGATTTTATAAATTGAATATAAACTATAACAAATACTAGCGACCGACGCGCGGCTTCACCTGCTGAAACTTATTGTTATATTATAGCCAAGTTCAGTTGAAAGTTTACATATATGTATAAGCTACATTACTGCAAACTTTCAATTACATCCATGCTCACAAGTATTCACATTTATAATATTAGTAAATTTTTGTATAATTCTTCTTTCAAATTTTTGTTTTTTCTTTAATTTTTGTTTTATGAAGCTTTCGCTCCATTTTATCTTTTAAATTCATTTTGCTAACCTGATTCCCCATTTTGCGTCGCCAATTATTTTTGTAATACGACATTCTATTGAAAGTCTGAATGACGATTTCCCTTCTTTTTATTTTGTGTTTTAGATTTTCTGCTTATCTCTTTGAAATGTTTTTGAATGAAATAAAAATTTTTTTGAAAAAATAAAGCAGAAAACTAATAAATTGATAAATCGTTTATAAAATGAATATATAACTGAATATATAACTGACAAAGCAATAATGTCAGCATATTATATAATTATTCATAAGCATAAATTAAGTCTATTTGGGACATTCATTTAAATAATTCAATTAAAGGTATTAATTAACTGGCAAATATTTTTTTTATTGTATAACAAATGTACATAATTATATAATTTATTTATTTCTCTAAACAATTAATTTGAAAGTTTGAACAGTTAGATTTTTTCGGTATATTCAGCTGTATTTTGATCTATATTTTCTCCTTCCTCTTCTTTAGCTTCATGCCGTATCTTGCATGTGGCAGAGTATGCAGAGGGCCTAGATTTTTGATAAAAACACAATCCTTCTATCTCGTATATTTCAGAAATTATTTTTGCATAATAGGCATAAGTCAATAATCAATATTTTAAAGAAGTTTGTCTAAAAAAAATCAGCTTCACGCTGTATACAGCAGGGTAGGCAGAGGGAACCTAGTATTAAGACACACTCCGTTCCCCACTTTCTGGCGAATTCTTGGAGATATTGCGTGTTGAGTGGCAGAACTCAACTCCGCGCTTTACCTCGACACCAGAGCGAAGACATGGAAATATTAATTTAAATAAATATTTCATCTCATCGAGTGGGGATCGAACCCACAACCAGTCGGTTTTACAGTCATACTTTGTGCCGCTGCGCCACTACTGGCCTCAACCAGTTTATCTAAGAGTATATAAGTAGGTTAAATAAGACTATGAGTTATAAAACAGATAAGGAGATTGGATAACCTCTTTATGCTTAAAGGTATCTTGATCCTCTCTATTGGTAAAAATCGATTAACTACGATTATATATTTCGGGACGTTGACGAAAAACTCAAAAATCAGTTTTTTTTATTCTGACACTATTATAGGCAGACTCGACCGGATAATTACCACCCCCGGCATTTAAAACCGGCGTGAAGTAGTGGCTTGATGCCACTGCGTTTCGCATCAGGTAATGCCGGGCCCCGGCGCCCAACCCATCTTAAAGCCCGGCAACGCACCTGCAGCTCCTCTGGGGTTGCACGGAGTCGTGAGCGGCGGTAATCACTTACCATCAGGTGACCCGCACGCTCGTTTGCCGTGTCTTTTCCATAAAAAAAAATACTAACAATTACTAACAAAGCCACTTGCCACATTGTATTTTATGGAAAAAAATAAAAATAAACATTACCTTACAAAATGGGAAATGAACCCGCAAAGATGACATGTATTATTAGAGATTTTGCAATTGAGAGATCAGGGATGAAACTAAATAATAAATGTATAGTTAACAAAATAAAAAAAACACACTTTTCTACAAAACATAATATATCTACTATTGAATATGCTCGGAGCTGTAAATAATAAGAGCTCCTCAGCCTCTAGTGGTCTACTGGTGACCTCTGAATAATTCTAATATTCAGATTCTGGCTCCATAGTCAGTCAATCCTGATGATAGTATACGATTACCTATGACTAAAAACATTTATATCTTACTTAGTTATCTGGATCAAATGTAGTTCCTCTACGATCTAGATTTTGTTGATTTTTTCTTCTTGAAACGTTTTTGCAGTGTAGTTGGCAAATCTTTGACTTTCTAGATTTTCGTTTTCTTAGGTGTTTCTTGATTTGAATTGTAATGTAGAAATGCCTTGTTTTATTTTTATTCATTTTACATTTAGCGTGGATTTTTAATTGATAAATATTTAAATTAGCTAGCATTTCTTAAGCTCCAGTAAATATATGCTGATGGTCTTATCTAAAAGCAATATGAAATCAGTCGTATAATTATAAGTTATTATCGCAAGCAGGCATGTAGTGCTTGCACTTTCTCAAAATTATTCAATGTAAATTATATTAATTTAGCAGCGTAAACGGGTGTCATGAAGAAACATGAATTGTTTCTCTAGTCTTCAAATGAGGAGAGGTAATCGAAAGTAAGATTAGAAAAATTAAAAAAACTCCAAGAAGCAGTTCTGTATGGTTTAAAATAATTTCGATGAATTATTTCAAATGAAAGCAGTAGCAGTGAGTAAAGTGGTAGAAGTTAAACAATTTCCTTATAATTAAAAATAAAATAAAAATAAATAAATAAATCAGCTTCACGCTGTATCCCGCACGCAGCAGGGTAGGCAGAGGGAACCTAGTGTTAAGACACTCCATTCCCCACTTTCTGCCGAATACTGGAGGCATTGCGTGTTGAGTGGCAGAACTCAACGCCGCGCTTAGCGTCGACACCAGAGCGAAGAAATGGAAATATAAATTTAAGTAAATATTTCATCTCCTCGAGTGGGGATCGAACCCACAACCAGTCGGTTTTACAGTCACACTTCGTGCCGCTGCGCCACGACCGGCCTCAATAAAATCAAGACAATGAAAAACGTATTCACATATAACAAACGGCAAGATCCATAAAACAGCCACATCCAAGTTTTTTTTATTTATCTTGCTTCTTTAGCATTAAATGGCGAATTCACAAGTTAGAAATAATACGTGACGAACGTGAGAAATAAAAAATATTTTAAATATATTTTTGACACGATGAAATCGAACTCAAAAAGATTATTTGTATGTCCTACCGACTGAGCATCGATGCTTTTAATAAAATTATATAGAAAATACTAATATATTAATAATATTTAATTTAATCGAACCCACAATTTTCATTTATTATATAATTGAAAATATTTTTTAAGAAGAAATTATTATTAATCTGCTGCAAGTTTTCCAATCAGAATTGAGTGCCACGTAAAAATGAAGATTTTTTTTTTATGAAAGATCATTATAGTTTATGCCATAAATAAAAAGCTGGACTTAAAACTATTAGTATTTTACAAAAACGGGAAAATCTGAATTAATCACGCTTTATAAATAATTAAAACTTTATAAAAAATTAAGCATATAAAACTGATTTAAAATTTTAATAAAATATAAAAGGTAATAGAATATTTATGGTTGACCTAACATATTTAAGGCCAATCTTGGCACACACTTGGTGACTCGTGGGAGTTGTGGGTTCGATTCCCTCTCCCCACTCCCACAAGAAATGAAATATATGATGTATTCAATTTTGCCCAGACAAAGTGCGGTGTGGAGTTCCATTTACCACGCAACGCCTCCAGCATTCAGCTAAAAGTAGGAGGTGAAGTGTCTTAACACTAAGCTCCCTCTGACAATCCTACTATATGTGGTATACAGATGGAGCTGTAAAAAAATTTTTCATTTGAAAAAATGCTAGTATCTATCTATATATATAAAAGGACTTGTTCTGACTGACTGAGGTAAGGCGCACGCACAGTCGCAAACGCTGATGGTAGAAACGTGAAATTTGGACAGATGTTTATTTTTATAATCTGGACATCCACTAAGGGATTTTGAAAAAATTTTAAACCTAAAGGGATGAAATGGGGGTTGAAAGTTTGTATGGAAAAATCTTTAAATCGACACCGATTTTTGTAAAAAATTTAATTCAAACTGTTAAAAATATTTTATTGAAATTAAGAAAAGAAGATAACCCCTAAGGATGCAAATAAACAGGCGAAGCTGCACGCGCCCGCTAGTTAATTTATAAGAATAGTACAGCTATAAAGGCCATCACGGTGCAGTGGGGCAGTATTTAAGATCGATGATTGATAGAATAGAGAAGAGTTAGAGAATGAAAAACCTTGAACCTGAAAAAAATTCATGTCATTACCTTACTTTTCTTTTTTTTAATTTAATAAATTAATGTTTTAGGATGATACAAAACACTGGCCATGTACTATAAGTATATTATATGTATTTTTACTATAAGTATATTATATATATACTTTTTTATAATCCTTATGAATTAAAACGACGTAACAACAACCACTTATCTATTGCCAGGCCTAACCTATACATATAATAATATGTATGTATGTGTGTACTCATTAAAATCTTATGCCCTAGTACTCTTTCCCACATATTGTACAATGTAAAATCCGCTAGGCACAAGGCTTTGACCTGAATTTAGAACATTGTACCAAGTTTTCATTAATGACGCAGCTAAGCTCGTACCACTTTAGATATTTATTATAATAAATGGTTGGTTGTACGTTTGTTTTAAGTGTTACTAATTGTTAATATTAACACTAGGTTTACGGGACCCGTCAATTTGACGGATTTCAAACTTTGAAATGAAACACGCAAAAAACCATAGCATTAATCTTAACTATTTTGCATCGTAAATTTATAATTTCATTAAAAGAGTTTATACGCACAATTAGTATTATCCTAAGCTTTATAAATTTTGAAAATTGTATCTTGTATACCTATTTCTACGTAACCCGTCAAATTGACGGGTTAGCTGATTACGTCAACAATCCTTATATATTTGCTTCGCTTGTAAAATTATACCTCCAATAGCAAACATAAGACTGAAAGAAAGGTCTAAGACCCCCGCCCCCAACTCATAATCTCAATAGCGCCTCGATAACGAATTATGTAGCCCGGGTGTCAAATCCTCGCGTTATTCGAAACTCAAAGCGTGCAGCAGACTAAATGTCGTATCGAAAAGATATTTAGTTCATGTGTTTGTGCATACATAAACAACACACACAAGGAACTTTCACAGCTTGCGGTAGCCGACGTTAAGCTGCGATAATCCCTGCTGTCTTCAGTATTGTCGCTGCAGTGACAGTGGTAAGAACATTATTCGAAGACAGTGTGCAAAAGTTTTGGTTGAATTTTGTTTTAGTTGAATTTTGCACGGTATTTTTTACTTTCACCGATCACCCTTTTCTAGCAATCATGAGTAGAAACACGCGATATAATAAGAAATTGACAAAAATTACCAACATCAATGAGGATTGTCCTGAGGTGTCCTACGAAGAAGATCAATATGAATTAGGTGAAAGTGATGATTACAGTAAAGATTCTGAATCCACTGAAACTGCAGAAATGGAAGGATCTTCGGATAGTGAAAAGGAAAACCTCTTCAATATACGTCGTAACAAGAAAAGGGGGCGGATTATTTCTAGTTCTGACACCGAGGATGAGAGGACGAGTATTCCAAGTACATCCAGAGATGTAATGGAAGAAATTGAAATTGCAGTTGACGGGACACGGTGGGTGAGACTGAAAGCAGGGAAATCTAGGGGTAGGCCGTCCGTTCATACTATATTCAAGGATATCGTAGGGCCTACTGGTTACACAAAAAGAAATATTATGTCGGGTTGTGTAACTAGTGCTTTTGAATTACTACTGTAATAAAAATAGTAGCAGTAATTGCTGTATGTATTGTAAAAATATCGTATGCGGAAAATGCACAAAAGAAATTCAATACGTATGTAAAAAATGTCCTCGATAAATATGATTATGTAGCCTTTATATTATTGTTATCATCTTCGTAATAACTTAACAAAAAATTTGACTTATTAGTATTTTATTTTTACGTGAAGCCTTATAAGGCTATATATTGTTAAACTCAGATTTAGTTTGAATAAATTGATTTTTTAAAAATAAATACGTATTTTCATCCACCCGTCAATTTGACGGATGCTCGTAAAGATAGGTATATAAGAAACGCCCGTAAACCTAGTGTTAAATAGTATAGAGTGACAAAGCATTTGAGGCCGTCGTGGCGCTGTGACACTAGCGTCTGATTGATTATAAGCGCGGTGGGGATGGCTTCGATTCCCACGCGGGGGAATTAACAATTATTTACTTATATTTGATTTTCATTTCTACACTCAACACGCAATCTTTTGAAAAGTCGACCTACCCTGCCCTATGCGATAAACGGCGTTAAGCTGAAAATAAAACATTTTCATTAAAATAAAGATTATGAAATATGATCATAATATATTAAAAAAAACTTAATAAACACAACGATTAGGCAGAAAATATATTCAAGTAAATGTGTTATTTCATTTATTATTTAATAAATATCGTTGTTTATTATTTTATATTTATTTTAATAGGAATTTCAATACTTTTAATATAACAAAACATTGACAAAACAAATTGACGAAAACAAATCTTATCCTACTATCCTGTTAGTGAGGATGGAAGTTTGTACCACTCACGCTAAAACTTCTCAAGGGATTTAGGTGAAACTTTACATTGGCTACAGCCTACAATTTATGTAAAGATATTGTATAATTTGTCTATAATATTACAAAAAGTATAGGTGGGCAAAGTCAAAGGGTCGCTAGATATTGATGCTTCAAAATAGGTTATAAAATATATAAATTTTTATGTATGATAAATGAATTCTATAATCGAGTAAAACTGCCAAGACGCGGTGGGGAATGTGTTGGGGCAAAAGCAACTCAAGTCATTCAGGCGAAATTGAGTTCAAGTCTCATGTGGGACAAATTCAATGTGTAGGTGTTTGCAAAAGAAATAACTCTAAAAATTATTAAATAAAGTAACTCTATAAGTAAGCAGAAAATGGTGAACAGACAATCGACAAAATCGAAATAAAATGTAGGAAATGAAAAAAAAAACTAAAAATGTTAGAAATTGTTAACTCTATAAGTAAGCAGAAAATGGTGAACAGACAATCGACAAAATCGAAATAAAATGAAGGAAATGAAAAAAAAAACTAAAAATGTTAGAAACTGTGTAAAGATATACAAAACATATTCTTTATTACCATTCACAAAAACTTTATTAGCCTTTGATAATATATATGGGACGGAATTCGTATGTTTCAAAAGTAATAAGCTCCTACTCATTCCGTAATTATATTCAGGAACTGAAAATAGCAATACTAATTTCGACCAAACAGAGAGAGACCTTTGAAAAGCGGTCAGTGTGTTATTTATAAATATCATCACTTAAAATGTTAATTCGGTTATATTTTATCTTGAAATGTTGTTTATTTAATATTGTGTTTACCGTATATAGGCTAAATATAAAATGGCAGAATTGTAAATATAGCTGTCATGACAAACGTCCCCTGTCGAGAAGGCAGGAGTTTGAAAAGGTCAAGGCACGATGGTATTATTATAATTATTATAGAAAATTATTATTCGTTTTGTTATAGTTGTCATGTTTTGAGTTGAGTTATTTTTTTTTATATTTTTAAGTTTCTTATAAATAAATATAATTTGTGATAAAAAAAACAATAAAATATGTTTTATCTTCAAATATATTATTAACATATATAAAAACTTAATCTAATCTAATCAGTTTAACCTAAAGGTTGTATTTGTTGGATTTTGAAACTGTCTTCTTACATCTTTGCAATGAAACTGGATCTGAGAAATAAAAAGTAACATAGAGGACAGTCATTGCGATTTCCATTGCAGGGAAACAAGCCTGCGACGGTAAAAGTGACGGTTGTGGGTTCGATTCTCACTTTAGGAAATGAAATATTTAATATTTTCATTTCCTCGTTCTGTTGACGAGGCAAAGCGCGATATTAAGTTCTACCACTGAACACGCAGTGCTTCCAGAATTCAGAAGGAAGTAGGAAATAGGTGTGTCTTACCAGGTTCCCAAATTCCCTCTGCCTACTCTGCTAAGTGCGAGTTACAGCGTGAAACTAAAAAAAAATAACATAATATCTTTGTCATTATAAGTCACTTATACGAATAGTTTATAAGGATAATACTGAGTTCCTTTTTACTATATAATAGTTATTTTCACTAAAACATTACACATTCTAATATAAATGGTTGGAAGCAGGAGCATTACGTCGGCTCAGATACGCGGCAGACACGGACGTGACACGAATGAATAATGATCACCTAATACAGCGCGACGGCATTTTGCTGATTCGACTTGTAACGTAGATTATAAAGCGTATTATTCGTTCGTCTACAAAAGTTGATTCAGAGAAAGTTTTTATGGAGCTCCTCTATGTTAATAAGTGAAGTTTGTGATGATTAAACATAGGAACCGTCTTATTTCTTTTCCAGAGGGACAGGGTCAGAGGGGGGAGGTCAGAGTCTAGTGTTCAGACACTACGTTCCCCACTTTTCGTCGAATTCTCGAGGCATTGAAAAAATAGATTTTGCATTCACATCCACACGCTTGTACTAAAGCGACAGGACGGACTCTAATGGACGTCTCAAATCCTCTAATTATGCCTCTATATATTGTTTGTAGACTACTTTTAAGTATTAGCAGATGAATTTATTTTTATCCTTTTTGACAAATAAACAAAAATTCTAAACGCACGCGCACTGTGTTATTTGCAGTCCAGCCATTCAATTTAAATTACATATAACAATTTATAGATTGAGCTCCCCGCCGTCCATCTCCCACACTATTGCCATAATCCGCGCTTGTAATCGATCTGTTTGGCCAGCTCGCCTGATCACCTTCGATTCGAGTAGATTGCGTGTCGGTTTTATTCGACGCGGAGGATATATTGCCAGTAAACGTTAACATCCTTTCAGTTCGAAATTTGAAATGCTTTTATTATAGCTAACACTGAATAAAATGTCAGTGATGATATATTTTAGTTATAGCAGTGTTAGGATTGACGGGATTTTTTTACTTTATTTACTTATTATGAAAACGTATAAAAATTCGAACGTAGCGGGATTGGTACCCGGGATTTTATTTATTTTTAGGATTCCGTATATTAAAAGGTAAATTTGAAACACTTACAGGATCACTTTGTTGTGCGTTTGTTAAGCTGAAATTAATATCAAACATTCTGTTCTGTAGTCCCTTGATAAACAGAAAATAACTAAGCTTTTGTCAATGCAATCAAAACATACGAAACAAGAACCTAATTAAACCATCACCTAACCAAACTATCTTTGAAGTTCCTTTTGATTAAGAAAAACAATCATCGAATTCGGTTGGCGTGATAATAATTAGATTGTCGCATCTAATGTAAATTTAGGACCTATGTGATTTTCTCACAGATACCATTGTCAGGTGTAGTACAATAAATTTAAATAGGACATTTGGGAAGCATTAGCTTTCAAATAAAAAAAATAATCAAAATCATTTCACCCAGTCAAAAATTCTGATCCTCCTTTTTATTACAGAAATTAGTTACAAACCAGTTATATAAACGTATTTATGTACGACAAACAGCTGTGTCCATTTTTTTTAAACATTTTTAAAGTGTTAATCCACACTTAGGAAAAATTCTAAATAAGTAGCTGTGTCCATGACACAGCTGCACCCAAGTTTTATAATCACCTATTCATTGTTTCATTCAATTTAGGTTTATCTAGTTCTTCGTCTGGATTTTGATCTAGGATACATTACGTATTCCTTAATAGAAGCTTGCAAAACACTAAATGGAATGAAAACAATTGAACAACTGTTTGAACTAGTATATTCAATTAAATACCTAAATACCAAATCCATTGAAAAAACAAACTACGAAATAAAGTAACCTTAATTATTTTCTATTTTAAAAATAGTAATATCGATTTCTATTATATAAAACCCTGTTACCTTGGAGGGCTTTACAATTACAAAAAAATACTGAGAAAGATTGATTATTAAGATTATTATAACGATGTGTCTTGACAATTGCTTCACTCTTGCTGTTGAAGTGAAGTGAAAAAATACATATTTTATACAAAAACTAATCGTTTGATTACCGCGTTCGATGGATGGTGAACGAAACGCTACTTCTTATTTACAAATTTAATGTCTAATATTATAATATAAACTCTTCCCTAAAAATAAACCTTTTTTATTATTGCTATATCTCTTTCTTTTATATAATACGCAGCATATAACGCTGAAGTTTGGCCTGCAGGCTCAATGGTGAGTGGGTATCATATACCACCAAGAGAATTTGTAAAAATTTATAGAAAACGGGAGATTCCGTTTCATAGTTTTAAACGAAGTTGTGTGCGGACACTAGTAATAAAATAAGATTTGCCAGCTAATAAATCAAGTTACTATTAATATCCTTTATATTAATCCTGAAGCCGGGCAAGTATCAAATGAATAAAATTAAATTTATTATTATATAAAAATTATTCATGACTTAATTAATTAAACCGACGATGCCGCCTCATTTGCAAGTCTCTCTGTTCAACAGCCAGATTGATTTGCTTTTCTCTGTTAGAAATAATCTAATGCCATAAAATATGGTAAATTAAATAGTGATTTACTATGAATAGTTTTGTAGTTATGATTTAATTTTAATTTATCTCGCATAGACAGAGTAAAGACTCGCCATTCTCCATTCTCCGTCGTGCTTTATTCTGCCAGAACTGGGGCCGAATGAACGACCACAAGATTAAAATCAAAATATTATTATACGTTTCTATTTTATGTTTATTCATTATTTAAACATGGAACAATGTTACATACGGGAAAAAAGAGTGCAATGAGATTGGGATGAACGCTTAAGAGTGACAGTGAGGTCATGGTTGGATTGTTCGATGGAACATAAACGTATACTCGGGCTACCGTAAAGGCTTTATGAACGGTGGAGTACACTTATAGCCTTTTCTCTAAAAATGGATGGTGCTTTCAGTAACCTCATATTTCTACGATGAGGGTCTGCAAGTATTTAGTAAATATTCTTCATAGTTTTGAATCATTTCCAAAGATTTTAAAAAGAATGAATCTTTTTTAAAAAAATTTTTTTTATCTTACTTATAATCAGAACATAATCTCGATTTTATGAACTTTGTAAACTTTAAACAGCCTTGGTGTACCAAGGCCGCTTAAGAAAAAAAAACATTTTGAGATAAGTACTAGACCGACACAAACCAAATATATACTGTTCGCGAACTTGTGTAAAAGAGGGTAGATGTTAATGAAAAAGAAGTTAACCATACTTTACAATTTTTATAATTTTAAATCCTTAATGAATTAGATGTTTCAATGTCTAAAATTAAGTTATGGTGAGCACCACCTAGAAAAGACCCGTGTTAGACTCGTTAAATAACGGGCGTCAAGGTGACTTAGATATACCACCGTTTTTATAAATCTACGTCATGTAGCTCACGGTACGGGATCATTAGGAAAATATCTGTTCCAATCTCTAAATTTATTGTTGGAAATCGGACCGAAAAACAGAGAAGGTTAAGGTAAGGAGAGACACTAAATTATTTATTCCATACTATACGGAATAGAGTGTGAAGCTATCATATAAGATAGCAATGTTCTAAAATTTGTAAAATATTACTTGTAAATAAGCATAAATAAGAATAACTTAAAGTGCATTCAACTATTTGAATTCAAATCCAGTGCAAAATCTCACGGATTGCAGCATTATACGAATTTGCATTTAGCCGCACCTGTAATGGAGATCACTATTATTTCTTACATTTTACATTTTCCCAAAAACCGCGTTCACAATTACAAAATGAGTATAAAAGTTATATTTACATATTCAAAATATATAATTTACTTATTTTTGAATTATGTTAATTTTATAATGCATATATTATGTAAATATTCAAACGCACGCTTGTGCCCCACGCCACGACTGGTTATTTAATTAGATTTTTTGCACATATATAAAATGAAATATCAAATAATTTGTAGAGGTATGTGGCTGTAAATACGACAGTTTTTGGGTTCGATGTTCCCACTCGAGAAAATTAAATATTTATTATTTTCATTTCTTTACTCTGGTAACACGTAATGTTTCAAGAATTCGGCGGAAAGTGAAGGACAGAGTGTCTTAACATTAGGTTCTCTCTCCCTACACTGTTGTGCGTTAGATACATTGTGAAGCTGATTTTTTTTATTTACTCTGGTATCAAGGCAAAGCGCGGCGTTCAATTACAGCACTCAACACGTAGTGCATCCAGAATTTGGCCGAAAGTGGGAGGCGGAGTATCTTAACACACTGCTTTCTCTACCGATCTGAAAAATGAAAAAAAAAAAATACAAATACCATTTAACAAATGCTTCAAAATCTTCTCTTTACATTTAGAAATTTACCTATAGATTTTTCTATTGTCCTCTAAGAATAATTTTAATTGGTATATCTGGAGTGTAAAGATGAAAATAAAAACACACTGTATTTCATCTTGTTCAGGAGTTAGCAAGTAAGTCACGCTGCATTGCGGATGTTATATTGTTCGCGGTTACTTTAACTTTTATCCTGTTTTATACGAACCAGTGCTGTGTAATAGAAAAATCTTATATTACATTATTTTATTGGAACAAGTGAAAATTAATGTATTATGAGAGAATTGTCGAAAATGTTTTATTTATTATGTTATATATAGAATATTGTAAAAGCAAGGTAGATTCGTATTCCGCATATATTGAAAGAAACCGCAGGTGAAAGTAGGCACAGAGAAAGTGATAAGAAACTCTACTCTCCACTTCCCGCTGAATTCTGAAGGCATTGCGTGCTAAGTGGCGGAACTCAATGACGGGCTTTACCTTGACACCAGAGCGAAGAAATGAAAATGATTTCCTCTAGTGGGGATCGAGCCCACAACCTGTTACAGTCACACGCTGGTGCCCCTGCGCTACGACTGGCCTCATTGTAATGTAATATACAAAATATAAGAATAATACCCATGGCTTTTTTTAGAAATATACTCAGATTTACACATTTTCAAGGTAGAGACACTGTAAAGATTTAGTTATTATTCTTCACTTCCTGATTGGTGTCATAATCCAAAAATTTACTTCAAATCGAGATGTGTTCCACATGCAAGACATCAAAAAATTGTCTTATAAATATACTTTAAAATTTCTAAGAGGCAAAATAAAAATACCATGCCTGCGGGTAAATCAGCCTACCACAAGTGACAAGTTGATAAGAATATTTAGTTATAAATAAACTCGCCTGAGTTTATTTGATATTGTATTTTCAATAAAACCTTTCATCTTATTACCATTTTCCGTATTTAAAATTCCAAAGCCAACGAACGACTTTGAATTTAATCTAGTAATAGATTTAATAATAGTTGAGTAACATATTCATGCAACGCAGTGAATTCTGCATTGCATGAATATGTTTAATATATTGCCGTCAGATTGTTTTTTTTTTCTTTTATATGACTTTTTTGTAAGTACATACGTTCGTTTATATATTTCATTTGATTTTTTTTGTCATTGATATATTAAAGCGGTTGTAATGGTCTATCAACAGATTTAAAGGCTGTTAAGAAAAGTTCCTGTTAGATATAAAATAAATCTCAGTTTATTCGTAAGTTCTCGATGGTGATTAAAATTATACATGTATAAGTCTTAAAATTCATATAAACATTAATAATTTTAATATTTTAAATTTACTTCCTCACTAAAGCAACGACTAAGTATAATAAAGTATTCGTGATTTTAACAAATAGCTAGATGTAAGTTTTGAAACCACATTATTATTCATCCTATTATTCAAGTTGTTGTGAATAATAAGTTAAGGAAGTAAGATAGTCTGGAAAGTTTATACTGCAATTATTCTGGTAAAACGAACAACACTGAGACTATACCGCCTTTAAGGAAACATAATATATTTAATTAGGAAAAGACTATATATAAAATTTATACCATGTCTATTATGTACTGTGGCAGGTTCTAAGCTTGATTCCTACTCGAGGAAATAAAAATATTTTTTTTTCATTCATGACAATAAGTCAAACGCCTTCCCACTGCACCAATATGGCCTCACGGTGTCTAGTAATATTATTATGTAATTTGAAGTTTTCGTAATCACATATTCCTCTATTCTTTCTTAAAATTATACTCATTAAAATGATATAAACGATTACAATCACGTTTTTATTATTTTAGAAAAATGTCCATAGTGATTTTCTATTGATTCCGTATCAGGTGGTGATAAAACTTGCACTACCTTGCCTCATACTGCCGATACATGAGAAAAATTGAAGCGCATATTGTATATTGTAGCTCTGTGCAACATCTCGTTCACTTACAAAAGGATATTGAAAAATTGAAAACCATCGGTACAGCGTATCTTTGAGATCGAGATGATCTTACATCGGTAACGTCTATTCAGCTGGATTTGTCTCTATTTCTAGCTCTATTATGGGAATATATGTTATAGAAATATATATACCTTTTATTGATTAACTTATTATTGATGCCAGTCGTGGCGTAGGGGCACAAAGTGTGACTGGTTGTGGGTTTGACCCTCACTCGAGAAAATGAAATATTTATTTACATTTATATTTTCATTTCTTCGGTCTGTTGTCTTGGCAAAGCGTAACGTTGAGATCCGCCACTCAGCACGCAATATCTCCAAAACGGAGTGTCTTAACACTAGGTTCCTTCTGCCTACCCTGCTGTGTGTGAGATACAGCATGAAGCTTTTGTAAAAATAAAACATCACCTACATATTAAAAATAAAACGATCTGCAAAACATCATATAATTCAAAGATACTATTCTAAGGAGCTCCTCACTGCGGACGTCGAGAAAGTAGGAATTAGATTAGGTATCGAACGTCTGTAATTAAATATCCTGACTCGACCACTTTCTCCATTTTTATTACAAAGTGATTTGAAGATCGTTGGCCTCTTCAAATTTCGTCTACTCATTTTTGGCATAAACTAATTAAATTGAACTGAATAAGGCGAAGCCAGTTATTATTTTTAAATATCTTTTTTTGTGTAGAATTTTTATTTTCTTAATGCCTAATTATTTAGTCCAAAATACAATTAAATTGTCCAGTTACGTTGGAAATATTGTTAAATAATTTAAGCTTATATTACTATCAAAGTTACCATAGCGCAGTTGCAAATGTTTTTGTCAGTGTGCTATGATTGTGATTCAAAAAAATTATTGTCTTTAATATAATCTATTCATTATATATATTTGCTTACTCCTTACTGTATAGGTCCGTCTGTTGAGATAACTTTTCACAAGACAGCGTTGAGGGCTGAAGCTGTAATTAATAGTTATTCAGATCCACTTAGTAGGAAGGTCCACTGAAACATAGTCGAAAAAAAATCTCCTAACTTACTTAGTGGTGAGAGCCTGTTCAGTTTTCAGAAGGCGCGGGTTCGGGTCCCCAATTCGAGTTTAGTATTTTTATATTATTTACGAGTATTTTTCTTTCCTAAGTGTCGAAAAACACTTTAAAAATGTAAAAAAATATTTAATAACGAACATTCTCTCTTGCCAGACGATTATTTTGGGACATTATCTTTTTGTAGCAGAAATTTGTGACAATCTTCCTACAGAGATGCTAACAACATAAATAAGCTGAAACAAGAGTATAAAATTTTGCCGTAGGTTGGTGACAACGTATGGCTTAGTGGTCAGAGCGCCTAGTCGGTTTCCAGGAGGCGCGGGTTCGAGTACCGCTAAGTTCAAATTTTTATACGTCTTCTAAATGAGTATTTAAGCATTTATCTTTCCTTAGTGTGGAATAATACTTAAAGAAAATCTTAACAATCCGTAATTACCTTATCTTTTTATATTTTATGTTATCTGTTTTAATAAATAAAGTCCGTTTTACGATTACGATGAGCTCAAGTGGACTTATAAATGACGCTCGAAGTTCCCACTATACCTAATCTTAGATATTAAATTTACTGCCTCGACGATAAAATCTTAACATTAATATTTTATATACTGGTGATAATTCACGAATAATGTGTAAGCGAGGCACGTTACGTAAAATATAAGTATACAATACCAAAAGGTTCTCACTCTTCCTTCCATAAACGTTTTATTTCAATTTCTTGCAACGCTCAAAACCATGTTATCATGGAGTAGGTTTAGTTGAATAAAAGACTATATCCTCTAAAACGAGTACATGTAAACAAGATATGTTAAAAATAAAATAAATTTGTTAAAATTCAAAAAAAATACAAATAACGCGAGGCCAGTCGTGCCGCAAGGGCACAATTTTGTGACTGTAGTAAACGTGACAGGTTGTGGGTTCGATACTCTCTCAATGAAAAATTTTATATTAAGTTCCATCACGCAACACGCAACGTCTCCAGTGTTCGGTGGAAAGCGGGGAGCAGAACACTAAGCTCCATATAAATGCGGAACAAGCATCGTTTGAGATAGTCAGTAACAGAGTTGGATATGATCGGATTCATAAAATCCTTAGAAAGAGAAATATAAAATTAGCGAGTGAATCATTTTAACTCAAGTTATATGTTTAAGGTTAAGCACAAATATCCATTTCTTGGTTCTTTATAAAACATAAAAAATAAGTAGTATACTTAAAGTTAAACATTTTGATATAATCCCGTATGGTCTAGTGGCTAGGATACCTGGCTTTCACCCAGGAGGCTCGGGTTCGATTCCCGGTACGGGAAAACAATATTTTATTTCTTTTTTTAAATATTTGTAACTAAAACAAGTGAAAAACAAACATATTTTTTAGTGAAATTAAATATTTTTGTAACTTTCAATAATAGATCTTTTAAAAGTTGTCAATTTCAGCGTGATTATCATATTGTGTACTTAAAACTACTTTCTATAAAGTTATATTCATTTATTAAAAAAAAGGCCGGTCGTGGCGCAGCGGCACAAGGTGTGACTGTAAACCGACTGGTTGTGGGTTCGATCCCCACTCGAGGAGATGAAATATTTACTTAAATTTATATTTCCATTTCTTCGCTCTGGTGTCGAGGCAAAGCGCGGCGTTGAGTTCTGCCACTTAACACGCAATGCCTCCGGAATTCGGCAGAAAGTGGGGAACGGAGTGTCTTTCACTACGTTCCCTCTGCCTACCCTGCAGTGTGCGGGATACAGCGTGAAGCTGATTAAAAGAAATAATAAAAATAATTCCTTGTCTAATAAAAATGGCAAGGGACCGATATAAAAGACACATTAAACCTATTTAAGTAATGCAAATCCTAATCAAAACAATAAAATAGTCTATGCCAGTTCGAGAGTTCGAGAGTTCCAGACAGTAACAATATTAAAAGTCAAAAGGGCAACGTAGGTCACAGCTTCCCTCTTTTTAGATCCAATAACGGTCCATTTGTACGAATAGACGCCCCGAATGATTCCAAATGCCTTCTACACAAAGATCGATCAAGATCTACATTTTTTAACTACGTGCCGTGTGATCCCGGCCTAGAATAGGATCATCCTGGTACTGGTGGTGTCGTAAGAGGCGACTAAAGTACGTGTGGTAGAGTCACGTCGCCAGCAATGGCAACACGCATGGGCAGACTCGACCGGATCATTACCACCCCCGGCATTTAAAACCGGCGTGAAGTAGTGGCTTTATGCCACTGCGTTTCGCATCAGGTAATGCCGGGCCCCGGCGCCCAACTCATCTTAAAGGCCGGCAACGCACCTGTAGCTCCTCTGGGGTTGCACGGGGCCGTGGGCGGCGGTAACCACTTACCATCAGGTGACCCGCACGCTCGTTTGCCGTGTCTCTTCCATAAAAAAAAAAAAAAAAACTACTTATTTTTTTTAGTTTTTCGCTGTATGTAAGTTTCCGCCCAATTTTCGAGACATTGCGTGTTCGGCTGGAGGAACTCAACGCCGCGCTTTACCTTCTTTACCAGAGCGGGAAAATGAAAATTATTTCATTTCCTCGATTGAAAATCGAGCCCACAACTATCTCACAGTAACAACAGTCTCATCTGATAAAACTATACTATAGCTTAATCTAGATTTAGATATTTTTTTAAACATGCAATGAAATCATAAAATTTCCTATAAATACATATTACATACATTGTTATATACTGTAAAATATGTCGTTATCGTCGTTTTCATTTAACTTGTCTTTTGAATATAAGAAATACAAAATATATTTTTATTCAAACAGTATTCAATACTTGTAGTTGTGTGTGTTTGTTGTGTTTGTGTTTCAAAATAACTTTTAAAAATACTTTTTTTTACTTTCCCGCACACAGGAGGATAGGTGGAAGGATCACCTGATATTAAGACACTCCGTTGTTCATTATTCGCTGAAATCTGGCAGCATTGTGATAGAATCTAGACGGAATGAAGAAAATAAAAACATTAAATATTTAATTTCCTCGAATGAGAATCAAACCTATAACATATCGCATTTACATTTTGTGCATCTATACCACGACTGGCCTAACAAACAATAGTATATGTATATTTTAAAAATACCGAAAAACCCGTGAAAGAGGTTAACATACTCATATCATCTACTTACATATATTAATATCAAAATAATACCAGTAAATTTCATTTTATCCCTTTATTTATTTATTTATTTATTTATTCTTTATTGCACACATTTTTAGAAAATAAAAAAAAAATGTACAAAAGGCGGGCTTAACGCTATAAAGCATTCTCTACCAGCCAACCTTGTTGTGTGGGAGATAGTTGTGTAGGTGTGCTCAATCATTTAAATAAACAATATCTTAACTGTGCAAAAAAAAAAAAAACAATACAATGTGATACACAAAATACAATATCTTACAATATAAACTGTAATAAAATAAACTACATGAATAGTATATATGTTTATAAATTTATAATTAGAATGTACTACTGCATAAATATTCAGTATATAGATAAATACACATACATATACATATACATATACATATATATACAAATATATATATATACATACACACATACATACATACACACATATATACATATATACATATATAAATATAATTACTATGAATTTACAAGAATAGTAGCCTAACTTGACGTTTAAATGACTCCCGGGAGGGAGCTCTCCTAATAGACTCGGGTAAATTATTCCAAAGTCTGATTCCAGTGACGAGTCGGACATAAAGCCAGACTTGTGAGTTGGGATGGAAAGTGCAAGGTTAGTTTGTGACAGAAGAGATTTATCATGAAAGGAAGAAAGAAAAGAGAAATCAGAAGAAAGATATGAGGGAGAGTTAGGATTGAACAGAATGGAATAAAGTAGACAGAGCAACCTGGTCTTTCTACGTCCAGCAACTGTGAGCCATCCAAGCTGCTTCCTACTAGGTGAAATATGGTCATACTTGCGCAGGTTATAAATAAAACGTATACACGTGTTTAACAGCCTTTCAAGTTTGTTTAATAGGGCGTTATTTATATCCAGGCAGCAAGCATCACCATAATCAATAATAGGAAGCAACAACGTCTTAACTAGTTGGATTTTGGCTTGCACCGGCAAAAAGTTTTTCAGTCGCATCATTGAATGTAAGGAAGCATAGATCCTGCGAGAAATATCCGAAACATATACGTCCCAACACAATTTTTCATCGATAATAATACCTAAGTCTTTAACAGTTTTGGAAAACTTAATAACAGTACCTTGGTACGCAAGCTTAGGTAGAGAGTTGTAGTCGAGTTTGGCCAGTTGACGCGAGCAACCAATAATAATAGCCTGACATTTATCAGGGTTAACTAAAACGCCATAGTTAGCAGCCCATAACGATATTTGCCGAAGGTTACTGTTTAAGGTGCAAATAGTATCTACAATATTATCCACGGAAGTATGTACATAAAGCTGCAAGTCATCTGCGTAAAGATGGTATCGAGAAGTTATAAGGGACGTAATAGAATTGATAAATACTGAGAATAGAAGAGGAGAAAGAACGCCGCCTTGAGGCACGCCAACATTCATATCGTGCCAGTCAGAACTAGTCTGACCTACCCGAACCGATTGTTGACGTCCTCGAAGATAGGACGAAAACCATTCTAAAGCTGAATCTGAGACATTAGCATTAGATAAAAGAGCAATAAGAATATCGTGATCTACGGAATTAAATGCGTTACTAAAGTCTATTAATACTAGCACAGTTAGGTTCTTTTTTTCCATTGCAAATCTAATGTCATCAGTTACTCTCACCAAAGCAGTAGTTTTGCTGTGCCCAGTTCTAAAACCAGACTGTAACGGATTTAACAAGCCATATTTTAAAAAATGTGTGGATATTTGCTCATAGGCAATGGATTCTAAGATTTTGGAACGAAAAGGAAGGACAGATATAGGACGAAAATGAGATGGGAGCGTAGGATTTGATATTTTAGGACCCTTTAGGTTCTGCCCTTAAAAAAATTGACTCCACTCTCACTAAGAATAATAAAGACTGTTGCGCTTTAATTTTTTTTTATTCATTTTGCTACCGCAGGGGTTCGTGTCTCGGTTTGCACTTTTAGTAAACAAGTTTGAGGAAAAACCATGAGGAAAAGAATTGAGCTTTTGGTGTTTCACTCTATACTGTTCTTTACGTTCAATTAAATTAAAGTCAATTTTAAAAAAGAAAATAAAATGGTTTGTTTTTCAGCTATAATCTGGTTTAATTTTGACATAAAGTGCCGAAAGCTACAAAAATAATAGCACAATTCAATAAGATTAGAGATAAATGATATTATTAGTTATATGAGAGGTCAGTTATTTAGTCATTGTTAAGTTTCTTTGAGTTTTAACAAAATGTTATACCGACACTTATAGACATTTATAGGGCATTGTTTGCATAGAATTAGGTTAAATTAAAGCTAAACGATTTATAGTGAGGATAGTTGTGGCGCAGCCGCACGAAGTGTGACTAAAATCGACTGGTTGTGGGATCGATCCCCACTGGAGGAGATGAAATATTTACTTAAATGTATATTTCCACTTCTTCGCTCTGGTGTCGAGCCTAAACGTGGCGTTGAGTTCTTCCACTCAACAGGCAATGCCTTCAGAATCCGCCAGAAATTGGGGATCGGAGTGTCTTACACTAGGTTCCCTCTGCTGCGTGCGGGATACAGCGTGAAGCTGATTATTGATTAAACGATTTATTACTATAAATATTTTTAAACTATGTTTGAAAAGATTGGTCATTATTATAAATTACATAGCGTTCACGTTAACTATTATTTATATTAATGTTTTTATTAGATATGCCCAAGAAGTTATGCAACAAAAATAATATCTAATCATAACTTTAATATCTACTGTCTAGTGGCTAGGATACCTCGCTTTAACCCAGAAGAGGTTCGATTCCCGGTATAGAAAATAACATTATAGTGGTTCATGTTTAGTTATCATAATAAAATCATTAACAACAAAATAATTTAATAACCGCTTACAATTATATTTAAAACGATTGTTTTATTATACAGAATGTTAGGGTTTTCGCTTCTTTTACGGGAGCAGCATATAGGGTAAAATATTTCAAACCCGTACCTAAAAAAAATTATCATGGTTCCTCAATAATTTAACATATAAATGGTTCTATCTCAACATTAAATAATTCTTTTTCTATTTTATTCTGTAAGAGATCCTCAAAAAGCTAAGGCAAGCCATACCTTTAATTAAAACAAGCTGTGACATCTCAGAGCTCCAAGTACCGATCAAACCCATTAGCGACTGATCGGAGTGATTAAGAGGACGGAACGACACATTTTGTTCAACGCGTTGTTTTGTTTTCATTCTTTTTAATTATCAGTTTTCAAGTTATTATTTTTAATTGTTAAGTGCCATTGGATGGTAAAAAAATGATTGCGTATAATTATTTTTTTAATATTTTTAAATTAAAATAGGTTATGATAACCCAATGTGGACAGCCACTGACTGTAATCATGATGGATAGCGAGTTCGATTCTTACTTGCCGGGAATGATTTTTTCTTTTCCCGCTGCATTTCAAAACTCAACAAGTGAAAACTAGATAATAGAGTGTCTAGATATTAGATTAATACATTTTATCATATGCGAAACCGCGCGGTTTTGCCCGCTTGAAGACTTTTAATTAATAGTTAATCTTTACTAATTAAAAGTTTCTACACCGAAAGTTTCTGAAATGGGCGAAAAGTAAGAAATGGAGAGGATAATTTCTGAGTTTCTCTACCTACAAAAGAAAAGGCAAAGAAAATTCGAATATAATAATAAAACTGTGTTGATTTATAGAGTAATCTCTATACTTCTTATTTGAAAGCTAGCGCGGAATTACGTCTTAGATTTATGTATATTACATACAAATGAGAACAAAGTGTTGAACTAGACATTATATTATGGTGCATTTGTCATATTATCGTGGTCATATATCTTTACTGTTCATATTAACATAATATATCTTAAACAATTTGATAGAAGAGATACTTTTTCTTTAATTCAAAGATTTTATTTCAAGTACATCTTTGTGAGGATACGTCTAGTCTAAACATACACAGTATGGATTGTCAAAATGTGTATAACGGAGTGACTCGATACTACTTTTCTCTCTGCTTACCCTGCTTTGTCGAAATAAATTTGATACTACATAATAAAATATAATTTAAGTTAAATTGAGTGTATCATGGCTCGCTGGCACAAGGGCGTGAAAGAGGTTGACATACTCATATCGTCTACTTACATATATTAATATCAAAATAATACCAGTATATTTCATTTTATCCCTTTAGGTTCTGCCCTTAAAAAAATTGACTCCACTCTCACTAAGAATAATGAAGACTGTTGCGCTTTAATTTTTTTTAATTCATTTTGCCACCGCAGGGGTTCGTGTCTCGGTTTGAACTTTTAGTAAACTTTTATTAACTTGTTCAAGTTTGAGGAAAAACCATGAGGAAAAGAAGTGAGCTTTTGGTGTTTTACTCTATACAGTTCTTTTTACGCAGCTGACTGTGCGCAGCAGTTGTAGATTCGATCCTCATTTTATCAAATGAAATATTTAACATTTTTATGTTACGCACAGCTAAAAAATAGCTAACTTCACACTTATTACGGCCACTCAAGAAACAGCAACTTAAATTCGAGCAGAAAACAGTGTCTTAAACTCAACACTATTCTTCTTGGTTTTTTGCTTATCCTGCTGTTTGCGGGATAAAGCGTGAAATGAAAAATAGCTAAATAATAAATAAATACTGGTAAATTATTAGTAATTAGTATAAGGTATTATATTATATGTTGTTTATATTCAAAATGTAAATATCTAGTGGATAGCTAAAATTAAACAGTGAAACGTTGGCGAATACCACAATGTGACTGTTATTATTCAGTTCTGACTATTTGGTGTACATAAAATCATAATAAATACCTTCAAATGGTTTAATCTAACCACAATAATATAACATATGGTTGTTTATATATAACATTTAAATTTAGTCGGTATTACAGTATTAGGATTAGTAATTTTAATCTAATCCACAATTTATATTTTCAACAGAAATCATTTTTACGAATTTCAATTAAATCAAGCGCTTTATAAATAGTATAAAGTAATGTCATGAATTGTTAAAATGTATTCAAATTACGTATAAATATTGGAAAGTTCATTTTATAAACAACAAAAAAAACGAAATGTGTATATAACCTCTAATTACTAAAACAAATAATTAAAACTTGGTCTTTGGTTTTAATAAAAAATATTGTTCAAAATTACAAATTATTTTGCAGTATGCAGTAGCTGGCATAAAGAACATGAGAATCTAGCAGTCAGACACTCCGTTCCACAGTTTCACGTCGAATTTTGAAAAGCAGCTAGCTGCTGGTGTTGGTTGACCCTGTGGTGGTTGACCCACCAGAGCACTAAAACACTTAATCTACTACAATATACTTAAAAAAAATAGGCAACAAACAAAAAGTTAAAATTTTGATTGTCCAGCTTACGTTACATTTAACTTCGAGTAAAGAAAAATATAAAGTACATCTCACACGTATAAAACCAGACATTTATTACACTTAAATATTGTACGAATATCGTAGCTTGTAGAGTAACGTCTCTACCCAAGTGGTTTTTATTTAAGTTGTAAAGTTTTCATTCATTTTAAACCTCATATTTAAAGTAATTTTGTAAGTACTTAAAATTTATTTCAGAAGATGGTTCGGTGTAAATTATGTTGTTTATTTTTTAATAGTCAGAGTCACTCTGTTCCTTATGGTAGTAGGATAATTCTAGGTGATATTCTCGTGTTGAATGGCGGAACTCCTCCCGAGTGGGAATCGAATACACCACCATCGCACTTAGAGTCACACGATTGTGCCCCTGCGTCACGGCGGCATGTAATTGTTCATGTCAATAAATTGATTTAAAATCTATAGATATTGATAAAACTCTTTGGTTACTGGGTATCTGTACAGACAAAGCACAGTATAAACTGCTGGTCTTCGAGAGTGGAAATTTCTTATCTAATTATGGATTAGGGACTATAGGGGAGCATTAAGAAAAAACCTGATTTTCTATTTTAATCCTTAAATAGGTTAAAGAACTTTAATAAGTATGATTTTTATAAATAAAATATTTTTTTCTGTAATTTGTACATACAAATTTCTCGTATGTATGAGATCAATTTAAGCGACATGCTTAAGAATCAAATTAAAATTCAAATTTGTATAAAAAAATGAAATATTTTATTTGTTTATTTGTTATAATATTAAACCAAATCAAAATATCTTAAATTTGTTGAATCTCTTACACTCTTAGAATACAGACAGTATTTTATTTCATAACTGATATAAATATGAAATAAAATACTGTTGCATATATTTAAAAGTGGGAAGACATAGTTTCTTTCCATATATAATACTAACTTTTTGCGTGGTCAGATGGTTTTAAATAAGTTAGCAAATGAAAATCTATTTGAGTCAACTTTCATTTAAATTGAAAGCATTCCTAGCTAAGTACTGCACTTGATAGAAATAAACAAACGAGTAGCGCGATGCTTAATTTGCTTATTGCTTGAATTTGTTGGAGTATGATTTTTTGTTATTTATTTTTATATAAACAGTAAACATATTCTCGGGTACCAGAGTTGACAGAGAGAACTTAGTGTCAAGACACTGTCTGTTAAATGTCGAAATTCAATGGTATATTTTGTATTACCAGAACAAAGCACAAGTGTGCTTTGGTTGTGAGTTCGATTTCATGGCATGAAATATTTAATATTTATTTTTAAATCATTTTTATTTCTCTTGAGTAGGGATTTAGATTATACAATCATTTGTAACAGTATGTACCTTGGGTATAAGTTGGAAATAAATAAATATATGGAATGACATATGTGTGGCAATGTGCAAAAAATAACATAGATAATAATGGGAAATAAATTTTTCACAAACTATATATTATGTTCTTAATGCCATATTAAAGGAAACTAATTCGTGTATAGTCGTCCCGAGTGTCGCGACCGTCGTTTTGTCTATATAGGTGGTGGTGATGCTCGGAAGGCAGCGGTCGAGTCATACTTTGAAGTACTACGGTACTAATATATATGATGCACATAAAGACTCGTACCAAATGTATAATGAATATAATATGACAATGCGAAATCTATGATGGCACGATCTTTTAGGATCGAATTTCTTATAAAGGCAATATATGTGTAGGGGCGACACATATTGAGGGACATGAGTGATCCTCGACCATTATTATAATATTAAATGTTGCTTGACGTCGTGGAAGCTGACGTGATGGGCTTATGCGAACTGTTATAGCGACATTAACTATGTCGTGGCTGATGCCGTCTCGCAGTACGCTTGCGATACGTAAGCTATGCCTGTATGGCGTTGGTCATTGATATATTGAATACCACTTCTACGACTTGGTATACGACTAGTAGGTGTGTGATGCTATTTTATGTCCCAGCTCCGGTGTATGTAGTGGTGTCCGCCTGTCTCCTACGGGTGTGTGGTGCTATTTTATGTCCTGGAACTCTGGTGTATGTAGTAGTGTCCGCCTACGGTTCAAGACACGACTGTGGGGTGTGTGCCGTGCGTTTATTTAACATATCGGCCGCCTTACGGTAGTGCGTTCGTTCCAACGACTTATATTGATCTCACAAATCAATCGACATCACGAATCACCATTCTAATACAATCTTAATATAAACAAGCGTAACAAGTACCTTCAGACTGATCACACACAAACGTCCCGGAGGGTTCATTAAGACTGTTGCAGCCGCAGTCTGGTAGGAATTCACGGTGTAGGGGCGGGGCGGTGCCCGTACTCTTTCTTCCTTTTATTATAACTAGTTCGCAGTTATAGTGAAGAGGAAGATAGGACGCGCTCTTGGCTTTTCTTCGGACGAGCTTCGAGTTATGACAATGTCATATTGTCGAGTTTCAGTTATCTAGATAACTGACACAAGAACAACTTCTGATGGCAAATATATTATTAAAGCGATACCTTCTAATGGCATAAATATAATTCTTAACACTGTTACCTCTGAATCTCTAAAAGATCTTGGATTACTTACGTTCACAAGTATAAACGGTTCTAACCACTAGACACATTACTAGCCAAAGCATTATTTATTAAATAATATTTTAAAAGGGGTTTGGGATATCAGTTACAATTTGGTGCCGTGACCAGGATGGTCAAACGGCTTTATAATAAGAATATATATAAATACAAATAGGCATACGCCTACAATTTGTTGTCCGTGAAATGGAGTGAGATAGATGAGGTTCACAGTGTAAGGAATTTTTATGTTTGGGAATTGTCAATACAAAGCATTGTTAAGTTGAGGGCTTGCCCAATCTGGGGGTTGGTAATAAATGAATAAATAAAATAAATAAATAAATAAATAAGAAAGGTAAATTCTATTTCGATGAACTCCATAGAATTTAGGGGGTTGAATGTAACAGTATGTACCTTGGGTATAAGTTGGAAATAAATAAATATATGGAATGACATATGTGTGGCAATGTGCAAAAAATAACATAGATAATAATGGGAAATAAATTTTTCACAAACTATATATTATGTTCTTAATGCCATATTAAAGGAAACTAATTCGTGTATAGTCGTCCCGAGTGTCGCGACCGTCGTTTTGTCTATATAGGTGGTGGTGATGCTCGGAAGGCAGCGGTCGAGTCATACTTTGAAGTACTACGGTACTAATATATATGATGCACATAAAGACTCGTACCAAATGTATAATGAATATAATATGACAATGCGAAATCTATGATGGCACGATCTTTTAGGATCGAATTTCTTATAAAGGCAATATATGTGTAGGGGCGACACATATTGAGGGACATGAGTGATCCTCGACCATTATTATAATATTAAATGTTGCTTGACGTCGTGGAAGCTGACGTGATGGGCTTATGCGAACTGTTATAGCGACATTAACTATGTCGTGGCTGATGCCGTCTCGCAGTACGCTTGCGATACGTAAGCTATGCCTGTATGGCGTTGGTCATTGATATATTGAATACCACTTCTACGACTTGGTATACGACTAGTAGGTGTGTGATGCTATTTTATGTCCCAGCTCCGGTGTATGTAGTGGTGTCCGCCTGTCTCCTACGGGTGTGTGGTGCTATTTTATGTCCTGGAACTCTGGTGTATGTAGTAGTGTCCGCCTACGGTTCGAGACACGACTGTGGGGTGTGTGCCGTGCGTTTATTTAACATATCGGCCGCCTTACGGTAGTGCGTTCGTTCCAACGACTTATATTGATCTCACAAATCAATCGACATCACGAATCACCATTCTAATACAATCTTAATATAAACAAGCGTAACAAGTACCTTCAGACTGATCACACACAAACGTCCCGGAGGGTTCATTAAGACTGTTGCAGCCGCAGTCTGGTAGGAATTCACGGTGTAGGGGCGGGGCGGTGCCCGTACTCTTTCTTCCTTTTATTATAACTAGTTCGCAGTTATAGTGAAGAGGAAGATAGGACGCGCTCTTGGCTTTTCTTCGGACGAGCTTCGAGTTATGACAATGTCATATTGTCGAGTTTCAGTTATCTAGATAACTGACACAAGAACAACTTCTGATGGCAAATATATTATTAAAGCGATACCTTCTAATGGCATAAATATAATTCTTAACACTGTTACCTCTGAATCTCTAAAAGATCTTGGATTACTTACGTTCACAAGTATAAACGGTTCTAACCACTAGACACATTACTAGCCAAAGCATTATTTATTAAATAATATTTTAAAAGGGGTTTGGGATATCAGTTACACATTGTATACAGTCAGACACGAGTATGCTTGCATCGAGATTGCCTCAATTTGTTTTAGTCTGTTTGTTTGTTAAATAGATAATAGTTAATATTTAATTAAGCTCTATCTATTTAAATCCCATATTATAACAATTATGGTAAAAATATTTGTAATTGTGTTTTTTTTTTTTTTTTTACTACATTTAAAAAATAGAAAATAAATTCATGACACGAATATACGGAAATCTAATAATTTTATATTGCAAATATCTTCTTAGTTGATAAATAAATATAGGCCAATTACTCCAGATATATGTAATTAAAATAGAGATACCACAGACCATGTAAAATGGTCGGACGATAGAGCTAGAGGCTCTCTTGTTCCTCGCTCGGCGTCGGCTAATAAATATGAGATAATGGAGGAACACTGTCTATTACGTCGAGTTTTATCGAAGATGGTTTTGCGGAAAGATTGCCTTCTTTATTTTCCTTCTACCGATATATTTTTCAGATACATTCAGCTTATTTAATTTATGATGGTTATAAAATAATAATTCTTGAATTTGTGTTGTGAAATACGAATAATGTTAGAATGAGATTGGTTTTTTGTTAGTGTTTCAAATATCTTACGTGTTTTTGCTTGGAAAGCATGTAGTTATGATTATTGTATATATTATGTAATTTATGTTTATGTAGCAGGGTAGGTATGTAGTAGAGAACCTAGTGTTAAGATATTCCGTTCCCCATTTTCCACCAAATTTGGAAGCATTGTGTATTGAGTAGAGAAACTCATCGTCGCTCTCTTCACGCTTTCAAAATGTATAGAGAGAAAGAAAAGTTATGTGATCCAGGGCCAACGAATAAAAAAAACCGTAGCCAAATCACACTTAGTAGAACGTCATCGAAGCGGTTGCGACGATAGCACCATAAATTATAGAGTTAAGCGATATTTCACAATGTTAATGGCTAATTCGTAGCCAATTCGCCTTTTTTGGTATTTACGCCTGGATAGTAGCGTTCATATTTTACACCCAACTTTCGATCGCGGCAACGTAGCAGAAAGAAACAATAGCATGGCAGCGTCTTATAAAGGTGCGAGAAATCTCTTGATTTGTACCTCATTAATTTTACCTTTTTGTTGATGAAAATTTATGTATTCTATATTTTATGACGAGTTCATAACAAGAAAATGTGAACAAAGAAAACAAAATCGATTAAATCGATACTCTGAAGCAAAATAGTATACCGTGATCTTTATGACATTTTATGACGAGAGCTAAGTAGATCAAAGTGAGGTCTTTTCCACAGTATCATATTAGATATTTATAGTAGTTAAGTAGAGTAAGTTAAGATATAAGTACAAAAAGGCAAGACTTAAAGAAATTGAAAATATCACAGATTTTCCTGCTTCTGCCAAAAGGTTTGCAAAGGCTATTATAATAATATTTTCATATTTTCATTTTCTATTTGCATTTTCTCTATATTATTAACCTTTATCTTTCTACTTATATATATCGAAACATTATGAATACTCATTCACTTTTAGTATGAATTTATTGTCATATTACAGAATTAATAATCATATAGAAATAAAATTCACAATTATTATATAATTATAGAAAAATAATTAAAGTTTCTACTTTTAAGCTTCACACTGTATTTCTCAAATAGGAAGGCAGAGGGAACCTAATATTAATACAGACTTTACGTACAATTTTCGGGGTATTGCGTGTTGAGTGGCGGAACTCTACGCCGCGCTTTGTCTCGTTACTAAAGTAGGGAAAGCTTAATTAATTCATTCCCCCGAGCCGAAATCGAACCCTAAACCGTCTCTAACCAGACCACTGTGCCATGAATCAGTACTAATAAATAATATTTTATATTAAAATCAAAACGTTACAAGATAAATTAAAATTAAAACGACTTTTCACTATAAACAAAGAATGAGATAAAAAAAAATATAACATTTTCAATCACAAAATAATTCCAATATTGGTGCGCTAATGAGCTTGATTTGGGATAACAATTTCTTGTAACTGAAAATTTACATAATAGATGATTTCACTGATTTCGAAAAGCTTCTTTAATAAATTATTTTAAGCTTATACGGTTTGCTTGGTTTTATTTTGTTTTGGTGTTTTTATTACCATAAATATATTAAAAATTTAAAAACGCTTTAAGAATGAAAAAAATAATATTTTAAAAATAGTATTCTCTCTTGCCAAACGATAATTCTAAATAATTATTTAATATCGTTGCGTAGCGGAAATTTGTAAGAATCTATTTATGCTAACAGCATAATTTGATTTTAACAAGCGTATAGGAATTTCGACGTAGCTCCATGAAAACATATAGTTTAGTAGGTCAAAGTGCTTGGACGATTTAGAAAGAGGCGCGGGTTCAAATCCCACTACGTTCAAATATTCACACGGTTTCCTAATAGTATATTTTAATTAAAAAATCTAATTATAAAAGTATAAATGTCACTCATTATACGCATAGCGATCACTTGTATATCTGGAAGGAGAAGGAGGTCCTATCCAGTCGGTATAATTTCTTACAATAGAATTATGTAATTTTCTGTGTATAATTAAGTTTTATGAAATACCTAACACTTTTAAAAATAAGATTCATACCCAAAACTTATTTTCATACTCTTAATTATTGAAGAAAATAAAAATAATCGGACGCCCTGAGTGAGATGGTTAGACGACCCAGAAAAGCCTTTATTACATCTAAAATATAACATTTAACTTTATACTTGCGTCAATATGAATTCAAATCTGTTCCCATTAAATGAAAATTCGATCATAATAACCTAAAATGTGATAGCCTTATTAGTCGTGGAGGTGTGATCGCGTCGTCGTCTTATTAAATGAAAGTTATTACTATTTTTGCTTAGAAACTAATTGTAGTCGCGAGAAACTCATATTTACGTAATATTTAAAATTAAATACGTAGCCTATTTATTTAACCTTTTCTTGGCCAACGATGTTGTAGATTGTTTTATGAGATACAGCTTCACGCTGGAGGCAGAGAGAGAGACACGTCGCTCCCCATTTTCGCCGATATCTAGAGGCATTGCGTGCTGCATGGCAGAATTTAATATTGCGCTTTTGCGTGAATTTGCGCTTGACACTACAGCTACGTGTATTAAATATTTACTTCAGTGGAAAATTATAATATTTGAAATGTAGATATTCCACCACTTCTATCCTGTATGTGTGTTCTATTGAACTACCTACTTGGGTATTACGATATAAATTAGCTTCACGCTGTATCCCGCATGCAGCAGGGTGAGCCGAAGGAACCTAGTGTTAAGGCACTTGGTTCCCTCTGCCTACCCTGCTGTAAGCCCAATATCCGCCGAATTCTGGAGGCATTGCGTAAATTGTGTTGAGTGCTGGAACTCAACACTGCGCTTTGCCTCGACACTAGAACGAGGAAAAGGAAATATAAATATTAAATTACGTTTCATCACCTCGAGTGGGGTAGAACCCACAGCCACTCGCGTTTACAGGCACAGGCCCCTGCGCCACAACTGGCCTCATGATCTCGTATTATGACTCTGGTACTACGATTCTGGTATTTCAATATTTATAAGTTAATTTGTAAAGTAGTGTTAAGTATACTAAAATAAATTTTAAAAAGTTTTCATTGCAGTGATAAAATAGAAAAAAACTAGTGTGAAACTTTAAATTCTATAATGTTTGTAAGAAATAACTTTACTGTTTTTCTCTCTTTACTATTTTACAATTTAAGTTTTTATTCATATTCATAAATATATTGAAAAAAATTAAATCAGCTTCACGCTGTATCCCGCACACTGCAGTTCCCCACTTTCTGTCGAATTCTAGAGGCATTGAGTGTTGAGTGGCAGAACTCAATGTCGCGCTTAGCTTCGACACCAGAGCGAAGAAATGGAAATATAAATTTAAGAATATATTTCATATCCTCGAGTGGGGATCGAACCCACAACAAGTCGGTTTTACAGTCACACTTCGTGCCACTGCGCCACCACTGGCCTGGCCAAATAAATATATAAATGAAAATATAAATGTCCTTATTTTTATTCCAATTGTATTTATAACTCCAAGTGTGCAAATAACAGTAAGATAGTAAATAGAGAAAAACAGTAAATATTTTCTTTTGCTGATCTACCAATCTATATATACATTTTCTTGCAATACGCTTCGATATTACTAATGAATCTGTAACCAAATGATGAATCAAAGGCAATGCAATTTCAATAGTTTGACCTACACCGAGAGAGAGCTCGGCGCGAGAAAAGTCTGCAATCAATTTAAAAGAGTATTCTACGTTCGGAGTGCAGTTTACAAAACAGTACTAAAGTGGATGCGGATTTCTTTTTATTTCAGGATCTAGTTCAATTTCAGTTAATGATGTTGGTTCAAAATTTAGGCTACATCAATAATTAGATTATGTTACGATATTTAGCTTTTTTAAGCGTTGTAAATATAATAATTCTGTTTTACATATTATTTTATAAAGGCAACCCATTATCAATAATTGATTGTGTAACCATGGGATTGGGAATAATATAAACATGGCAATAATTGATTGTGTAACCATGGGATTCCCCAGTGTTACTCGCTAATATTTAATTAAAATTAAACACGATGCGTATTGAGTACGTAATTATTTGACATGTCATACATTTTATAAATGCATTACCTATATATCCAGTCGTAGCGCAGGGGCATAAAGTGTGACTGTAAAATCGACTGGTTGTGGGTTCGATTGCCACTTGATTCAATATTTATTTAAATTTATATTATCATTACTTCGCTCTGGTGTCGAGGAAAAGCGCGGCGTTGAGTTCCGCTACTTTACGCAATGCCTCCAGAACTCGGTGGAAAGTGGGGAACGGTGTGTCTTAACACTAGGTTCCCTCTGCCTACCCTGCTAAAATCCAGTGTGTGTACATGGACGATATAAAATATATACATATATTTTTAAATTGAGGCCAATTTATAGAATTAAAATAGAAGAATCTATTCAATTCAAATTTGATTCTATAAATACAAATTATACAATTTATAGAATGGAATTAAAATAGAATAGAAGAAATAAAATAACGGCCTCATATTCAAGGTATTTATTTACGAAATAAAAATAATATTATAACTATCCGTTCTTTATATGGTAAAATTGGTTACTATTTAACCTTACAAATATTTTAATTTAAAGAAATATTAAATGGTATATACGTTGAAGAACGAGTTATATGATTTGTAAATAAAAACATAATCCCATGTCGTCGGTGGTATTTTGGGTGGGGATGGTATTTGTAAATTTTATTTATTAACTATGGCACTTCCTTTTTTGCCCTTAGGATCTCTCCTCTTTCATTGAATCCAGTGGAGCGTAATGAATAGTATTTCTAAGCAATAAAATAAATATAGATATACTGGACAAAACGTAGTAGTATATCTCAGTTATAGCGCAGGGGTACAATACGTGAAAAATGAAAAATTGAATTAAATTTATATTTTAATTGGTTTGCTCTGGTGTTGAGGCACAACGCGGCGTTGAGTTTCGCCACTTAACGCAATTCATAATTTTCTTTATTCAGTATTTACTTATCTAGAAAAACAGGTTAATTTGCCGTTACGTTTACAGCGGTAATTAAATTTTCATACCTTTGTACGCTAATGATAGGATATGTAACGTGGATTTAGCAAAAAGGCGATACGTGGCAACCTTTTTATCCACACAAAGAGCTAACGTTAGTGTATGCGGAACGAGCTGGATTTTTCTTTTCAAATGTATTTTTTTAGACTGTGTTTTCCACTGAAAATTTTAAATTATAAAAATATAAATTGAAAATAACTCTTAATAGCCATCAAGTATATATTAGAATTACAATGCTATTGAATTGAAATATTTTTATTTATACACTCTTCAAACATTAACATGCTAGTACTACATTAATCTTCCTCATCTTCCTGGCATTAAACTGAGAGTAGGAACTTAACCTAGTCCACTTTGTACGGTCTTTAACGTCCTCGGTGGTTATATACTGCATCACGACATCCAATCAGCGCTTACATGGGCATCCCGGAATTATCACCCCAGGGACTGATATACTAAGGCACTTGCGTCCGACATAGCTCTTGGCCAAATCATCTATGCCGACGTTCTTGGAGTTTATCCGCTACATGACGGTACACAGTACTATAATTAAGACATCTTCAAGATTTATCAATTATTATTTTCATTAAAACTGCTTTTTAAATAGTTTTGGGCACATCTAGTCTCCAAATTGACGCTTAGATTGCTACTGACACTTTTGGATACGTATATTCTCATGACAGTTTTTATGTTATATTTCGATAATAGTACAATTTTTATTTTTATTATTATATATTTACCATCTGCTTAAAAACATCCTTATAGAAATGTTTAATTAGTAAAGCATATAAATATTATTTTATTTACCTTCATGGACATTTTAAATATATGTTCAAATAAATTTTCAATATTAGTACTGTAATAATGTTAATGACAAAGCTGGAGTAAACAACACAATTTTGCCCTAACGTACTTGTTATCGTATAAGATTGCTTAGTATTTTAAGTTAAATGCTATAAATAATAGAACTGATTAAATGAAACAGTCGCATGGTGTGTTATTAATTTGTGTGATTTAAATTTTAATTTTATTTAATAAGTACATTAATTTGTAGATACGTCCTCCACCTCCCGCCGTTTCGGACATGGCGTGTTGGGTGGTGGTTCCCAACGCCGCATTCGTCGCCACTTGACACACCAACGGGGACGCATTGGTACGCGTCGCCTTAGGGCGCCCATGCACGTGGCGGATGGAACGTTGCAGCCCTCATGAGGGCAGGCAGGGGTCGCTGCAAGCAAGCCTTCTATCTTGGACCCCCATATAATTATCGTAGCGTTTTTCGCTCCGTTCTCTTTGACTACCCCATTAGGGATAAAGCTAGTTATAGTTAAAAGTACATTAATTGTACAAATATAATAAAAATATTTTTAATAAAATTGTTTTTATTGTTTGCTATAAAGTATAGAGGCATTAGAGGGCTTATTAAATACTTAATATAAGATATATTTATAATACTTTTATAATACTTTTATAATATTTGATTTAATTTTAATTTAAGCCTCGGACTTTATAATTTATGTAACTAAAGTTTTAATTCCATCTATCTTAAAACACTCAACTTGGTTTTAATTTAGTTAAGTTTGAAGTAAATGATCAAAGGCTGAAAGTTAAATCTATTTGAAAGTGATTTTTTTTACAAATAACGTCTCTAACATTACCTGTATGTGGTTATTTTTGTAGTCTAAGAATCTAACTATATCTTAGACTGTCTGTCTGTCTTCGCTTGCAGTTGACTTGTGAAATATCTTATTATGGCGTGGTGGAACTATAATTAATTAGAAATTGCTAATTAAACCAAAGGTAACAACTGAACATAGGCTCCAATTTCATTCAGTATATTCGATATGTATAATTTCACGTAGGTTTTTGTCATTATTTTAACATGAGAAATGCACGGATTTAATTTTAGGATAATTAACATAAAAAGCAATATTTAATAATAATAACAAAAATATACCAGGCTAATAAAGCGTGTGACTTTACTTGTGTAAACTGTGAACCTGATTATTAGTCCTTTTATCCTGATATTTGTTATTGATTAAAATGGGAGAAATAATGTCTCAATGGGAACCAAAAAAAAATAATAAACGCGACATCACATTTAGTTTTATTTTATAAAGAAACATTAGACGACTTGATGAAAGCAAGACGGCATGTTTAACATATAATAATATTATTGACAGCGAGAGGGAACCTAGTGTTGAGACACACCGTTCTACACTTTCCGCCGAGTTCTGGAGGCATTGCGTGTTGAGTGGCGAGACTCAACGCCGCGCATTGCCTCGACACAAGATCGAAGAAATGAAAATATAAATGTAAGCAAATGTTTTATCTCCTCGAGTGGGGATCGAACCCACAACCAGTCGATTTTACAATCACACGCATATATATGACATATTGACAGAGTCAAGTACAGTATAACAATTAATTTGCTTTATAGTTTGATAAACTTAGAACGTAACATAAACATTAAGGCATTAATACATATTTAGTATAGTACATATAGATTTTAAAGATTATCTCTTGGGCCACCGCCCGAAACCGAGCGTACGCTATTATGCGGATTTTCCGAAATCACCCGGGAACAGGGGTGGAGCTTATTTGTCCGCCTATCTTGATTAAGGCAAATCGTGTTGAACCGGCTCTGTTAATCAGAAAGTTGAAGATTCAGAATTTAACGCTATTCCTATCGAAGTCTTACGCACCTTCATTCATTTCATGTTACTTAAGTACTTGTATTTGGTGTGTTTGTATATGATTGAGTTTATGGATTGAGTAAATTTAAATAAGTATGTCTATTGAAAGTAATTTCTATTATTTTGTTGCTTGAATGTTGAGTAGCGGAGCTCAACGCCACGCTTTTGACTTGACACCAGTGTGTAGAAATGAAAATATCAAATATTTAATTTCCTTGCGTGGGAATCAAATCCCCATCTCTAGTCTTAAGTCCAGCATGCGCCCGTAGCTCATACATATATGATAAGGTCCCGTAAATAAACAACATTTTATATTATTATAAAATATTATAGTGGTAAACTTTTTATAATTGTTAAATTGATCGAAATGAAACTTCACATTTGGCTTGCACACCTCAGGAATAATTAATTTAAAATAAATAAACGTTGCTTGATGCAATTATTCAATCAGTGTGCAAACAGAATTTTAAATTATTTTGATATTGTTTTAAATTATCACGTTATGTAAATACAACACACAATTTGGTTGCGAAATTCAAAGCATGTGTATTTTATTTATTTGGTTTTATGTTCGTACGGATATATATTCATTTGTAAATTTTCGTTTTACAAAAAAAAATCTACTTCAATGCTCCATTCCTTTGGGCTCTATTTTCAAGGCATTACTATTGAGTGAAGGAGCTCAACACCACGTTTTATCTTATTAATTCAATCCTTCGAATCGCTATGCCGCTATGGCCTTTTTGTCTCAATCATTCTTTTTTAATTAACTATGTATGTTTTCTTATAACCAATAATATGTAGGTATTTCAATTAAAATATCCGTAGGGCCACCAAGTATCATTTCCAATCGTTAACTTTTGTTGTTATTGTTTACACTTATAAAATGGTCGCTCCGGTGTCCCCATTTAAAGAATATAGTTTTTTTTCTCATTGCAGATAACATTCTCTGGATTTGAATCTTGGACTTTAAATTATATCAAATTTATTAAGATAAGAGGCCTTCATGGCTAAGCAGCATAGCGTTAGACTGTCAACATTTGTATTTCTTCGCTATGGCAACAAGATAAAATGTAGTGTTGAGCTATACTCAACAAGCATGTCTCATCATGTCGCAATTGGTACAAACATAGTGACCAAAGTGTCTTCACACTAGATTCCTCCTGCCCACCTAGCTGAATTCGGAATACAGCGTGAAGCTAAATATTATTAATATCAGCTTCACGCTGTATTCCACACACAGCAGGGTAGGCAGAGGGAACCTAGTGTTAAGACACTCCGTTCCCCACTTTCTACCAAATTCTGGAGGCATTGCGTGTTGAGTGGCAGAACTCAACGCCGCGCTTCGCCTCAACACCAGAGCGAAGAAATGGAAATATAAATTTAAGTAAATACTTCATCTCCTCGAGTGGGGATCGAACCCACAACCATTTTCTGCCGCTGCGCCACGACAGGCCTCAGTTATTAATATAACTATATCATTATAATATTTCTATATAATGCGTGTCCATATATAGCTCTACACCTACAAATAAAATGCTTCACAATTAGAAATTTTCTAAAATGAAGAGCACGTTTAATTTAAGCTATGTGGGTTAGGATAAATCCCCCTTTCCTTGTCAAGAGGGGGAATTACCGGGTGAATAACGATCACGTTCTGTAAATTTAATTTATCACGGCCATATCTCGTGTAAATAAGTTATCTTTGTTCTTACTTGGCTTTGGACTTAAACTATATTTTATACTTGTTTCTATATATTCATTGTGTTTTAAAGTAAGATTATTTATTTAATTTTCCTTTATTTATTTTTATTTTTATTACTTAAATAATAAATAATTAATGAGTTAGTTGAAAATTTTCCGGTGGTTTCCGTTCCAACCAATTCAACACCGTGCTTTGCTGCTTTACCAGAGAGAGGATATGAAATCGAAGAGGAAATCGAACCAACCAACTCACCTGTCGCATTTACAGAGGTATGCTTGTGACCCTGCGCCATGACATGTCTCAAAAACTTTTTATTTTTTTTTGAATTCTTGGTTTTAACATAAAATCACGAAATAAAAACACTCAAAACAATATACAGAATATATATTTAATAAACAGTTTAACATATTTTAATATCACACAATACAAAATTAATAATGTCTTCGAAACAATTTACCAACAATATCCACGTAGTTCACGCAAAGTATAATCTCTTTACGATCCCTCATCGCGATTGACCTACTTGGATTGAGGATAATTTACATAGCGTGTGGCAGCCCTGGCGAAATATACGGTAACTGTAATGAAGCCTAATGAAACTGTTGGAAAAGCAATAGAAATATACGAATTAGGAGTACTTACTCCTACTATCAATTATTCAATTCTTTTAAACACGCCAGTCGTGGCGGGAGGCCCAAGTATGTGACTATAGACGTGACAGGTTGTGGATTCCATTCCAACTCGAAGAAATTAAATATTAATGGTTTTCGCGACACTGCGTGTTGAATAGCGGAAATTATCGCCAGAAAGTAATTAAATTGTAACTAATAGCTTACATATTAAAAATTAACAAATGACTCATTTTGTCTGTAAGTTAATAACAATCTTTTTTAAAAATATAATTAAGTAAATAAAACCTTATCAAGTACTTCACATCATTACGGCTTTGTTTATTTGTAAAATAATATATAACAACCAAGGAAAAGCTCAACGAAGGCATCGCAAATATTTTTCATTTTATAGTCAAGCTCAAAACCTATTGTTACAAATTTAAACACATTATTAGAAGTTCATTCAAGTTCAAGTTCATTGTAAAAAAAATTTATAAAGATGTCTCAGCTACATTGGTAGGAATATATATATTTTTTACATCTTTATGTAGCACGATTTGATGGAAGATCAAGACACTCCGTTCTTAACTTTCCGAAAGAATTCGGTGAGTTACGTGTTGAGTTGCGGAAATTGACGCCGTAGTAGGAATACAATTTTACTTTTATTTTTTATTACAGCCATTGACCGAACAGTCCTTTTTGAATGTTATGTATTAATGTAGTTAAAATTATTAACTATTGAAAGAGAAAAGCGACATGGTCTAAATGCTTTTGAAATTCAAAAGGCAGTTTGAAAATTATTCAAAATGCCTCGCTGAGATAACAACCATAGCTCAAGTAAATCGGGCGAGATTGTATCGTATCTTCCGGTCATTAAAATTAAATTAGGTTACATGTACGAGTAGATATCACGGCCTTGGAATTATTCAGTCAAATGTGTATCTATCTTATACTTTCGTTTTCTCTTATTGTTAACTCCACGACCAATCATGGCGCAAGGGCATAAATATGTAACTGTAAAGGTGACTGGTGGTAGTTTCCACCCTCACTCGTCGATATCAAAAATATTTAAATTTAAATATTTTTTTATTTCGCTCTGGTGTCGAGGCAAAGCGCGGCGTTGTGTTCCGCCACTTTACACGCAATGCCCCCTGAATTTGGGTGGATAGTCTGGAACGAATTGTGTTAAGGTTAGGTATTGGATTAATATACATTTTTTAATCGTTGTTATGTACAAGCAAGGTAATGATTTTGTATAACACGACTATATGTAATAATAATTTTATCGGCTTCACGCTGTACCCCGCACTAAGCTGGGTAGGCAGAGGGAACCCAGTGTAAGAGATTCCGTTCTCCACTTTCCGCCGAATTGTGGAGGCATTGCGTGTTGAGTGGCGCAACTCAACGGCGCACTTTGCCTCGACATCAGAGCGAAGAAAAAAATGTGAATATATTAATAAATATTTAATTTCTTCGAGTGGGAATCGAACCCACAACCAGTTGCCATTACAGTCACACACTTGTGTCACTGCGCCACGACTAGCCTCAAATAATACTTGCTGGAACAGAATTAATATTCTTTAGTCAGCAACAGAATATTATTTGGCAGATTATTGAATCTCGAAGTAAACGCGGTAATGTGTAGATAAGCATTAGCTTTTATGTGTTAATTTAAATATTATATATTATCTATTTAAAGTAATATTGAGTTTGAATAAGGTTTACGGTTGCGGATTCGATACCTACTCGGTGTTATGGTTATGTTTAAATAATTTACATTTCCCCACTCTGGTAGAAATATCGACGTTGAGTTTTATTACTCAAAACGCAATTTCTGATGAACTGGGTTTTTTATTTATTGCCCTTTTTCTTCTATTTCTTAAGACATATTAATTTTTTCTAGTGTAAGATTTTTTTATGTTACCATTGTAGCTAAAACGCTTAGTAATTTTATAAAAATATAACGAACAATTTAATAAAAATATTAAGAAAAAAAATCTTTAAAAAAAAACAACATCAAAACTAGCCGTCTTGGTCGAATAATGTAACTGACGATTCGCGTAATTAAAACCTCTCTTTGACAAGTTCAATTAACTAGAATGGGGCTCCAGCATCTTGAAACTCGGTCTGAACTAGGACGAGTGACTCAGTTGACGTTTCGTAGCTTTGACAGTAACAATGTCTACAAAAGTGAAATGATAAAGGTACATAAGAAAAATGTTGAGGGCAATTGTTTTAGTCAAATTAAACTATTAATTATATTTAGCAAATATTCAGCAAATGTTAAGTATAGCAAGCAAGCAAAATTTAAGCCATCGTGGCCCTAGCGGTTCTTAACCCTCTGCGACTGACGTGGTATTGTCATAGATACCGCGTAATATAAAATTGGAGGTATTACCACTGGTTTCGAAATTTAATACACAATTAATTATTATTTGTTATTGTTTTCGCGCTGGTACCAAGGCACAACTCAACATGCAATTCCTCGATATTTGGCGGAAAGTGGGGAACGGAGTATCCTCCGATTAGATTCCCTCTACCAATATTGCGTAGCAGGATACGCGGGATACAACGTAATCTTGAAATAAAATAAATCACCACTAAGACACTTTTGCTAGCAATAACCCAACAGACTAACATTTAACGTCATTTCAAAGTATTGTTAAAACATAATTAAACAAAAGCCTGCCATAAACCAAGTAAAGACTACAGAAAACCCAGAATTACACCGTCAAAATCGGAACTACGTTAATGATTAAAACAATAACAAAGGAGGTCATCATTTCACAAAGCCATTGTTCATTTTATAAGTAAAATTAAAACGCTGAGTACTGAAAAGTATAAACGTTTGTACATTTATAGATAACAACTGTTTTTTTAAATCGTCGTGGCGCTGGGACACAGGAGTGTGTCTGTAACGCGACTGTTATGGGTTCGATTCCCACTTGGGGGAATAAATTATTTTTTTTTATATTGAGGGAATAAATTGACACTAAACTATGAGTGTTTGTATTTACTCGTATACATATTTTTTTTTGTGATCTGGACATAGCGGAGTTATGGATACATCATCTAATAGACAAGGAATATAAAATAGAAGAAAAATGGACTAATGGAATACTAAATATAGAAGACGAAAAAAACCAAGCGGCTAGTCAGGCTCGCCCACCGAGGGTTCCTTTTTTTTTTTTTTTTTTTATGGAAGAGACACGGCAAACGAGCGTGCGGGTCACCTGATGGTAAGTGATTACCGCCGCCCACGGCCCCGTGCAACCCCAGAGGAGCTACAGGTGCGTTGCCGGCCTATTAAGATGGATTGGGCGCCGGGGCCCGGCATTACCTGATGCGAAACGCAGTGGCATAAAGCCACTACTTCACGCCGGTTTGAAATGCCGGGGGTGGTAATGATCCGGTCGAGTCTGCCCATGCGTGTCGCCATTGCTGGCGACGTGACTCTACCACACGTACTTTAATCGCCTCTTACGACACCACCAGTACCAGGATGATCCTATTCTAAGCCGGGATCACACGGCAAAAAAACTTACACAAATTAGAGGTCTCGAGCTTTTTCTGAAATTCAGGGGTGGAATTAAATTTGATAATAATGTTAATTAAACTAATAACTTCTTATTACATAAAGCAATTAAGCTCGACCAAGCACCAAATTAGGAATTATGATGTAATTTAACTTTAATTAATTTTGTCCTATAACGCTATAATATTATTAATATGATATATATTAGTTATAAATTGTAAAAATATCCACTTTTTATGTATTTTTAGATCAAAAAACAAATTTAAAATGCCTTTCACATTTTGGAACAGTTAATCCTTTAATGCAAGTAGATTAGAGATGAAAATTGTTTATCACTGACTAATAATATTTTTGCTCCTCGTTCGTTTTCTTTTAATGTTCTTTTATTTTTGGAAGCTATGATACAGAGAGGCCGTATTTGTTTATCGGTTAAGCTTCTTTGATTCGATTCGCATTACAGGGTTTCTTTTTTATATTTGAATTATTTATTCTCATATTTTCGCGTACATGCTAAAGAGTTTTATGCTAGAATTCAACCTAATTGTTTTTAAAAATAGGTAGACAATATATTATAACAAAATTAATACCTAAGGACAGTCGTGGCACGGGGGCACAAAGTGTGATTGTAAAATCGACTGGTCATGGGTGTGATCCCACTCGAGGAAATATTTATTTACATTTGTTCATTTCTTCGCTCTGGTGTCGAGATCAGATACAATAGAATCTCATTTATTTCGTTTTCGAATCCTAAATTGAAAAAATATTAATTTTCAAAACATAATAATTTTATTAGCTTCCCACTGTATCTGTAAAGTATTATAAGCATATACAGTCTCTTGTGGAGAGAGACACTTCAGTCAGTATTTTTCGCCCGAATGCGGGACATCAGACATTTTGTTACAACTAAATGGCGGAAATCAACGCTGTGCCTACACGCGTCGGGGCGGGAATATCGTAACAAACAATATTATCTCGTAGTGGGAATCGAACCCATAATTATCTGGACGATAGTGACGATGCAATGTTCCTGTTCCAATTATTCTTCATCTACAAAAAAAGACATAGAATTTTATATATCTATATTTAAAAAAAAATGTTAAAATAAAAAAAAATGATTTCTGAAAAGTTACAGGCTACAATTTTATATGATAATTTAAAATTTATGCAGTGAATTTAGTAACGAGTCTGAGTAATACGCAAGATATAACTTTTGTAGCGGAAGAATATAAAATGACTTAGTATTTAATATATCATTTTACAAGTATGTATCAAATATTAAATGTAAAAAATAATGATCTCATAAAATTAAGCAAAGCATATTTTAATTTACTAAACATACTTATACATATTTTAAACGACGGAATAATAATATTTAGTAACAATTTTAACTATAGGGAAAATGAAAATAATAACAAGAAAAAAATTGTAACAATGTACTAGACTTTTTACAATATATATTTCTAAAATAATTAATTAAGAAAAACACAGAAACTTAAATATTATATTTAATTTACATATAAAAAAACGTAATTATTCATACTTTAATACTAATAATTTAATCCTCTATTTGTGGAGTCGGTTAAGAAATATTTTCACCGTAAGAGAATATTACAAATAATATTCTTAATTTCACCTAGTCAGAAATCTGCCAAGTAATAAGGCTTCTTTAAAGGAATTAAATATCACGGCCGATCCAACAAGGCAATGCTTTTCAAACGCAAAAGTTTAGTAACTCAACTACGAAACCAGGTCAATACAAAATTCATGAAATATAGAAAAAATTAAAATACTTTAAGACTAAAAATATCTATTGACAACGTCGTGGGTTAGGTGGGAAGCTATGTACATAGTGGTTATGAGTTCGATCTCATGTGTTCTCTATATAACGTGACATTGTAATCGGTTTTTTTGCTCAACTAGCATGCAAGAACTGAACTATGACTTCAATCCACTCCTTGAGGTGGTTATATTTACTTGTAATACAAAACCTAGTTTATTGTCCATTTTTCGCTGTTTTAAATGCAATAAATAAACTATGTTAGGACTAATTTGTCTCTTCTACTACTACTACTTACTTCTACTAAATCAGAAAAAATAGAAAAAAAGATCAGAAAAAATAGAAAACAATTGAAGAAAAATATTTACTTGGCCTCATTACTACTCAAGGCTCCTGTAGATATATTTCAGATATGCGTAAGTTTCGGTCGATCAAAAACATATTACAAGACACTGCTGATATGAAATTAATTAAGCAGCAAGAGAGACGCAATGTGTTACTAACATTTCATTAAATGATTATGATTACCCAGGATGGAGGCAGCTTGAGGAATATACCACTGAAAGACCGAATGATAATTTAAACTTCGCTTTTGTAAGATTGATAACAGGGTAAATGATAACAGGGTACATTTTAAATGCTAATCTGTTTGAATATTCCATGAATAATATTATTTATCAAGAATATTTTATATCTTGGGATAATTAATATTGTTAAATATTTGTAGTTCATTTAAATTCTTGGGATCATTTCGTAGTATCTGTGAATTTTATTGCCGTTGGTTCAAATCTTCTCTGTAAAATGTTGATTATTAAACATAGTTTTCTTGGTTTCTTTTAGTCGTCTTCTGCCTTTCTACTTCAAAAAAAATTATGCATGAACATTTTGTGTACAGTGTCCAGTAGATTTTTTTCTACCTTATAAAATGTTATACAACACCGTTACAGAATTTACTCACAAATCAATAGTCTGTATAAATATACTCATAAGTAATTAATAGAAAAATGTCGTCTTAAGATTATCACTAATTCAGCAAAAAATTATACATACATTGTACAAATGTAAAATTTATTCTTCTTGTTTCGTATTAATTGCTTTAGTTATACGATCTGACTTTCCAACAACGAACTTCTATCCTGTTGCGCGAAATAGAAAACTTTAACGCGAGGACTAAGCAAGTCACCGAATATATTGCTTTCGGAGTTCAAGCGTGTTTTCTGACTTTTAATGGTGTCACGTACTCATACGAAATTGATGTTGCCATACTTGGCGTCACATAGCGTTAGCTTGATTGTAAGTATATAATTAGATGTGTATGTATGCGCACAGCGTCCGACTGTAGACGCAGCAGGTTGTCAGTTCGATTCCGAGGAAACGAAATATTTAAGATTCTTATTTTCCTTTATTTATAGCTACATTCTCACCCTAATGAGGCTTTAGATCTAGAGAGGATCAGATCTTTCCCTCTGCATGATATTTGTTTTGTGGACTTGGAAAAGGCGTATGACATAGCTGTAAAAGTGAAATTATGGGAGATACCATGCCGTTACAACGTGAGCCGACTCTTTCTGCTGGCTATAATGTCTCTTTACAGATATCCCTCCGCCTGCGTGCGAGCAGGAGTTGTGGCATGTCGTCTTGATTTGGTAGAGTGCTAAACAAGAATGCGCCATGATAACTTGGTTGTTCTATTAGTATTTGAATAGCTGTCACCAAGGAGTGAAACAGTGTTACTTGGGAGCGAAAGTAGGTCATCGGTCACCAATTTGAAAGAAAAGTAAAAAGTAAAGAAAAGTAAAAGTATGAAAATAATGATATAAGCCTGGATACGAGTAAGACAAAGGTTGTAATATTTGAAAGAAATGAAGAAAAGACAGATTGCAAGATATCAGAAATATATTCAGTAGAGATGAAAGATGCGAGATGTATGCGGGAAGATATATCTATATATATATATATACACACACACATATATATATATATATATATATATATATATATATATATATATATATATATATATATATATATATATATATATATGTGTGTGTGTGTATATATATATATATATAGATATATCTTCCCGCATACATCTATATATATATATGTATGTACGTCAACACAGCGGCACGTTTGGCCGTACACAGTGTAATTGGTATCGACGCTGTGGAAGTTTACAAAAGAATAATGAAAGAAAGATATATGTCATAGAGGTGCGATCTCTTCGTTGGATATACGGAGTCATATATTATCATTACCGATTGAATCCGCAATGAAGAGATACACAGAATGACCAGTACTAGAGAGGATGTCACAATGAGAATAAAAAAGAACGTGTTTAGCTACTTTGAGCACATCGAACGAATGAGTGATGAAAGAATGAAAAAGATTTATATGATGGAAAAGTAATTGGTAAGAGAGGCCGAGAGAGACCTCAGTTGACTTACGAACACAAAAGTAACAAATATACTGGAGAAAGTTCTGGTAAAAAGCACGAGGATTCCTCGGAGGACATGTATGAAGAGGTTGATGACAGTGGACGAGGCAAAATAGGTCTTTAGAAGCCTTAGTCTTTAGCATTTGGCGCTCCGTTCTCTCTGACTATCCCGCTAGAAATATAGCGTGAAGCAAAGTTAAGTTAAGTTCATTTTTCTAGCCCTGGTAACGAGGAAATTCAGGGTGTTGATTTCTGCCACTCATTACGCATGCCTTCACAATTCGGTGGGAAATGCAAGTATTTTAATGAGAAAGAAGTGTCTTACCATTAGGTTCCCAGGTTCCCTGTGCTTACCTTGCTGTGTGCGGGATATAACATAAAGATAAAAAAAACTAAAGTTTAGTGAATCATTTGTGACGAGTGTTATTTTATGCGTGAAATTAAATATACTAATAACGTTAATTAAACTAATAAGTTATTATTACATAATGTAATTAAGCTGGACCTAGTACCGAGTTACGAATGATCTAATTTTACTTAAATGAATTTTCTCCTATAACGCAATGATATTGTTAATATGATATAGTCTAGTAATAATTGGGAAAATGCACACTTTTGATTTCTTGTTGATTTTAGAATATCAAGTATATTTAAGAACAATAAAATATATTTTTAATAAAATTTTGTTTTACTCAGAATAATAAAAGCTAAAGAAGGTGCGGAAGGTTTATTTTTCAAAATAAATACAGCAAACAGTGTTTTATTTACAATATTCGATTCTCGATGAAAATACATTTGCCGTATGTGAATATATGTACGAAAGAAAATTAATTTTAAAATACGTTGTGAACTATAAAGTTATATTTACGTTGCATATATTATGTACGAGGTGAATGTTGCAGTTTAAAAACTACCAAAAAATTAACTGTCATATAAATAAAATTTGTACCTTTATAGATAAGCAGATGTACTTTATCATAGGATTTTATATTTAAATTCAATATTATTCTTGGCATGGATAAATATTGTTATGCAATAATATATTTTTTATCAGAAAATCATGAGGTCGTAGATCTGAGTCAAAATTAATAAATTTTGATTATGCGGAATATTAAATAAATTTTGATTTTGATTATTAAAAAAAAATTGGCAGTAAACTAAAAAGTTTCCTGTGCTTTTGGGGACTTGGAAAAGGCAGAGTTGTAAGAGCGAAATTATGGGAGATACTACCCCGGTACAATGTGAGCGGTCCCTTGCTGCAGGCTGTAAAGTCTCTTTACAGAGATCAGTCAGCCTGCGTGCGAGTAGAAGCTGGCATGTCGCCTTGGTTTGTCATCAAATCGGGTGTTAAAGAAGGTTGCGCTACGTCCATTTTGTTTTTCAATTTTTATTTGGATAGCTGTCTCCGAGGAGTTAAACAAAGTGATATGGGAGTGAAAGTAGGTGATTTTAATGAGAATTGCCTGCTGTACGCAGATGATGAGTTGCAGGTTAGTTATCACTCTGAAAGAGGGGTGTAAAAGTGAGGCCGGTCGTGGCGCAGCGGCACAGAGTGTGCACTGTAAACTGACTGGTTGTGGGTTCGATCCCCACTCGAGGAGATGAAATATTTACTTAAATTTATATTTCCATTTCTTCGCTCTGGTGTCGAGGTAAAGCGCGGCGTTGAGTTCTGCCACTTAACACGCAATGCCTCCGGAATGCGGCAGAAAGTGGGGAACGGAGTGTCTTTCACTACGTTCCCTCTGCCTACCCTGCAGTGTGCGGGATACAGCGTGAAGCTGATTTATTTTTTATTTGATTTTTTATTTAAGAGGGGTGTAAAAATAATGTTCTCCCCAGAGGGCATGTATGAAGAGGTTGACGATTAGTGGACGAGGCGAAAGAGGTACATATATAGGCGTTTGGAACTGCGTTCTCTCTGACTACGTAGCAAGAGATAAAGTGTCCCAACTCCATTTTAAATGTTATTATTAAAAGTTTCACAAAATAAAGGTTTACACGTGTGAAAAACCGCAGGAAAATCAGTAATTAATAAGAAATGTTCCTGCATATCCCTACCTGTGACCCATTTCTAAAGTAAACTCATATCTTCACTGCCGCAATATCGACTATTGCATCCGCTTTTGCCCAGCCCAGTCGTCAGAAAAAAAGTGGTCACGTCTACTACCAGTTTTTACTCCACCAACGATAAAATCGACAACGACAAATCTGTCGCGTTTACATTTTTGTTTTTTTCGGTTTTCTTATATAGTATATATAATAACATATTAAAACTTTATAAATCCTTATATGTTACTTTTACTATCTATATTATACCAATCAGGGTTTGGTTTTAAACTATAATTGCTTCGTAAGCTTTACACGACGATTTACGTCATAGGGTTCGTCTGTCAATATGCAAGTTAAGATTGCGTCACCAAGTTTCCTCACGTGCGTTTGTTTACTTAGGCGTGACACCGAAGGAGTGTGCGAATCCCAAATTAGCTTCGTTTGGAAAATTTTATATTACTTCTTGTAATTTTGTTAGAAAATCTCTTTATGCGTAGATTGGTCACATACGTATTTAATTAATTAACATTTTTTATTACATGCCTCATTTTTTGTATTTACTAGAAGAATATAACTTTTATAAGAGTATAACTTTTTATATAAAAAATATAAATATTTTAAATTTTCCAATTAGGTTTAATATTTAATATTTTACATTTATTCGTACCAAATATTACCTATTCGCACCACACATAATACAGGAACAGGCATCATCAACATCAATTAGGTTTTTTTTATTAATCAAAAAAAAAATTGCATTTTACAAATATAACATGTAATAATTTAAAACAACTGAGGTCTCCAGATAATAAACCTGGACCGAGTTAATCGAGCGGGATAGAAAGTGCCCCGGCTGAGGTCATTAAAATGAAATTAGCTTTCATGTTGCCGCTACGCTCGTGAAAGGAAAATTTTCATATAAACTGGATAAGTAACAATAACAGACCCTGCTCTTAGTTACCGTAATGTGGTTAAAGAATTTCCTTAATGATGCCTCCGCACGAATACTAACTTTTGTTTGGGTACTACAATTGAAAAAGCACAGAAATCGTATTGCGGGTAATTGTGGAGCAATTTATATTTCATTTCGTACAAACGATTTGAAAGTTGAATTAATTTTAGTTATATAATGTGCTGTTCATAAAAATGTTTGGTCCATTATTAAGTGTTTTTATAAGGTTTTACAAGAATACTTAATAATCACTATATATTTCTATGCACAGACAGGCTGTTTCAAAGCTCCTCCTTCTAGGAATCTAGTAATCTAGACGGAGTATTAAGACACTCAGTTTCCCATTTTGATCCGAATTCTGCAAACATTACGTGTTGAATGGCAGAACTCTAAGCTTTGCTTCGGCTCCATTGTTTTTTTGAAAATATTTTAATTTCGATCACAATATATATATTCGTTAACCTCCCGCCAATGTAATATTGAACTGTCTAACTAGTTCTTAACATTAACCTACGGACACGTAAATGGAGTATACACGTATATAAACCTATATGCCACGCACGCTCCTACATAAAGATAATTTACAAACACCTACACACACACACACACCTACAAACACACACACTCACACATATGCACGCACGCACGCACGCGCGCACGCACACGCAAGCACACAAAGATCAATTTTGTATCTAAATGTTTTTTTTACTCACTTTTATTATTCTTTCTTACCTAATATGTACAGTTATTTAATTTTGTTTTATTATTTAAATTTGATATAAATACGTAGCGGCATTCTGTGAAGTGGGGGGATAATAGCTGCGACACAGTATTGTACTACAGCAGTTGTTATCGTTATAAAATGTTATTATTCTACAATTTTTTTTGAAATAAATAAACATTATTACTATTATATAATTATTACTTTTTAATATAATAAAGTATATATTAATATAGTGGCATTTATTTTTATATTTTACTTTTCTTAATTGTCCGTTCCTGGTTTTGTGTGCCATACATTAATTTATGAAAAATATTGAATAATTCAATAATACAATTATTTTCATAAATTATAATAAAAACGCAATAATTCACAAAACGTACGGCTTTTAGACCGCGTTGGCATTCATAGCGTGCAGTTCTCTTTTCTTGTCCTGATTATTTCTTTGGCCGGCTTCCAATTTGAATGAAGAGGAATTTGATAGTCAAATTTTACGTCTTTATTCATATTTCTTTTATAATATTGTAAATGTGAAAATTTAGAGGTTTCTTCAATCTTGGCTTGGAAATGGCAGGGATTATAATAAAAGACTCTCGACGTAATGGTAAATACTCGGTCGTATATTAAATATCTTAAGCCTTTATGAAAATCCATTTTCTTCTGTACCTAAGTAAAATAACTTATATTTTTCAAACTTAGATCAATAGTTTAAAATATATGATGAAACTTTTTTCACTGAGGCCGCTCAGACCCAAGGCACAAGTGTAACCACCATAAATTGTGGGTTCGATTCTTACTTCAGAAAATATTAAATATTTTCATTTCCTCACTTTAGTAACGAACGCACTTCAGTTCGTTTGGACGTTGGAATCCGCCAAAAAGTACCTTTTTTTATTTAAAATAAAAATATTTAAGGCAACCTTTGATATATTATTACCTTTGATTTAAAGCAATTTGAATTAAAATAAGTTAATTCGTACTTCACAGTCAAGGAAAAAACATCAACAATTTTCGAGGTACGACTATATTAAAACAAGGAACCCCTCAGTTTAATAAAAGTATAGAATACTTATCTAACTTGGCACTTAAAATTCTTATACATTTTGTTCAAACTTCTTTAATTTCCGCATGTAAATGGAATGGCTACGTTTATTCGGATTCGATATGAAGTTTTTAAGGAAATCATATCTAAAAATCGAGGCCAGTTATGGTGCAGTGGCACAAGCAAGGGACTGTAAACGCGAACGGTTGTGGATTCGATTCTCACTCGAGAAAATAAAGTATTTAATATTTTCATTTCCTTGCCTAATTAGTAACTAGGCAAAGCGCGGCTTCTATTTCACCACCCGACTGCCTTCAGAACTTAGCGAAAAGTGTAGAAAAGAAGTGTCTTAATAGGTTCCTAGGTACCCCCTGCCTACGCTGCTATGTGCAGGACACACAGTGAATCTAAAAAAAATATCTCTAAATATCTACTAAGTATATATACTCTAAGTATTGTATTTGGAATAATTTAAAATAATAATTATATTATCTATAATTTTTTTTTGGTGTGGAGATTTAAATTTTTTTTGCTATATAACGGCTGCGTTGTACAACGTATTGAAATATAGTAAATTACGAATTAGAGAAAAAACTACCGTTATAAATAAAACAAATATTTACTATTTCAATTTTTAATGTTTGTTCAATAAACGCTATATTTCGCAAATAGCCGGAGTGACAAAGAGAACCTATTAAGACACTCTATTATCACTTTCGGCACTATTCTTACCAGAGCGCGGAAATTAATATAATTCCTTCCTCAAGTGAGAACCGTCATGATTATCACAATCGTCTTGTTTACACTACAACGGCATCTGTTTTTTAAATTTATTTTATTAATTACTTTGAATTAATACAAACAATATTATAATTATAAGGTTATAAAATAATATAGAAACAATTTGTTTTAACTTATTTAATTATCAATGTGTGCATAATTAACAAGTAGCTTTAAATATGCTATTTATACAGTTTATTCTAAGACAATTTTAAGGATTACAACAGTTTTACAAAAGCATGTTTCATTTTCTTATTTAAAACATTTCCTTATAAGGTTTTTATACATAAAATACGATTATCATTTATTTAAGAATATAATATACTTAAATAAAATAACTATTACAAAATACATATAAAAACTATAAGTTTCAGATGATAAAAATATTGATTCGTATTCATATTGTACAACATAATGAAAAACTAAATAAAGAAAAATAATACATATTATGATTATAATTTATATAAGAACTCAATAAGTTTTGATGTAGAAATATTAAAAATGTTTCATATTACACATAACGTTTTATAAAATAACAATTTTTCTTTGATTTTGCAGAAAATAAAATAAAAAACTTACACAACACAATGTTTATATTTACTATGTATACATACAGAAAATGCAAAATACCAATTCAATTTGGCATATTTGTTATTGAAACTATTGCTTCCCAAACAAATATCGATAAATACATTCGATTTTATTGTAATTCGATTACATGAATATATTTTAGAATTCTTTACACCAGATAAAAATGCTATTCCAATAATATTTACAGACCTAAAGAGTACAACGTACATATATAATTTAGTTACATCGAATAAACTATACTTAAGTCTACTCGTAACCTGGAAGCACACAGAAATAATTATAAATAAATATATTTAATTAATTATAATTACAATTTTATACATTTTTATAAAATAAATTGAGATACAAGAAAAAACTACAGGAAAATTGTTCCAAGGTACACATTCTTTTAGTTTTTGCCGGTTTGATTTTGATGGAACTTTGTAATTTATATTAAATATGAATGTATTCAACGCTATTACAGTAAATTATCGATGATGTAAATTAAGTTTAGTATTTTCATATTGTATGAAGCGTCGCATAAAATTTAAGATAAACATGCTATAAAATGTAGATCAGATACATATCTGGATAATGGTTTGTGTGTGGCAGAGGGAACCTAGTGTTAAGACCCTCCTTTCTCTATTTTCTGCCGAATTCTACAAGCATTTAGTGTTGAGAGGTGGAATTCAACGCAGAGCTTTGCTTTTGCTTCATGGATAATGTTAAACGTCAGCGAATTACATTTTCTGTTTACAATAAGCAAGATTCAATTAATTTCATTTAAATTTAAGCGTCTTGATAACGATCTGCTCGTCAGAACAGTGTACTCGTCTATAGAAGATAAAGTCATTAATTTAAATCTGTTGAAATTATGTTGAATATTTGTCATACAATTTGACAAGACCTTTTCCTTAAATTAACTTTAGGTTTCTGTGAATTCTAACATAGCATCGAGTTACATTTTCGTGAGCCACTTGATCTTTAAGTAAATAATAGGAGTTAATCATCTCAGTAATTCTATGTTTATCTCAGTAGCCGCAGTTAAACTTATTTCTTATGATTACCATTTACATTTCTCTTAATATTTGATATTAAATAAACCCTTTTCTAAGGTCCAAAGCTAAAATGGCTTAATGCGATAATATATATATATATATATATATACTTGGTAAACTATCCACATACATAATATATTGATACTATGTTAAAGAAGTTCCATCGTCAGTACATAGTTACAGCAACATCTATAAAATAAAGCTGAAAAACGAAAATTTCTTCTAAAATGTAGCCACGTTGCAGGTCAACCCAAAACTCACTTGGAATGAATAATTTATTGTCAATCTTTGACCTTATCTTCTTGGATCCGTACCTTTTACACTGGTCCTTTGTTGGCTATAATGAAGATATGTCTCGTGTCCTACCATCGCTATACACATATAATACAAGTGACAGTTAATTTTTAAGTTTGTTCACGTTATAGGAATACATGAGCCCTCAATACACTTTAGGCCCGGTTCACACGTGCCTCGAAATCCGCCACAGTCTTCACCGAGCGTTCTCGCACACACTTTGCAGCATCTGTAGGAAAAAGGAAAGTTTGAAACGCAACCAAGACAAATTGTGATTTATTGTGATATTTTAACGTAGTACTGACAATTCGAAGCTATCGTGGTGCAGTGGCACAGTATGTGGCTGCAAAGACAATGATTATCGATTCAAATTCCAAATAATTATTTCCATTTCTTCGCTCTGAAAATTGGGTGGTGGCAAGCGGAGTGTATGAACTCTATATCCCCTCTGTCTACTCCGATAAATACAAGATACAGGGATTTTTTTTATCTTCATTAAAAAAATTGTATCGATTTTGATTTAGACTGCCTGTTTTTCGTTAACGTCGGAAAGTAGGTAACAAGCCACTTTGACGGCTTTTGAAGCAATTAGAGCTGACATGTTTGTATAAAGAGAGCAACAATTTTAACATTTTCGTTTTCTTTTGAAATAGTAGCTTTTTATTAAAAAAAAAGGTTGGAGATATTGGCTGTTGTGTACAAACAAGCTTATGGAGCTAGTTAGTCCAACACAGAATTCTACGAAAGAAGATGACGATGTATTGTAAAATCAATTACACATACAAATGCACAGACTGCTTTAAACGTATAGTATATATATTAAAGATAAACATTTAAAAGAAAATTTAAATTAGGCACATTTCTTTATTATTTTGACTATTTTTCTTGCTAATGCATGCAATTAGCAACTAATAAATATACGTTCTCATCAAGCTATTTCAAAATGTATTTAGGTTTCCAAGAGGTCCTAGTTCAAACCCGGTTACGTTCAATTTTTATATATTTTCTAAAAAAATTGTCCAAATCTATATACATAGTCTAAATAAGTCTTTCCTAAGTGTTTAATAAAATTTTCTACTTCGAAAAATTTAATGTTACATACTACAATCATTGATTTTCCATCATTTAAAAATATAATATTAACTTCAGAGATCTTATTAAGAAAGGAATTCAAAATATATAAGATATACTCTTCTGGAGGTCGCTTTAAAATAACAAGTTCTACTGACTACGTAATTTCATTAGATCCAACTTTTATTTTGAAGTTCACGAGGAAGTTTGTGTAAATGGCTTGCTCTATGCCCGGGAACTAATAACGAAAACTTAGGGAAGTATCGGTATAAGGAGCTGCTTCCTATATCGTTTGCATAAAATATTAATATTGGGGGTAGAAAAATATTAAACCGAGATTATCCTTGGATTATATTATAATAGAGACTATCGAGTCTTGTTTATAGTAAACAAGTTTATTTGTTTCGAAATTTTTGCTCTAATATTGTCACAGGTTACGTAATGAGTTATTTTTGTGAACTAGTACAATTCAATTCACAAATTGAAACTGTAATTCCTTTGTTGTCGGATAAAAAGCAGAGATAGAAAAAAGAAGAAATAGATTTTTTAAATAAAAATATTATGAGTTTCGTTTGTATAAGATAACAAGATTTATTTCTAATAAAGGAAATTCGCGAATCTCTAGAGTTCGTATTTTCTTATGTTGGGTACAAGAAATTCTTATATTATAAGTCTTATTTAAATAATAATATGCAAAAAGAAGATTACTACTGCCAACATCTTGTAGTAGAAAGATCAAAGAAATATACTTATTCATAAATATGAATTACAACATCATCTAGAGAAAACTCATAAATGTTTAATAATATTGTTTTGTAATTTCAAAACTTTACCATTAACTTATATAAATTAAATAAAAAAATATTTTTATGTTAAACGGTTTTGTAACAATAAAAATAATGTAGGTAATGTACTAAAAAATAATTCGGTAAGTCCTAGCTACCAGATCGCACCAATCTTCTCATCAATCTGAGGTATTGATCAGACAAATAATAAAATCATCGGGCGTTGCGTATCTAGAGTTAATATATGATAGTTTCTCACTCTTTGCCTCGACACCAGAGCGAAGAAATAAATATATAAATTTAAATAAATATTTCTTTTCCTCGAGTAGGTGATCGAACCCACAACCGTCGTGATACACTGACACTTGTGCGCCTGGGACGGCATCAATTATTAATTATCCATAACCTTTTTAATTTCACTCACCTGCACGGATCCCACACAACGATGCCCAGACCAGGGCAACCACTCGGCTCCAACGCCTCACATTCCCTAGGATTGCACACACAGTCCCATCCCCGTACCGCCCCCGCCACCACTACCAATGTCATCATCGCCAACCACCTGCTCATACTGTTCACATCACATAATCGATTGCACTTTATATTGCCCTTGGTTCATCAATTTGTACATTCTGTAACAAAATGTATAATATATTATTATTCATTTACATAATATGGATAAATAGGAATATAAGATAATTGAGGTCAGTCCATAGCATAGGGGCACAAACTACTCCAAGAAATTATATATTTAATATTTTAATTTTTTACTCTCGTGTCGAAACAATTCGCTGCGTTGAGTTCCGTCATTTATCACGTAATACCTATAACATTCGGCAGAAAGTGGCGAGCGGTGTAACTTAACACAAGACTCTCTCTGCCTACCTGCTACATGCAGGGATAAAAAAAGGAGGATAAGATAAAAACTATAATATGTCCTGACGTGTTGGAAGAACGGTTGGGCAGTAGAGCATTATTATTTATTGCAGTTAATTTATTTTTACGTATTTTCTTACTTTCTTAAGCACAAGAAACAGAAAAGAACTTGTCACACATTACATCTAAATATATTGCATTTTGGGTTTCTTATTTTTATATATTAAATATAAACATTTTTTACAATGAAGATCAAATTCACGAACATCTTAATTACACCGCGTTGTCAATTATAACAATATATTGTTATATTCGTCTAGATATTGAATATAAGCTTCGATATTGAATTATTATATTAAGCATATAGGAAAATTGAGGCCGACGCGGCACAGCGGTACAAACGCGACGATTGTGAGTTCGATTCCAACTCGATATTCTCGATATTTCCATTCTGTTCTGATAACTACGCAAAGCGCGGCGTTAAGTTGTGCCGCTCAACACGCAGCACCTTAATACTAGGGTACAAAACGATATCTTAGCACTAGGTTCCACTGCTTATCCTGCAGAATGAAACCTGTAAAATAAATAAATAAACAATATAGAAAAATAAGTGCTTTCACATCATAAACATACTAACATAACAAAATTGCAAGAACATTTTTAAATTAACAATTAGAATCAATTTAGTGATCTTCATCCAAATAGTCTTGTGGTAAACACGTTCGTATACAAAGATACTCCGCAACTGTCTTAGTGCCGGTGTTTGTTGCTGCACTTGAACTAATTTGTAATCAGCGTGCGAATTCCAATTATTCTGAAAACTTGCCAAGTTAAATGCAGGCTTTGCATTCATGAAGTCGCTTAAATAATAAATTGTATAATTACATTTCCATGTTTTTAGTCGTATTTGCATTTGCACGAAGCAATCAAAATTGCAACAGTGAAATTTCAGTGTGAGATATGAAAGAAAATTAGTGATCAATCACTTGGTTCCCTATTTGTAAAGAAATAAAAAATCAGCTTTACGCTGTATTCTGCATTAGTATGGTAGGCAGAGTGAACCTAGTGTTAAGACACTCTGCTCCCCATTTTCTTTCGAATTCTGAAGGTATCGCGTATTTAGTGGCGAAACTGAACGCCGCGCTTTGCCTTGACACCCGACCGCGGAAATAAAAATATTAAATATTTCATCTCCTCAAATGCGAATCGAATCCATAGTCTGTTGCGTTCCAGTCCATACGCTACTGGCCTCGAAGGGAATAAATTATAAAATATTTGATATCTGTTCGTCAAATATCTAAATTTACAATTAATTAAAACAACAACAACTCAATGTAACAACAAAATCGACAAAATAAAATATTATAATATCTAATTTATTTTCAAATACGTCTGACTAATGTAGAGTACCTACCATCTACGTACTCTTGTAATAACGTAGGTATATTTCTTATTATTTCCTGAAATCTTTGCCACTGTATGAAATGTGTGCTTAATGAGCAGCTTTTGATGTACAAAGGATTTTTTTTTATATTAGGCATAATATATTTCTAAGGGTATTATTGTCTTATTTCCTTTATTCTTGTCGTATCAAAGCGTACTTAAATATATAATATTATGATATTTTCGGGATTATGTATAAATAATGTCAATTTTATTTGTTACGATCGCAAGCTGTTCCTGCGACTGTAAACGCGATAGCGCGATAGTTTGTGGGTTCGATTAAATATTTTTATGTTCCTCGCTCTAGTAACGAAACAAAGTGCGGCGTTGAGTTCCGCCACTCAACACATGATGTCCCCGGAATTCGATTCAAACTTTGGTACGGAGTATCCTAATACTAGATGTACTCTGTATACGCGGCTAAATGCTAGATTCAGTGTAATATTTAAAAAAATATGTAATTACATATACCTAATTGTTTATAATTACAGTAATTTATTGTTTGATGATTGTTATTTGAAATACTTTATTTGCATACAATAAAGATTTATAAAAAAAAACTAAAATGTAGAACATGGTAATACGACTACATCATAAGGTTGTTATTACTCATCTTGTAAGACCCGTGAATTGAAAAAACTCCTTGAATGCTTATTTATTATTCTACTTTCTTAAAATTCAGCAGAACAATGTCCTTCGTCTTCTTAGGATGTCGACCCTCGTATTCCGGTGTCAAGTCAGATGATCTTGAGTTGTCCCTGTGTTTAGTTTTGTGCGCCAGAACTGTGACGGTTGTTCAGCACGTGGAATGTTGTTTTCCTCTACTCATGTCATACTTTATCAAGTTTTGTGACACCCGCTGCCCAGCATGGCATTTTCATTTCGTTTGTGCGATTTTTTTGTCCATGTATATGTATATATATCATGTCTCTTTTGTAACATTACCTTTTATTTTTATTAGCATCTTCGGGTCACAGAATACTCCAGATCTTCAATGTAGATATTCAGTTTTACTTCTGCGAATTAAGTAATTTTTCTCTAGAGTTTATTTTCAGCAATGTATAGTGTCTTGGATCGCTTTGCGCATTTTTCAACCAACACAATGTCATTGGCATATAGCATACACCAAGGAGAAGCAGCATACGTTTGCTATGTTTTTTTTATGGGAACTCTCAGCGCTTGTATTGCATCTATAGTGGCTTTACTTGAGGTTAGTCATATTAATTTTCTGATGATGACATATACGAGGCGACTGAGACGGTTATTCAAGATGTGTTCCCAATTTGTTTTGGTGTGAGATGTCAACTTGATACCCCTATAATTTCCACAATTTAAATTTTATAGAAGGACACAACAGAGCTACGTCGCTTTAATCATTCCGGAATCGAGATCAATTTCCAATTGCACATCAACATTAATAAGTTCAAGATCGAAACTAAATGCCCCAGTTAATATAAATTATCGGTCACGTAGCAAGCAACTCCTGCACCTGGAAGCGCAGATGTTAACTCAATTGTTCACAATCAGTGCCGTAGCAAACATCAGTAGCAGCTGCGCAGACTCACGTCTAGTAATTACGTTACATTGTACTCCGATGGGACATTGCTACGTATATTGAGCAATTTGTATATTGCAATCGTATTTGCTTTGATGTTGTAACTGTATAAATAATTCAGATCTGTGTGCATAGTTGATGATAGAGCACGTAGATAGTGTCTGTCTGCGTGACGTGACGGTTGTGGGTTCAGTTCGCTCTGAGCTATGATTATATTTAATTTATTTTCATTTTACCATTCTAATCGATAAAACCGTGCGTTGATTTTCCCAATTGTAAAAGCAATGTCTCGAATATTCGGCGGAAAGTGAAGAACTGAATGTCTTAACACTAAGTTTTCTCATTCTACCTTACTGCATAAGGCGTAAAGCTAAAGATCTTACACTTGAAAGATTTGATAAAAAATATCAATTATGATTTAAAATTAATAACTCATAGATTTATTTCAAATAAATAACTCTACTAACAATGTCATTGTTTTGGTACTAAATATCCTCTAAAGCATTTGGAATAAAAGCTGAGCCGATTATCAAGAATCAATATAACTGTATCAAATTATATTCCATAGAAAAAACTACAATACTGTTGTATATAGAATACTATTGTTGTAAGCATTTGTATTGTACAACTAGAATAAATTTTATAAACCCTTAACCTATGTTACTAGTACTGAAGTATTAAAAAAATAATACTTAAAAATATACATAATATATATTTTGTGGTTTTTATATAAATGCGAAAGTTTGTGTTGTGAGTATGTATGGATGCTTGTTACTTTTTCACGCAAATACTACTGAACCGATTACGATGAAATTTGATATGTAGGTAGCTGAAGACCCAGAATAACATATAGGCTACTTTTTATCCCGGAGTTCCCGCGGGATTATATAATATATATATATATATATATATATATATATATGCTAACTTTACATTTAGCAAAGAGCATACAAAAGTTATATACATACATATCAATTTAACTATATCCGGCTTAAAAGTCACATGAAAATTTGGTCAAATAAAATAAACTTTTTATTGTTTTTACGCCGCTGCGAAATGGAAATCGCATCACTTCAATCAAAAATGAAATTAAATATGAAAGAGACAAAAATAACTATTGGTATATTGGTATTTAAAATAGTTTTAATGATGTATAACATTATTGTTGGCCGAACAGTTATTTATAAAAATAAGTACACAAGTCCATGTTTATATTTAGTTTATTTATATTTAATAAAAAGAAGTCTATAATAGTCAAAAAAAGTAAATATAAAGAAAGTAAATAAATTATAAGTTACAACCATAAATTAAAATTAAATCAGCTTCACGCTATATCCTGCACACAGCAGGCAAGGCAGAGGGAACCTTTGTTAAGAAACCCCGTTCCCCACGTCCCGCCGAGTTCTAGAGGCATTAAGGGGCGGAACTCAACGCCGCTCTTTGCCTTAAAACCATATGCTATCATAGTAAATCATGCCTTATTGTCAAACCCTACAAATAGAGTCAATATATTAGTTATTTGCCAATTGCACTTCGTTGTCCTGGAATTGTGAAGTATTTCTAGACGGATTTGTGATATACATATCACAAATCAATTTTAACATATTTTTATTTATTTTTTAGCTTCACCTGTATCACGCTCATAGCAGGGTAGGCAGAGTAAACGTGGGAACTTAGTGCTAAGATACTTCGTTCCCCATTAGGCTACTTTTGTTCCCACTTTTCGATAAACTCTTGAAGCATTGCGTAAGTGTTACCAGAGTGAAAAAACTAAAAATAAATCATTCACCGCATTGGAGTCGGACCAACCACCAAACACGATGGTACATAAAAGATATTTATATTTATCTAGATAGGCACAGGAATAAATGAGTTTGATTTATAATATTTTTATTCGTGAACTAAAACATTATATTCGTTTTTAATGTTATTAAAACAGATTAACTTATAAAAAGTAGATTTATAATAACATTTGTTATGGTAACACTATATATATTTTTATATAAAAGTAATTATAAGTCACCACCATATCATTCGAACACAAATGATTAATCTAGTAACTTGATTGGATTCAATACTATCATGGAATAAGATAAATACGACCACGAAGACAATCTGACCTGAACAATACCTAAATCCAATTTCAGTAATAAGTACCCTATCGAGATATACGATCTAGTGAATGCTTTCGTAATTTGCGAATGGGCGTTCGATAAACTATTATCGAAATGTGTTCTCACTTTATTCTGTTGAGATCTATACGTTTACTGCGATATTAACGATTCAATTCTCTATTAGATGCGATTATGTTGTATTTGGGATGTCTACCTTATATTGTCGTATCTTCTATCTTATTATTTAATGTTTATACCATATAATTAATGCAGTTTTCTAGTCGAATTCGTCGGTTCGATTTCCACTCGAGAATATAAAATATTATGATTTCCTCGCTTTAAAAGAAAGGTAAAGCGCGGTGTTGAGTTGAGTTCTGCTTCTTCTTGAAGACTTAAGAATTCGGTTGAAGGTAGGAAACATGTCTTAACACTGTGGAAACAAATGACTTAACATTACCCTTTCCCGTTCCCTCTGCCTACCTTGCTATATGCAAGATACAACATGAAGCTAAAAACACTGGGATGTTGTGGTGTCATGGACACAGCCGTTTGTTATATTTCAAAATAACATATTTTTATTTATATACATAGAATAAAGGAAAGAAAAAATAATATTATCGGTACAATATAACTTTATTTGCACATAGGTGTCACACCTTTGTGCAAATAAAGTTATATGTAGGATGATAAGTTGTGGGTTCGATCTCCACTCTAGGAAATGAAATATTTATTTAAATTTATATTTATATTTCTTCGCTCTGGTGTCGAGGCAAAGAGTGGCATTGAGTTCCGCCACTCAACACACAATGCCTCCAAAATTCGGCGGAAAGTGGAGAACCGAGTGCTTACACTAGGTTCCCTCTGCGGAGTGCGGGATACAGCGTAAAGCTGATTTATGTAGCTTTATTAATTATATGTATACGATACAGAAAATACGACACAAATGGCATACAAGATATATCGAGATTTCTATTAAAAGTAAATCAATACAGGTATTATATCTAAGTTGTTAATGAAGTTTCAATATAAAATAAATTGAACTCGCTGAGCATGAAGTCGGGCAAAGAACGGTTTTGTGAGACACCAACAATAGATTCTCCAACTATCATAACGGGTGTGGTAAGATCAGGCTTGAAAATGGATATCATTTTAGCGTTTATCTCGCAAAAACTTAAGAACGATTACAACATAAAGAGCTTAATTTCTTCTAACGCTGTGCCAGGGTGGATATACACAGATCCAAATACGAATACATTTTGCATTGGCCTTTTTGTTAAATAAACATATATCAACTGTTTTTGCATCTTTAATTTGTAAACGAAATTCCGACATCAATTCCCACGTCAATTATATATGGTGACTCCACTGGCTTTGCGACATAATGATGATACCACTACTGATGATTTAGTTGCAATTTGTGATCCATTTTCCATCCAGCTAGATCTGGCCAGTCAAATTTACTGTCATAAAATTTTCAATCCAAGTTTCGCTGATTCCCAAATGTATAGATCGGTTGATGATTGTATCGTTAGAGTTAGTTTTTTACCTTGACGACTAATATCGGCGGCGACCAATGCTGGGTCAATCTCTGGTAACTCATCCCGTAACTCCCTAACTGTAGGAGACGCCTGGCCAAATCCGTGATAAAACTTGAAATCTTATCGGGTAAAAGCTTCCTACTGCCTTTCAGGAAAAGTATTTTTAAGCAGCGGTCAGTTTTTAACTGATATTGGCGCAGTAACCATAGAAAAACACACGCATCACACTTAAATCCGGATCGATTGTTGACAAACTGTAACTGATATCCCAAACTCATTTGAAAATATTATTTAATAAATAATGCCTTGGCTCGTGATGTGTCTAGTGGTTAGAACCGTTTATAGTTGTGATCGTAAGGAACCCAGAATCTTTTAGAAAATCAGAGGTAACAGTATTAAGGGTTTTATTTATTTATTTAGAAGGTATCGCTTTAATAAAATATTTGTCATCAGAAGTTAATTTAAATAACTGAAACTCGACAATTTAACATTGTCATAACTCGAAGCTCTTCCGAAGAAAAGCCAAGAGCGCGTCCTAACTTCCTCTCCACTATAACTGCGAACTAGTTATAATAAAAGGAAGAAAGAGTACGGGCACCGCCCCGCCCCTACACCGTGAATTCCTACCAGACTGCGGCTGCAACAGTCTTAATGAACCCTCCGGGACGTTTGTGTGTGATCAGTCTGAAGGTACTTGTTACGCTTGTTTATATTAAGATTGTATTAGAATGGTGATTCGTGATGTTGATTGATTTGTGAGATCAATATAAGTCGTTGGGACGAACACACTACCGTAAGGCGGCCGATATGTTAAATAAACGCATAGTTTTCGCATTATCATATTATATTCATTATACATTTGGTACGAGTCTTTATGTGCATCATATATGTTAGTACCGTAGTACTTAAGAGTATGACTCGACCGCTGCCTTCCGAGCATCACCATCACCTATCCATCATACACTAAGTGTTATCGTTAACGCAGCGCAAGGCACCGCGAAACTATCTTAATATAATATATATAAAATTAGATGCCATAGCCAAGCACATTAATACCAGCGAAGCCAAGCATCAGTCGGTTGTGACTATATTGTTTAATAGTAGTGTACATAGGGTCCAATGAACGCTAACAGTCGTATACATCGTAAATAAATATTTTGAAATAATAGTTTTATATCATATTATAAATGATACTATTATATTTATATTTCCTTTTATAGTAACATTTTAAATATTAACTAATATATATAGAAATTACATTTATAAGTTATTATAATTCACCAAACCTATTTAAATCTCATTTCACAATTCCCATACACGCATCTAACAAAGATGGCGGCAGGCATTCTGCGTACATTAATATAATTGTAATTTTACATACCTCACAAAACATCTTCATGTATTTATTTCCATTTACTAAATAAATAATATTTATCTCTGGATATTGACGGCTATATTTACATTAAAATTATTCTGCTTTGTTTTAATAATAATCTATTAAAAACTTACCGACGAAGTATTTCAAAGCAAACAATCGTAAATAGTGAAAGCACTTATTACTTATCTTAGCAACCTCAAATACTTATATCACAATTGAAGATATAATCTCAGGTGCTTTTTGTATATTAAATATAACTAGATATATGTTAATTATAAATTAAAACTTCTCTAAACATTTAAAACATCCATCCTTCCTCAGACGCGTCCGCCATCTCTCCCCTTTCCTTTCTTTTTCTTCAAAACATGACGATGACGTTGATGGTATCTTATTCAGCCAACATGATATTTTACAATGATTAAAATATTAATTATGTTATTATATATTTTAAAAGATAATACATAACGTTTGAATATAATTATTAAATATATTTTTAATAAATATATTTTATATCTTTGTGGTTTATCTACGGTATATTACGTCCCTTTAACATTACAAGTGAATGGAACGCGTAGTTAAAGAAGTGAACTAAATTAGAATTTGAATTAATTATATTATTTACCTACACATTTTAATACTGGTATGGATCGTTACAAAACGTTGTATTGAAACGTAGCCCAGTGCTCCCTCATATTCAGTTCGTTGTCGATGTAGAAGAGATTTCATCAGCTACACGTACTTGTATACTTTTAACTGCGTCATCTGCAGATGTACTGTCACCGTCATTGATCTGCTCGGCTGCATTCATTCTTCTACTTTCCCGGCATTGCTTCATTCCATCGGATTGTGTTTTTCTTACTACCTTTACGATTTTTACCACTTTGATTGTTCTTAGGAAGCCCTTTCCAACCATATACGATAACTGAATTTGGTTTTGGCTTTTTGCCGCGTATAGACTTACATTATATAATTTTGATAATATTTTTTAATTAAAAAATCTTATGATATTCGTGTTGATTATTAAAAATTAAACTCAACACACATTTCCCTCAACCTATCCTATTTTAGCGGTATTTAGCGTAGGGAAAAAAAATAAAAAATATTAGTAAATTTTCATACAGTGCAGTAAGCTAGTCGTATTTATTTCATGTTTTAATATAGCCAGTTACTTATTAACTATTTTGGTTCTCCATTTAAAAAAGTAACGCTTGGCGAGTCCAATTTAAATAAAGCAATTGCTAAAAGGCCTACCCTACCTTGTATATGAGAATATTTAAACAGAGAAAATGGTATTTTGAATTTTATATGAACTGACGAGTGCGGCTATTTCCTTTATAGGATATTTAAAATGAAAATCTTTTTAAAGAAAAGTAAACATATTTAATTAAAAAATATGAAAATCGGTTGGTTATGGGTGATTATAACTCACACTTAACCTAGTGTTTTCCATTTTATATAAATGTACTGGAAATTCCCAACAGGTAGATTTTGTAGAGAATTTAATTTAAAAATGCAGCAAAAACGATGCACAAACAATCGTATCTTTTGATTGCGTTAAGCTATGATTCCAGTGACTGTGGTTCGGAAATTTGATAATCATTATTTAGAAAATATATAAAAATTAGAACGTAGCAGGACTCGAAACCGCGCCTCCTGGAGACCGACCAGGCGCTCTGACAATTACGCCATACGTTTTCATCAAGTTACATCGAAAATTTTATGCGCTTGTTACAACTTTTTTACGCTAAAAATTTTTTTTTACGTTTTCTAAATACAAAGTATTTTTGTTTCCTAAGTGTGGAATAACACCTTAAAAATGTTAGAAATTTGATATTAGTTTCAGTTTGATACCTTCACATGATCATGAAATATATTGACTTGATAGACGGTCATACAGATGAAAACATATAGAGACTGAGGAATAGCAAAGTGATCTTATAAGGGTTTTTTTTCTTTTGAGGTACAGAACCCTAAAAACGATAGCTTCTTGAAAAAATATTAAAAGTTGATACGTTTTATTAAAAGCAGTGATATTCTTTATAATTACTTCAATTGTAATACATATACACAATGCAAAAATAACAAATAACATATTTTTGAATTTACCTAAATATATGATAAGGTTTTGTAAATATATGATATACTTAATTTTATTGTCATATATATTACATTTATAAACTCTAATAAACTCAGCTGAACTCAGCTTGACTAGTATATACCAAACACACCAGATTTACACAGCACGACTACTATACACAAAACCGTTACAATCACTCACCATTACTCAACCACGAAGTTGGCAACACTACGATCACGTATTTCAGCGTGTAATCGTACCAAAGAACTATTACGGACTTCCTTCTCCCTTGATCAACTAACTTATACAAAGGTCTGATATTATTTACAATGAACCCCGAACTATTATACACACAATGGTTTTGGCAAATTGGTGATAGAGAAACTTGTTCCATAATAAATAGGTGTAATTTGTAAGCTCGAGCGCCGACCGCGTAAATTGACGTCGACGAATTTGATCAACTTCGTCCTACATTTAATTCATTAATTAATAGTTACATGGGGCCAGTTGTGGCGCAAGGGCACAAAGTGAGACTTTCAACGCGGCTGGTTATGGGTCGATCCCTATTCGAGGAAATGAATTATTTATGAATTTATGAATGAAAGTGGGCTAGGTTTCCTCTGCCTACCCTGTTATGTGCGGGATACAGCGTGAAACTGATATGAGTCTGATTTAATAATTACTTTGTATGAATTGTGAACAAGTATTGAACATAATTTACTAGAGTTATGAATAAGACCAAAAGAGTACATTCTTAATTCTTCTATCAACAATACTCAATACCAACTTAATACCATAGAAAAGACTAATAATTAACGTACAAAGCGTATAATCTAATAATACATTCTAATTATTGACGTTGTTCGCGATGTTATGATTGACTCGCTCGTCCATGTATTAATTTGTAATGGCTAAGTGGAATTAATTACATACATTAAAAGGCTTATTAGTTTAAGCGTAATATGAATATAGCATGTAATTATTGAGGGGTAGTGCCTGATTATACGCACAGTGGTTGTGGATTCCATTACCATTTTGGGGGATGAGTGTATTTATTTAATTTTTAATTGTTCTTCTTTAGGGCGTTGAGTTTCACTACTCAATATACATTTTATAGAAATGAGCCAGAACGTGGAGAATGGAATGTCCTAATATTTTATCTTTTTGTTTTTTGTGGAGTTTATTATTTTCAAGAGTGCCTTGCCTATTAGTGGTGGATCTCAACGCCGGTCTTTGTCCTGTTACCAAAAGTAGTAAACGAAACTTGTTGATTTTGCCAAGTGGTAATCAAACCAACAACGATCTTGACATTTATACATAAAAACACATCAGAGCATAAAAATTAAAAGTTAAATTTATCATTAATTTACGTCCAGTTTTAACCATATTATTTTATTGCGCTGTAAACATTCATTATATGACTACAATATAACCCGCGTTACTCAGTCCCGCAGAATAATTTTGTTCCCATAAATGGGAAACATTGAAAAAGATTACCTATAAAACGCCACGAATTGTTGGGCGATAAACCGTTTTTTAACGACCGTGTTTACGTTATCCTTGAATCACATTAGACAAAAAGAAACAGTCGCACAATATTGTATTTTATGTGATACGTGTTAAATATATTTCATTCTAATAAAGTTGTGGTTGTAGGTTCGATTCTAACTTGGGTAAATGAATATATTTATTAATAGGATTTTTTTTTCATTGCTTGTATTGTAATTTCTCGCGTGTCGTGTAAAATTTAAAATTTTACAAATAGGTCCTCGGAAAGTGCCTTATGAGTTTTGATTGCGCAAAATCATGCCGTGCCTTATAAACTTGATTTTTTTACTACACTAAGAGACATTAATTTTAGCCGGACATTTCCACGCGACCTCTAGATAGTCTTGATAAACGGACAATAAAATTATCCTATATAGGTTCCGTTTGTTTTGGAGGTAATGAATCCTAAAATAGACAAAATGCAGCGTTATGTCACTTGTTATGTCGAAAATTAAGTCAACAGTCAGTCGAGGGATATATATAAATTATAACTACCAAAAGTTAAAAAAGATTTAGAAGTTGACAACAGAGTGATCTGTCACTAGTTTTTTTGTACATTATAAGCGTAAGCGTGAGCGTTTCTACATTATAAGCAACATTACATAAAGCAACTGCTTCAAATATAATTAGACAAGCGACAAACAACATATTTAATTTATTTATTTTACAGCTCTTTCTTATTTAACTTAAAAGACTGCTGCATTTTAAAAAAATTCGTTAAAGAGTTCGATGGTAAGTATTTAATATGATTATTCCATAATACTATTAAGAATATAGCGTTCTCCTTTTATTTTTAAAATAAATTTGTAGTATTATATATGTATTTTGTATTAAGGTCTTTTTTACTTTTTATTTTTTTTGTATCGAAGCCAAAAGCCAGAAATATAAGGAAAAAATCTGAAAAAATATTCAGGACCAATTGCTTTTAATGTCTACATATAAAAACAGAGTAAATATCCATATAAGTAGCTTTCATTACTTTGAAAATAAGTAATATTATTTTTAAAAATATATTAATAGTATTGTATTTGTATTTCGTTTCAAATTCACATTATTTGCAGTTCATAGGGTAAAAACCAGGGGTTCCCAACCTTTTTTTGATGAAGGACCACTTTTATATCATTCTTGGTAGCAGGGACCACTATGCTATAATGTAGGTATAATAAAAATTGTGTGATGACTGTGATAACTAAACAGAAATTCGTCTCACCATCCCGTCATAAAATTAAAATCGCTCGCGGACCATATTTAGGTGGACCACTGGTTGGGGACCATTGCTCTAAACCAAATAAAAATAAAACTTATTCTATAGAAGCAGTATTTTTGCTTCGTTAATCCTTCATTAAGTGAAGTTCTACACCGCACACTGTTTCAGTGTTTTATATGTGTATGCTAATATCTGACATCGGTCCGCAACTGTTACCCGACGAGCGTTGCCCACGGTCATTTGAATTTCGTTGGCTTTTGAATATTTATCGTATAGATAATGGAAATTTGGGTGCTCATACCAACTTGTAGCGGAGTGATCCTAAATATTACATACGGTTTGGTAAACTCGTATATATGTATTGGCTAGTTTGGCTTACTGTTTGGATCTATTAGGGAATATATTTTGTACTAATATACCAAAATCAATGACTTTTATAGGCGATTTCGCTTAAGATTAAGATTCAAATACCGCTTGGAAAATATTAGCATAATTATAATATTTAAACATCTGCATTTTCAAAAATACTTTTTTTTTAATAAAAAAATATATACTTATTCGATAAATAGTACACAGTTTATTGATCTTTATTTCAATTATTGATAACATTTTATAGATAGCTTTTAAGTCAGTTAACATTTTTATCTATTATAAACACTATTTCAGAATAAAATCCTTTATATATTAATTAATTTAATAATTAAAATATCTTACGATTTTAAATGTGATAACATTTTATTGTTAGTAGTTAATCATGCGGATGACTAAAATTTTATTTCCCATTAATACTCATATTACGAGGCCATCGCTTCATTCCGCAGGGGCACAAGGATAACTGTAACTCTCGACGGTTGTGGGTTCAATTCCAACTCGGAGGAATGAATTGTTATTTATTAATATTTTCATTCTTTCGCTTTGGCATTAAGGCTCAAACAAAAATACCCACAATGAGTTTCGCCACTCAACGCATAATGCCTCGAAAAATTCGGCGAAGAGTGGGGAACAAAGCATCTTAGCTTATGCTTATGTTTATAAGCGCTAATTTCAGGAACTACTGGTTGGATTTTTTTTTGTATTGGATAATTAATTTAACGAAGGCTAACTAAATTAAAAATGATGTATGCACCATAATCGTTACGTCACGTCAATCGTTTCAATGTACCTGCGGTGAGAGTTACCCACTGTACTTTTAATCAGTTATGTGTTTCTCATTCGAATGGGAGTGAAACCGGAGGTAGAAAGTAACTATATTATATCCAATTTCTCTTTTTTTAAAAATATTTTTTAAAAACTAATCTCAATACAAAAACTTCCAAAACATTGATAGTATCAACCTATAAAATCATGACATTCAATTAAAACTCGGAAATTTCATTTTAACGTACTAAAGTCCAACATTCATTTTTTTTCTATAAACCACTAAAGCGCTCGGCGAAGTTATCTGATTTATGTTTGAAACTGTAAATCATCGATACAGTTTATTTTCCTTCACGTATTATGTTTTTGTTGAAAATTTAATTATAGTTAATGGGGAAACGGTGGAATAACTACATGAGGCCGTCGTGGCGCGTGGGCACAGCGGCGTGACGGTTGTGGGTTCGATCTCTAGGGGATGAACGCCACGCTTGCACTCACTTTATTTTAGAAATTTACATATATATTGAAAAAATCGACAAATAAGTTTATTAATTTAGTAAACCATAGCAGAATATTAATAAAAGCCGATTACTATATTATTATTTTTTTAAACAAATAAAAACTTGAGTTATTACAAAAAAAAAATAATAAGCAAAAATGAAAGTACATAATATTATTTTAATCTCCTAAAAGAGCAGAAATTTATTCGAACCGTTGTATTAAAAGCTAGACATCTTTATATATACAAAACCAAATGTGTCATATGATCGACTCCATGTCTTAGTTAAGAGATCGCGCTTGACGGAAACCTAATATAAATATTTGGCGTAAGTACGCATAAGGGTCAGAAAAACCCTTTTCATAATAAATTAGATGTGGAAATGTAGACATGAAAAAGTTGCCAGCTTTGTTTTTATTATAGTACGTACTTGCTTGAGGTCAGTCGTAGCATAGGGGCGGGCATAAGCAAGTGACTAATAAGCATACGTTCGATTCCCATTCAGGGGAGTAAAATAATAAATATTTCTCACTCTAGTAACGTAGCAAAGCTTGGCGTTAAGTTCTGATACTCAACACGCAATACCTTGAAAAATTCGGCGGAAAGTGGAGAACGAGAAGGGCGACGAATATTAGCAAATGTAAACGTGATAGTATAAACGTTCGATCCCACTCGGGGTATAATATATTTAATATTTTCGTTTCCTCGCTCTAACAACGAGCCAATGTGCGACGATGAGATCCGCCACATAAAATGAAATGACTACTAAATTCAGCGGGAGGTGGGGAACGGAATTTAATAAATAAATTAATAGGATCAGATCATCTTAATTTTAACTCCCCAGCTTCCTTTTGCCGACTATATGTGGGATACAGTATGAAACTAAGATAGGTATCGGCTTACTACTTTTTTTAATAACACATTAATTTTAAGCATGACTTGATACATGACAAAAAAATAATTAATCTATAAGTTGACATTTTTTAAACGTGCCATATAAAAAATCCATTAATAAAAAAAACACGGCAAAGTCGTTTCATCATAATAACACTGACTTGTGGAAACTCAAGGTCACTAACGATATTGCCCTTTCAAAAGACCAACCCTTTGAAGCAAGCCACGTTTTATAGAGCCTATAAGATATTTTTGTAACTCAAGGCTTTATTATATTTTTAAAAGATATTTTTTACTCTGACATTTTATTTTCCTGTTATAAGAAAAAAAATATGAAATCTTTATCTTTTTTATGAAATGTTGTTTTTATAAAGGTGGTGGTAACAAATTACTAAAAATTATGTTTTGGTGGAAAACTTTTGGAATTATTTAGATTCAACCAAGTCGTGGCAAAGGGGCACAAAGTGTGACTGTTAACGCGAGTGTTAGTGGGTTCGATCCCCATTCGAGGAAACGAAATATTTATTTCAATTTATATTTCTATTCTTTCGCTCTGGTGTCGAGGCAGTACGGCGGTGAGTTTCACCACTCAATACGTAATACCTTTGAATGCGGCAAGTGGCGAACGGAGTGTCTCAACACGGTTCGGTTCCCGCTGCCTATCCTACCTTATGCAAGATACAGCGTAAACCTGATTTATATGTAACATTTTGTTTAATTTCCTTGCAAGTCTATAATATCTATTCTTATCCGTATTTTATTTAATCAGCTGTATCCTAAAAGCAGCAGGAGAGGCAGCGAGTCTATTGTTAAGACACTCCGCTTACCACTTGTGTTAAGCGAAACTCAACACCGCCATCAGAGCGAAAATATGAAAATATTAATTATATAATTTTCTCCAATGAGAATTGAAACCACTACCTCCACCTTACAGGCACACCCGCGCCCTAGACCACGACGACTACTATTTAACCAACAAAAAACTTTTTACTTTAACTAATACACTAATCAAAAAGCATGTACATTAATTCACCTTCAAAGCTAACAACCAAATGTTAGAAAGAAAGAAAAATTATAATACACCGTAGAACTAATCCGTAACATATGTCACCATACACCACATCCTGATGAATATTTCAGGGGTCCAAATACGTAATTCGGGAGACCGGCGTGCGTTATGCCAACCTGCCTGTTAATATTAAAATATGCAAATCACAGCATTACCATTTTCCTTTTTTATATATAATATGTAAACTCAACGTAAATGCACTCACATATTAAAATAACGGGTAAACATTCAAATTTTGTTTATTTTCTTGGCGGTTCGTAGGCATTCTTGCTTGCAAAGTGGATTGTATATATATATATATTTTTCAGATTCACGTGTTATCGCCCTAGGAGAGGCATATCATATTAAAACACATCATTCTCTAGTTTCTTCGCGAATTGGAAAAATGTTAGATGATTAGTGCAATTAAACGCCGCGTTTTATTTACCATATGGAAAAATTAAAATAATTTATAATCATAATCTCTGGGTGGGGTATAATCCGTAACTAGCCGTAACTAGCTAATCCTAACAGAAATCTCGTGTGTAAACTACCGATATTTTTTTTCCTCACGCTTTATCTTACTTAAAACCTGATTTAAATGGGCAGAAAGAGCCTGTCTTTGTTTTCCATACAAATTCGAGAGATTGCATGTCCTGCGATTTTTTTGTATGTATTTTAATGATATTTAAAGAAATACTTACTTAAAAAATATTTTTTCTTTAATTAAAATATTGTAAAAGTATTATTTTCTCAGTAGTTTTATTTATTTGACCTTTGCTAGGGTATTCTCATTAAATTATACAAGCCTCGGCAAAATAACAATTTGATGCTATAATTAATTACGGTATAACCGTGTAATAGATATCTTCATATTCAATAATTAATTTCAAACTCGTTGTGAGTGAAATGTTGGTGTTTTTCTGTAGCCAAAAGGTAAAAATATTTTTATCTTAGTACAATATTAAAAAAAAAATGTGTGATTGATCTCTATGGACTCAGAATAGTACGATAAGAAGATGTTTGGCTTAATGCACTAATCTCAGAAACTAATAGTTCAGATTAAAAAAAATGTGTTGGTATTCGATAGTCAATTTATCAAAATTAGAGAAGATAGCCCATATCTTTAGCGTTGACAGTCGCACGTTTGTGTCCTTGCGCCACGATTGGCCTTAACCTCAAATATACATTCGTTATTCTAGAAATTGGAAAATAAATTGAAAATAATATTAAAACATGTACAAGTACCCACAGCAGCAATACGTACAACTATTTTCTTCCATTAATAAGAAAAACATAGAAATTTCATTACTATCTTTGGCTAAGGCTCTGATTGCCTTTTATAATGGAAAAATAACATTGTATGAATAGGCCTTGCCAATACAAAGCGACTAGCGGCTCCCAGAGAAAAAGGTGGAAGCTTAAAGAACATCAATTAACTTCTGTGGGAACGCGCCCTCGCCAGATTGCCCTACTTTTCTTATATATACTTACTTTGGCAAATAACGATATATTTAGAAACTTTTAATTTATGAAGTGAAATTTTCATAGAGTCAACTCAATTATATAGCGTGTCTCTAATAACTGATGATTTACGACTAAGCTATACGTTAATATTATTAATATTAATGTTACACAGTATAATTGTTTGAATGGACAAATCTCGTAAATTTTTTATATTATTTATAGCGCTCTCCAATCTGAGATCGATCTTGAGATATCGTTATCGACTATAAATACGGACCTAAATATGTTTTCTCAAAAAGTAAGACTAAGTCAATCGATGCCGTTATTCTTTTATTGGATAGTATTTAGCTATAACTTACAATTGTTTATTTGTGTTTTAGTATCGTGTACGTAATAAAATTTTCTTTTGGTCGGTTTCTAGGAGGCGCGGGTTCGAGTCCCGCTACGTTCAAATTTGTATACGTTTTCCAAATAAATATTTTTCTTTCCTGAGTGTATAATAACATTTTAAAAATGATTAAAAATAATATAACTTTTTCAAATGTAAATAACTATTTACACTTGAAAATGCAATGTTATTTTGAAATCACAGATATATACTTAAATTTTATTTATATGTATAGATAGATGACTTTTGTATTTTAACGGATTTCAATAGTTTAGTAAAATAAAAAACCTACGTTTTTTTATTGTTGCAGAAAAAAAAACATTTTTTATACGTATGACAATAATGAGAGCTTAACATATTTGACATTTTTATCGCGAATATAATGCAATGAGGCTTGATAATATAGCCGTATATTTTTGTTTTATTTCAGTTTTTTTATTCAGTATTTTTGATTTAGCAGACAGAACCTAAGTGTTGAGACACTCCGTTCCTCACTTTCTACCGAATTCTGGAAGCATTGCGTGTTGAATGGTGGAGCTTAACGCCGCGCTTTTGCTTCGATACCAGAGCGAAGAAATGAAAATATAAATTTAAGTAAATATTTCACCTCCTCGGGTGGGGATCGAACCCACAACCAGTTGGTATTACAGTCACACTTAGCGCCTACGCCACGACTGTGTTTTACGTGCTTACAAAATAGATAAAAAAGTAGCCCTAAAGTGCCCTTAAAATAATTTATTTTTAGCAGCAAATCATTATATATTAAAATTTGAGTTAGACTAAAAAAATATTTGGCAGAGGCGTACAGAGGAATTTTACTACATTAAAAAGAGTTCAATTTGCTAAATGGTTTGAATATAGCTTGGGATTGCTTACCTTTTAATATCACAACGAAAACTTTAATATCAAAAGTAAGCATTTATTAATGAAAAAGCTAGGGGCTACATCAAACATTGTTTTAAGCATATTGCATCAGAAACTAATCACAAAAATTGTAATGTACTATATTTTTTGAAGCAACTTTCAGGAAGAGAGATTCTCCACTTTCCGTCCAATTTCATAGAACTTGCGTGTTTATTGGTAGAACTCAACGCCACGTCTTATTTTATTACCAAAGCAAAGAAATTAAAATAACTCGTAACCCCAAGTGGAAATTGAACCCACAAGCGACGCGGTTACAGTCAGACACAGCTATTGCGCCATGAAGAAAACGCCACTAATGAAATATTTCAACGTATAACTTTTAATAACAATTCTTCTAAAATCCAATTTTCTAAAACGAAAAAGAATTATTTATTGACAATTTGTTAGCTATAAATATGGATATCGAAATGGGAATAGTATTATAGATTTAGATATTCAAGATAGATAACTAAGAATAATATGAAGGACTCACCTAAAAATATGTATCGATTATAACTAAATATGGCACCGTTTGTTATGTGGGTCGTATATTATTTGGTATAATGTTATCATCGTCACTTTGTTTACTTATTTTCGATACTTTCATTTTCTAATAATAATATAAAAAAAGGAAGCAAGGCATGTGGGGAATGGTGTGTCATAACACTAGGTTCCCTCTGCGTACACTGCTGTGTGCGGGATATAGCGTGAAGCTGATTCATTTGATTTGTTTTAATTTAAGGAAAGAAAAGGAGGAAAAGAAATTTGCCCTGTGTCCACGTACAGACAACGATCCGTTGCGATTTTACTATAAGTATAGATACGTATGTGTTACAGTCGAGTTTAACAATATAATGTCCAAAAGCAGGAAAAAGGTAAGAACCAATTTTTTTACTAGTTTATACCCATTCCAGAATATGTGAGAGTTGTGTAATCATATTTAGTTATGATTTTTATATTATGTTTTACTAACTTTACAAAAAGAAAATTTTGACCAAAAAGTGTAAAATATTTGACAACTAATATAATTTATTAGATTTTTTCCATTCAATCGCTATAATTTTTATTAAGTTATACAAAACGAGCTTTGATTTTGTATATAATAAGATCTTTAATTAAGTGAAACTCTTACTGTTAGTCCAGCGAGTTTAGTATTATTATACATTTCGAAACGTCGGGTTTCTAAAAATAAATAATACTAAATATACGCGTTTTCTCCGGTTAAAGAGTATCATTATAAAATATATATATATATGCAAATACTTTTATGTTCACATTGTTTCTGTTGATATGTTCACCAAATATTTACTAAATTATATTCTCTTCCTCGCTCTGGTGATGAGTTCCACCACTCAACACGCAATCTCGCAATGCCATAAAATGTAGGAACGATGTATTTTCACACTAGGTTCCCTCTACTTACCTTGATAAAATAAAATTAAAATTAAATTAGCTTTACGCTATATCCCGCACACAGCAGGGTAGGCAGAGGGAACCTAGTGTTAAGACACTTCGTTCCCCACTTTCTGCCACATTTTGGAGGCATTGCGTGTTGAGTGGCAGAACTCAACGCCGCGCTTTGCCTCGACACCAGAGCGAAAAAAGGAAAATATAAATTTAAGTAAATATTTCATCTCCTCGAGTGGGGATCGAACCCACAACCAGTCGGTTTTACAATCACACTCTGTGCCACTGCACCACGACTGGCCTCACTTACTCACACGACTTACCTTGATATACAAAAAGAATCGTTGAACTATTTTCACATCATTATATTTACAAGATACAACTAATATAAGGGATCAATATTCTCATAGTACAAGTAGAGCTGTCGTCTGCCGTCTAACGCACGACCCAGTCCCCCGGGTCAGATAAAGTTAAACCCGAAGAGGTCGGGTCTCACGTGAACGAGCCTGCATTATTTACGAGCTTAAAACCCCGTAGTGGTAATTAACAAAGGAATTATTTATGTTGTTAGCCATTTATATGGACTAAGCAGTACCATAAGGTATATTTGTATTTGTGACCAGTCGTGGCGCAGGGGGTACAAATGTGCAATTTCAAACGCAACAGGTTATATAGTTGTGGTTCGATTCTCATTCGAGGAAAATGAAATATTTAATATTTTCACTTCCTCGCTCTGAGGCAAAACTGATGAGGCAAGGCGCGATATTCTGCTATTTGATACGCAATGTCTCTAGAATTTATCAGAAAGTAAGGAACGGAAGTGTCCTCATGGGAACAGCGTGTTTTAACACTAGGTTCCCAGGTTGTTTTTGCCTACCCTGCTTTATGGGATTCCGTATGACGCTAAAAGAAAAAAAAATGTAGACGTATCTATTTTTTTTTCTTCGTAGCTTGTGTACAATATTATACAGCTGTAGTTCCTACTCGTATTATGTATTATATTACGGCATACATATTGTTTAAAATAGATTTCGACTTGGAGTATAATTGTGATCCTCATGTAAATTAAAGTCTTTGTGTAATCATATAAAATAATTTGTAAACATTTTTAAAATGTTATTCCACATTTAGGAAAGAAAAATATTTATGTAGTAAACGTATAAAATTGTTTGAAAGTAGCAGGACTCGAACCCGCGGCTCCTGGAAGCGCGAGTTCGAGCTACGTTCAAATTTTTATACGTTTTCTAAATATATATATGCTATAAACTAAGGAGCGTGAACGCAACCAACAAATAGAAAAAGTCGCAACATTCTCATAGAATACTAATGTAACTGAAATTATAATAATTATATTGAAATTAACTTCCCGGTTTCAATATTCTAGTTAGGTAAAGTCGAACTATATGTGTTGTAAAATATTCGAATTTTGATTTACAAAATATTTTTGGCCCTACATCTATGGTGACTATGCCTAGGTTCCAACACCTAACACATAATATCGCTAAATAATGTATAAATTTGGAAAGACACTATAATAATATTTTCGGTAATCCCTTATATAATGACAATGACGTATGAAGTTGATTTTTTAAATATAAAAAAAAGTTCAAAATGAAGATTCTGTAATTGTTAGAAGGTAATATTCCTTAGATGATTGTTAGAAAAGATATAATTTTGAGACTTTGTGTTGAGTGGCAGACCTCAACGCCTCGTTTTAGTTTTGCCTCTACACCAGAGTGTGTAAATAAAAATATAAAGCCATTGTTTTACATATTCCATTGACTGATTAAAGTAAGGCAAAATTTTTCAAATGTCTAATGTTAAATATTAATAAAATTGATTTTGTATATTTTTTCCTATTATTAATATTAAAGAAGAGATTCATTGAATGATGTATGTGAAGTCAATAAAACTGTTTAATTTTGAAAAAACACATTGTTTTCTTGTTTTATATTATATTTTTTTGTTAAAAAAGATGTCCCGTAGACTACCACGACAGTATAATAGTAAAAATTAAGCCACGTAAGTCGCTTAAAGTTAATATATTTTAAGTAACACTAAAGTAATCAAAAATAATAATTTCTTAAAAATCCTTGAAATTTTATATAAAATGACTTCACAAACTTACAAATAAACATAACTCAGAATAAACTGAACACATAAGATATCAAAATACCTTTCAAATCAGCAGAAACATTCCACCAAAACAGTTCACAGAAACAATTAACTAACTGAACACAATATTATATTATATAATGAAATCGCGATGTTAGAATAATATTTGAGCACAACCAACACGTCCAACCTCAACCACGACCGACGGTTTACTATACACCCGCGTCATATCGCGGACGGTCCTGAAGCCGTGTGAAATGCGCAAGTCACGCGCTACTAACTTACTCTGATACGAATATACGGGATATCTGAATTTCAAATTGTTATTTATTGTCTCTCTGTTATATGTTTAGTTTGTATCCACATAACGAATGTATGGAGGGAATGATTTTAAGTAGTTTAAGTGAACGTGTGACGTGGAATTTGTGGGGATGGATTTCTTAACATTTTTTAAGTGTTATTCCCCAATATGCAAAGAAAAATCATTTTTAGGAAAACGTATAAAATTCTGCTAAGTTCAAATTTTTATACGTTTTCCTAAAACGTATGAGTGCTAGTTGAGGTTGTAAGGCCCGTTATTATAAATCGCTCCCAAGTATGAGACTTATCTTGAGATATCGTTTTCATTTATAGATATATAGTTTATGCCATAATTTATGCAAAAGAAAATTAAGGATTGGAAAATCTCTTTGAATAATTAAAGATTTTTGGTTTATTTGATGTTGGGTTTATTTAATTCCTTCTTTAATTTTTGTGATAAAATAATGTGTGTAGCTATGGGAATATTGGATTTTTCGTGTAAATATTTTTGAAAAACTGTTTACAAATTCCCTCACTTTTATAGGATTTTTGAGGCCGTCATGGTGCAGTGGGAAAGCCTTTACATTTACATTTACATTTACAAAAGCTGTGGTTGTAGGTTCAATCCTAAGACTGGGGAAAGAGAAATTATTGTATGTTACTCGCAAAGCTGCTGCTTGAACTACACAATTATTTATTTATTAATCTGAATTAATTGAGGCCAGTCGTGGCGCAGGGGCACAAAGTGTGACTGATTGTGGGTTCGGTCCCCACTCGAGGATTTACTTAAATTTTGTAGTTACATTTCTGCGCTCCGGAATCGAGGGTAAACGCGGCGTTTAATTCTGCATCTCAACACGCAATGCCTCCAGAATCCGGCAAACAGTAGGGAAGTGAATGTCTTAACACTAGGTTCCCTCTGCCTACCCTGCTGTGTGCGGGATACAGCGTGATGAGCTGATTTATTTTATTTAATCAGAATTAATTTTGTTTTTTAAATGTATTACTTCAGCCAGTAAGTGTAAAAACATAAGTTCAATATGTAGATAGTATAAAACTTAAATACACATTCGTTTATATGTAAATTTAAAAAGAGAATGTCCTACAACAAAAGCGCATTAGAATCCATTTACCCCACTTGACTTAAACCGGATGAAAGGAAAACAGTAAATTTGCATTAGCATCCAGAGAAGGGAATGAAAGAAAATGAAAGAAAAACATGTAAATATACAGGAAATCACATGATTGTCTCGAAAAAAATAATAAATTTATACTATTTGTTTATCTATAATTTTTTGTAATATTACATACGACAACGACTATGATTTCAAAGAAAACTTATAAAACGTTAATAATAGTACATATGACATAGTTATACTGACATGGGATAAATAGAAATTGACTTTTTGTGAGATTTTTATAATTAGATCGGGATAATGTAGGAAAAAGTATTATAAAAAAGGTAAGAGTATTAGAGGCCAGTCGTGGCGCAGGGGCGGCCCAAGCGTGCAACTGTAAACGTGCCTTGCTGTGGGTTCGATTCCCACTCGAAGGAATTAATTGTATTTTATTTGTAGCTTTACGCTGTATCCCGCAGAAAGCAGGCAGGGTGTATTAACATGATGTTAATACACTCAGTTCTCATTAAGACACTTGCGTTCCTCTTATACCACCGAATACTGGGAGCGTTGATTGTTCAGTGATGAAACTCAACGCCGCGGTTTGCCTTATTGTCAGAGCGAGAAAATGAAAATATTAAATAGTTCATTCCCCCAAGTAGAAATTGAACTCGCAACTGTCGCGTTTACGGTCGCACACTTGCACCACTGCGTTATGACGGTCACATTAAGTTTCTTTCGCCTTTCAATTCTTAATAGTAGAAATAATCCAAGAAAAAACAAGAAATTGAAAAAATATAAAAATATTTTTAAATATCTAAACCAAACAAATCAAAAACTTGTTCCAATGTTAGCTTAACTGTACTACTGAACTGAACTCTGTTACTTGAGGTATTGGTCATGCAGACACAGGATCGTGCCTGGAATAAGCTTTATCTAACAGAACCGAGTAAGCTCCAATCTTCAGTATAAAGCGAAGAAAAATGAGGTAAACAACTTCCTTCGTAAATTAAATGTAGTTTTGTAACTTATATCTGGTGTCATAAATATATATTTTATAGTAAAGAAGTCGTAAAATAGATGAATTTATTTTTTTACACTGTTATTTAATCGAATAAAGAATTGTAATCATTTTTCTTTGTGATTTGAATAAATCAAATAAATCATCACGCTGTATCCTACGCAGCAGGACAGGCAGAGGGGATACAGTGTTAAGACATTCCGTTCCCCGTTTTTTCCCGCCGAATTTTTTGAGGCATTGAAAGGCAGAATGCCGGGCTTGTTTGCCTTGGTACCAGAGCAAAGAAATGAAAATGTTAATAAATAACAATTCATATCCTCGAGTGGAGATCGAACCTACAACGGTCGCGTTACAGTCACACAGTTGTGCCCCTGGGCCATGACACTCTCCATGGCTGCCACTCGACATAAAATACAGAATATGAATAGCTGAAATACAAAAATGTCTGCTACTGCTGCTAGTTACAATTAATAAAAACATGGCGAAAAATGTTATAATTTAAAATTTAATTCGTATTTTCAGTTAAATTAATTATTTACAATATTTCAGAAGTTCTAATAGAGACATATTTTTGGCTTTTATTAATATCTTCCAAATATCAAATATGAACCAGAAATAGTACTAATTGTAATGTATTACAAACATGACAAGATATGCAAATACTAGAAGTAACAAATAATAAAGATAATAAAGTAATGGTTAAGGACATACAAGTATTTTTAATAATAAAATTATGATACATTCTTTGATCTCATTCACGAGTCTTTCATTCAAATATACCATGCTTATATTATTCAAAAAACAGAAGAAACGTGATTGTATTATTAAGAATAATATATACCCTCGTCATAAAAACATATCAACCTTATAATCCTGTATTAATTTAACCAGTGAACACAAAATGTGACTGTAAAGTCGACTGGTTGTGGGTTTGATGACTCGAGGAAATGAAATATTTATTTAAATTTATATTTTCATTTCTTCGCTATGGTATCGAGGAAAAGTGTGGCGTTGAGTTCCGCCACTCAACACGCAATGCCTCCAGAATTCGGCGGAAAGTGGGGAACGGAGTGTCTTTACACTAGGTTCCCTCTCACACAGCACGTATAATTTAACCAATATTGCCATTCGTAATCGGAGAAGTGAATAACTGAATTATATGTCTATGAATTTATATTGTTACAATTTGAAACATTCGGTAAATAATTCATAAATAAAAGATAAAAGTCTTTAAATATCACTAATATACTTAATTGTAACAGTAAGTTTTTGCCTACTTTTACTATTTAATTTCATAAAACATAATACTATCTATAATATATATGTAGCTAACGTGTACAGCTGTCGCTCGCGATATTACAACGAAATAGCATCGAAACCGATGCCCGATATTTTTCTTTTGAGATAAGATACAGGCAATAACACCATTTTGTTTATGTTGACGACGGTCTAAGACCCGTGGGACCGTAGAGTTCGGAGGTAGTGGCTTACAAGTATCGAATGGGCTGACCATCCAACGTAATCTGATCTCCTCGGTACCCCTCATACATAATCTTTGTAAGGCAAAAAGGGTTCCCATTATTTTTGTTGACAGCTCTCTCTCCGTTGGCCGGAGAAGAAATGTGTGAAGCTTATCCAGAATGCCTACGGGGAAAATCCCTACTCAAGCAAAAGTTTGAGACCATAATGATGGACCGATTTGGGAAATCGATGATGCATTGTATTGGTGCTTAGAATTTCAATTACGCAAAGTTTATTGTTAAAAGAAATTTCAATTTGTTTTTTTTGTTAAAAGAGTTCTTGAAATTATTTTATATTTATTTTTCTTATCTTCCATTTTTAAAGGAAAAAAAAGTTAAAGAAATTCTTAAAATAAAATATTACCATTTTTATCAAATCAACAAAAAAAAATATTACGCTAGAAAATGTAAAAGCAATTAAGCTCTCATAGTATCATACATACATTAAATCAAAACTAAATTATATATATATATATATATATATATATATATATATATATATATATATATATGTATATATATAGCAATATTCTACAAATACAAAGGGCTAGACAATATCCTTCTAGTACTTACACCCTATATAAGTATAGCTAGCTAGCTTCCGACGTAGGAAATAACCACATAATTGTCTCTTCACACGGAAATTGTGAAATAACTTGCCGTTGCTCTCTTGTCTACAAGTCCTTTACTTTTGTTTCTAAAAGTTCTTTTGTAATAAACTGCATTGAACAAAAGCTAAACTTTATTGTCGCTTTTTTTTAGTTTCCTACTATCTCCCTCAACTTACTTTAATTAGTATTGAGTAGTGAAACTCAACGCCGCGTTTTGTCTACCAAAATGGAAGTAAAAATAATTACATATTACTTAAATTTCTCATGTCCGCTGTAATAAAAATCAAAAACAGCGCATTTACAGTTAAACTGTGCCCTACAGTACCATGACAGTCCCTACTACATTTTTAATAAATAACCGAAAAAAATATCAAGAAATTAGACTGGTATATAAATATTTTTTTTATTAGTCAACAGACAGAAAAATATAGCAATTATTTACTTTGAATCCCCTTTTCCAATGTTTTAAAAACATTTTATTTCAAAACAAGACGTGAAACTCAACGCCTCTCTTTGTACATGAGATCGAAGAAACAAAAATATTTTCCATACTGATATTTCAATCCAAACATCACCGATCACATTTAGTTGGGCATGTTCTCTTTAAATCACGAAGGCTTTATTCAATTTAATACTATGTCAGCTTCACGCTGTATCTTGCACACATCAGGGTAGGCAGAGGGAACCTAGTGTTAAGACACTCCGTTCATCATTTTCTGCCGAATTCTGGAGGTATTGCGTGTTGGGTGGCAGAACTCAACGCCACGCTTAACCTCGACACCAGCGCGAAGAAATAGAAAATATAAATTTAAGTAAATATTTCATCTCCTCGAGTGGGGATCGAACCCACAACCAGTCGGTTTTACAGTCACACTTGGTGCCGCTGTGCCACGACTGGCCTCAATACTATGTAATACCAATTTTTCAAAATACGTACCTACATATAATTGAAAATATTAGTTAGCCGAAAATTGTTGTAGTTTTGCTGATGCTATATTTTGATTCTGTCCGTACAATGGACTGTTTCAACGCCATTTCCATGAAATCTACCTTTATTGTTTTATCAAATGTGTCGCTGAAACGTGAATTGTTTCGGGTATATGTATTGTCGCAGAATTTTGGGGATTATGTACAGTAGTTTACTGCTTCATATAAACAAATTTTTGATCCTGCATTAGGAAATGCGAATTTAGTTTCAATTTAAACTGGAGTTTACTCACTCAGCTTCACGTTAAATGGAATGGAACGGAATGGAATGGAAACCTACAACGCGTTTACAGTCATACACTTGTACCCCTACTCCACGACTGGCCACAGCCAGTTTATAAATTATTTTAAAGTCAGTCTTGGCGCAGTGGCACAAAGTGTGTGGGCACTGGAGGGAATGAAATATCTATTACATTTATATTTTCATTTCGCTCGGGTGTCGAGGCAAAGCGCGGCGTTGAGTTCCACCGATCAACACGCAATGCCTCCAGCACTCAGCGGAAAGTCAGGAACGGAGTGTCTTAGCACTAGGCTCCCTCGGCCTACTCTGCTGAGAGCGGGATACAGTGTTAAGCTGATTGATTTATTTATTTTGTATATCATTGAAAATTTTGTCTAGTTACAAAAAAACATAATACTTTGAGCTTCAAACAAGCTTCGTAGCAGCAGGCTTAAACCTAGCCTGCCTTTTAATGTGTTTCTAAAATAATTTTCTTATCCTATAAAAAAAAATCGTTTCTCTGTTCACTCGCAAAATACTTGTCCCACTAAAACGTAAAAGAAAATATAGATTACTTCCAAAGCCGGCTACGCCATGTACTTAGCTTACGTAAAATAAAACATGAATTTTATATATTTCCCGTTTGTCTAGTTTTTACTAAATGTGTTTTATTATGCTTCAAATCTAGAATTTCTCCTAAGAGACGTCTTTAGTGAGCTAAAATAAGTAAATTCGTTCTCCAGTCGTAGAATGCTAAACAGGTACACACGAGTTACCGTAGCGTTCTCACGAACACTTGAATTTACTATGTCCCTGCAAATCCTTAGCATTTCATTTAATTAAATCAACAAAACTAGGAGAGGCGGTGCAAAGTGGATACACTTTGTTTCAAACAATTACTGTAATACGCTTAGAATTTTTGGAAAAAGGAACAAAATAACAATTTGAAAAATTTAAAGCATATTGCTTAATGTAGTAGCAGTAGTACTTACTCTGTTTTTATTACAAAAATTTAAAACTTATATAAAACATTTGATGAAATGGTGGTCTATTTTCAATTCTTTCAAGAAACACCTTTTATAAATTTAAAGTAAAGTATATATAAATATATTATATTTTTTATAATTTATGGAATATTTTAGAATTTGTATGAAACACTTTTTTTTAGCTTTTTGCACATAGAAATATATACATAGTACTAAGATACACCTCGTGCTGAGTTGCGGAACTCTACACCGTGTGTGGTCTTGTTATCAGAGTAACACATTAAAAGTAACCAATTTTCCTAAATTTTAAAGAGAAGTTTAAATGTGTAAATACCTTCTATTCCCTTGGAAAATTTAGTAGCCTTAGTTAGGTACTAAGAAAAAAAACGATCAAGATGCTAGTATTTTACCCAAGTTTTACTACACAAAGAGAAATCTATACTTATAATAAATCTGTAGAAAAGTCGTTTCTGTACATTGAAAATATTTAAAAAAAAAATAGCTAGGGTGTTAAAGGATAACTAACAGAATCCATTTCCAACATTTTTGGAATTTTTGTCTGTTTGTCTGTTTGTCTGTTTGTCTGTTTGTCTGTTTGTCTGTTTTCCTGTTTATGTGAACACGCATCACTTCAAAAGTACACAATATGTTTAAGCAAGTTTTATACGTCAAAATTACCAGTAAATCAAGGTAACATTTAGTGTTTATTTCATTGTAATAGCTTCACTGTATCAAAAGATATAAGTATTTAAGTTTCCAAGAAGCTTATATTTGAGATAGTAGAACTCGATACAAGAAACGCTATCTATTTTATATTTTCGAAAGGTAGGTTTTTAGGTTTTTAGGTAGGTAGGTAGGTAGGTAGGTAGGTAGGTAGGTAGGTAGGTAGGTAGGTAGGTAGGTACGTAGGTAGGTAGGTTATGTATCTTCCACGTACAGACACCGATGAGTTAGGAGTTTATTGTAAGTAGCGATATTACAATAACTATAACTTAGGTCCTAAAGACTCCTTAAGGCAAAAGTTTAAAGAAATTAATATATTGACAGTTGCATCTCTCTTATGGGAAGTACGAAAATGCGATTTGCGTGCGTTGCAAACACACATTATAGGTATATTAAAACACGAACATAATTTTAGTGTATTAAGCAAATAATTCTGTGGTTTAAGCGGGCGAAGCCGCGAGCGGGCCGCTAGTAAATAATAAAAATAATAATAACCGGCGACCATCTCTGGGCAATTACCTGTGGTTATCCAGAGATGGATTCCGGCTGATGTGTGACAGTAAAACCTTTGTATATTCTCTAAGGGGCCTCTATGTGTTGGATCTGTGTCCCCACGCAAGCCTTCCAAAGGACCGGGTTCTTTTGAATCCGAGAATTATGAAGGAGAAACATAATAATAATATGAGATTCAAAATAAAACCTATTGTATATACCACTTAAAACCCAGTACTTAAATATTTAATATCACAACATAGCACGAGGTATAAAAATGTATTCCACCATTGTCATACTCCACACACAGATTTAGTAAATATTTTCTGAAAATATAAAATTCTAGCTTGAAAATACTATGCTCTCAAGGTAGACTAGCCCGCAGTGTTTTTAATATCAGATTTATATTATTATTTTTTCATAGTTCCCGGTTATGCTTTTGTTTACGTAACGTACTCGGAAACAGCCTCGCATACAATGCCGTGCTGTACATGCTGAATGTTGTTATAATGAAATTAGAATATATTTGCAACATTCGTTTTTTTTCCAGCTTCATGCTGTAATTCGCACAAAAAAGGGTAAGCAGAGGATAGTGTTAAGACACTCCGTTTCTCATTTTCCGCCGTATCCTAGCTGGTGGGGAACAGTGTGTCTTAAAAAGTGTTACGACACACTGTTCCCCACCAGCCAGGTTCCCTCTGCCTATCTTGCTGTGTGCAGTATCCTGCACACAGCAAGATAGGCAGAGGGAACCTGCACTGCAGCGTGAAGCTGATTTTTTTTATTAATCATTACTATGAGGTAAAGGTTGTGTTTAAAATTAAAATTCAGAATTCAAAGTACTGGAATAATAAAAGATATAACAGAAAATTTACCCTAATACTTAGATATGTGATCACAATGTTTTCTAAATACAAACAAAATGTAGCAAAAAATAAGAAAATTGCATTACCTTTTGGGCACGCGGTTAGCTTTTTGCACTTTAACAATACGGGGCCGTGCGCCCATTTTTTTTTTCGTTTCCTATTTCATAACCCCGCACAAAGGCTTCTCTCGAATTTGATTGTCCTCGTCTAACAATACGGCGCGGCGCAGGCCATTTTTCAATTTATCTCACTCGTATGGCGTGAGTATTTATCCAATTTCGGTCTGAACAACTTGAAATTTAATTTGTTCCGAATAATAGAGAAGATAATGGATATTGGAAAAATTGTAGTGGTGAGAATTTTTTTTTCTTTAAAAATAAATATGAAAATATGAAAAAAATCATTACATAATAATTTTGCTGTGCATCTGTCCGTCTGTCAAGAGCATTTATCTTGATATCGCGTAAAGGTAACTAGTTGAGATTAATATCAAATATTCATCACCAAGCTTCTAAATCATCGTGATCGAAATATACGTGCCTTTATTCATCGATTTTGCTGCATTTTGTGTGTAATTCGCCGCGTGATCAAAACCTATAGGGTACTTTCCGTGGACTTGCCCACTTTAGTAATTAAATTCGCCACGAAGTGAGAACTTATAATACAAAAAAGCAAAAAATCCGATAATTAAATATTTATATGTAATTTAAAGAAAAAAAAAAACCTTTACAGACATATATATATTTGTAGTTAATGTCATACAAAATGTGTGCATTATAAGTTCATTTATAAGTTGTACTTCCTGTCGATCTTGTACCTTGCAATTGGTGGATCCGACTGCTAAAAAAATATCACAAAATACAATAAAATATAATATAGACGCCGGTCGTGGCGCAGCGACACAAAGTGTGACTGTAAAACCGACTGGATGTGGGTTCGATTCCCACTCGAGGAGATGAAATATTTACTTAAATTTATATTTCCATTTCTTCGCTTTGGAGACAGACTCGCGTTGAGTTCTGAGTGCAAAAATGAGTATTGTTTATTTTTTTTACAAAAAGTCATCAATCTCTGCTTCTACAGATCCATTGTCGGTTTTTAACTTTATTTTACTTTTGTTGCTTTTTTTTGTGAATAAAATCTTATTTTTTGATTTATTTTTGTTTTAATTAAATTTTTGATTGACATTTAGATTCTTAATACAAGGTAACTTTTTTTTATTTTATGTTAATTTAATTTTTGTTTTTTTTTATATATGTATTTTTTCAACTTTCAAAGCAATAAAAAATCTTTCCCTTTCGCAACATTTTAAAAGTTACATACACTCGTTAAGGAAAGTTTAAAATTAAAAAAAACGTAACGGGATACGAACCCGTACTCCATGAAAACCGTCCAAATCACTTTCATATTTATTTAAACAAAACTTTCTTAATAAATGAAATTTGAAAAAAATATATACCGTTTTATTCACTATAATATTTTCTTGACATTTAATGCAAAAAAAATCCACATAACTCTTATTCAAATGGAAAATGGTAACAGCATTTTTCTCCAGTACAGGTATTTTATTATATTATAGTACTCATATTAATCTCTCCCGGACGAGCGCGTCTCACTCTACGAACGTAACGAGAAACATCTTCTGCCCGAGGACCCGTAAAATTAATTAAATGAAATGCGAAGGATTATTCTGTAAGTATTGCAGCGACGTGCTAAGCTCAGACTTTTGTTGGGCTCAAATAATTTTTATCTGAATAAGTATTTAGGTGTGGAATTTGTTTGATATATTCAAAATGTTGTTATTGTTGTTGTTGTAAAAGATGATCATTTAAAAGTAAATCGATATACAAAGAAGCGGATATTTTTTATATTAAATAATGCAAATCAATGTGTTTTATTTAAAGAGAGTCCTGACGCAGGAATACAAGCTGTGTAAAGGTTATGAGTACGAATTCCATTCGAGGAAATTTAAACATTTAATATTTTCATGAAAAAGTGAGTGGTAAGAGAGGTAGGGGGAGACCTCGGTTGACCTTCGAAAACACAGTATCAAAGATACTGGAGGAAGGTCACGTAAAAGGCATGAGGATCTACCGGAGGGCATGTATGAAGAGGTTGATGACAGTGGACGAGGCGAAAGAGGTATGTAGAGACCGTAGCGTTTGGTGCTCCGTTGTCTCTGAATACCCCGCTACCGATAAAGCGTGAAGCTAAGTAAGTAAGTTATATTTTCATTTCTTCGCTTTGACGTCTAGATAAAATGTGTGGCGTTGAGTTCCGCCACTCAACACGTAATATGCGGGGAAACGTGGGGAACGCAGTGTCTTAACACTAGGTTCCCTGTGCCTACTCTGCCGCGTGCGAGATAAAGCGTAAAGCTATAAAAAAAAGCTAATAGTTATAAGAAAAAAATCTGTACCCACTGACTATAGGCGAGAAATATAAATAAAAATCGAAATTTTATTATACAGAATTATCATTTAGTAGGTAGAGTCAGTTACGCATTAATAGCTGCTGTACGTCACAAATATTACAAATAAACCTCGTTATATATTCTCAATATATGCTTGTACTGAGAAATAGGAATAATTTTTTTAATTGAAAAAATGTTTAAACGAAACCTGTTGCATTAGCAGCATATATTAATGTTGCCAGGTGCTGCCTGATTTTGATACTTTTTTGGAAGAACACACGTTGTAGGCAAATGAATCATACCAAGATTATCAGATAAAACTTTTAAGAGTAACTAGAGGGTGCGTTTGTAATTACGTTTTGATGATATAGAAAAGGCTTAAAATAAAACGTCAATTTAAATGGTAATACGAGGCTGGCACGGACAAGTGAGTGACGAGGGCGAAACTTGACTGCCCTACGCCCTAAGCGGTCCTCAGAGCATTAAGGCATTATTCTTTTTTAGGCAATTATATTTAAAGCTCATCTTCAAAGAACCATCTGACCTCATTACAGGAAACTTAAGTGAATCAAGTATTTTTTTAAAAAAATAAGCATTTCTTTTCTTTGAAATTTTTGTGCAATTCTCAAGTAGAGTTCGTGTAAAAGATCACTTCTTAAATATAAAGTCGGTTTTCTCTTTAATTTTTATTTTTGAGACACGTTTTGCTTTGTTTAGTTCAATTTTTCATTCACAATTTCTTTGAAGTTATGTCTACTCTATACAATTCAATTCTCATACTTTTAAACATTTTTAAAGTGTTAATCCACACTTAGGAAATATAAATTCTCATACTATTTGGTAAATAACATGATATCTAAAACAACTTTATATGTCGTAAAATATGCGAATATCGGTCGATTCGATAGTCAAAATGAAGCAGTACTATGTATATTTATTTGTTTTATATAAAAATTAAGTAATAATAAATATATTATTAAAATTATATTTTCATGAAAAAAATACAGCCCGTTGTGAAAAGAGGATTCAGTATCGAAAGCGTTGAAGTGATAAAATAATTAATTTCAAATATATTGTTAAAATGTAATTAAATTCCCTTCTAACATCAGGATAACATGTGCTACTTTGTTCTTGGACTTTATATTTATTTAAGTGTATAGTTTTTTGGTAATAAAAATATTTTCATTAAATTTAAACGTTTCTACACATTTTTTTAGATTTACGCTGTACCCCGCATACAGAAGCCGTGCCGTGTGATCCCGGTCTAGAATAGGATCATCCTGGTACTGGTGGTGTCGTAAGAGGTGACTAAAGTACGTGTGGTAGAGTCACGTGGCCAGCAATGGCAACACGCATGGGCAGACTCGACCGCATCATTACCACCCCCGGCATTTAAAACCGGCGTGAAGTAGTGGCTTTATGCTACTGCGTTTCGCATCAGGTAATGCCGGGCCCCGACGCCCAACCCATCTCAAAGGCCTTACCATCAGGTGACCAGCACGATCGTGCCATAAAAAAAAGAAGCGTAGGCAGAGGGAACTTAGTGTTAAGACGAGTAACAAATCCATACTTTCCGCCGAAATCTCATGTCCACTTTGCTTACCAACGCGAAAAAATAGCAATATTTAATAATTTATTTTCAACAGCGGGTAGCCGTCGCATTTACAACGAGATAGTGGTACCGATGTTCATTAACAGCCCTTCTCTCGTCTGATTTCCTAATTCCTTTTTTATCTGTAATCATTAGGAAATTAAGAGGGCGTGTCCATGAATTAATTACCCAATACTAATATTTTAAGCTCTGTATTAAAATAGGTTTTATTTTAATTATTAACATTAGATTATTGAATATATATTTACCAAATAAAATATGACTCTTTCCAACTGGAAATAAGTTTTGATGGGTTTTGTATGTATCACAGATATTCAAATACATAGCTCCCAATATATATGTTTTTGTTCAAAATAAATTTCACCAAGAACGCTGGCCTTTAGAATATTTTTAACAATTTTTAAAGTGTTATTCTACACTTTTTGGAAAAGAAACTATATATCTAAAAACTATATAAAAACTGTTTATGTAAAAACAACTGTTCGTGTTTCCGATACTCGTGAAAAATATATGTAGTTTAGAGTTAGTGCAAAGTTGTTTGATTTATGACTACTATTTATTAGCAAAAGTTGGAATTAAAACGAGCGGGCAATTCGTCGAAAATAACAAAAACAAATAGTGAACAAGAGATTTTGAATCATCTCTTTGGAGAGCCGAAACAAATAGTGAACAAGAGATTTTGAATTATCTCTTTGGAGAGCCGAAACAAATAGTGAACAAGAGATTTTGAATCATCTCTTTGGAGAGTCATACAATTTTAACGCCTCAATGAGAATATAATTTTGTTCAACATTAGTTTTTTTTCTTAAAAAAATATATTTCATATCATCATAAGTATCTACTTTTCTTAATAATTAAATATGAAAAAAAAACTTGAAAATTATTTTTCTTTTTAGTTTTGAACTGGGTTATTTAAAGTTTACTAAATTAATGAATAAAATAAAAACATTACGTTATCTGAAATACAAAATATTTCAGCTTCACGCTGTATCCCACAGCATTGCAGGCAGAGGGAACCTAGTGTTAAAACACACCTTGCCCCACATTCCGCTGTGGCGGAACCAGACAACAGAGCGAAGAAATGAAAATATAAATAAATTAAATAAATCAGCTTCACGTTGTATCCCGCACACATCAGGGTAGACAGAGGAAACCCAGTGTTAAGCCACTCCGTTCCCCATTTTCTGCCGAATTCTGAAGACATTGCTTGTTGAGTGGCAGAACTCAATGCCGCGCTTTGCCTCGACACCAGAGCGAGGAATTCTAAATGTAAAAAATATTTTATCTCCTCGAGGGGAGATCGAACCCACAACCGGTCGATCTTACAGTCACACTCTGTGCCCCTGCGCCATGACTGGCATCTATTATAAAATATTTTATTATTGTTATCTGTTCCAAATATTGCTGTTAACGTTGTAATTTATGTAGGATTAAACAAGGATAGCCCCCACTTTTGAGAATTTCCTCTTAGTTTCAAAAATATAACTATTATTTAATCGCCTAATCACAGTTTTCACGAAATTTGATTTTTCGCAGAACCACTTTTTGAAGGCTTTTTATATGGATAGTTGCCCCAATGTAAAAATACTAAGAAGGATAGATAAACCAAAAAAAACAACCAAATGTATGAGTTTAAATGTCTGATCAAAGGTCAAAATATCATTTTCAAAAAAAAAACAGCTTCAGCACACAACAGGGTAGGCAGAGGGAACCTAGTGTTGAGCACTTCGTAACCCAATTTCCGCCGAATTCTGAAGGTATTACGTATTGAGTGGCGAAACTGAATGCCGCCCTTTGCCTCGACACCGGAGCGAAGAAATGAAAATATAAATGTAAGTAAATATTTTATCGAGTTGGAGTCGAACTCACAACTATTTGAACATACAGTCACATTCCATGCCCCTGCGCCACGACTGGCCTCCTTATCATAATAAAAAATATATTATGTCAGTATATAATTCTACTTTGTCTTTTTAGAGATGCATGCCCTTAATTTACTTTTATATATGTAACGTTTTCTATAATATAATAATTTATATCTTAAAAAAAACATTTTAATCTATTTCTCGTTCGAATATTTTTCAGCCATGAACAAACTCAATATTTTTGTATGCTGAATTTTTGTCAGTGGGAATTCTTAAGTTCAATAATGAACAGGTTTGTTAGGTAAAAATGTGTGGTTCTATGATAATTACACTAGTCGTTGCCTGCAACATTGTTTTCGTGGATTTTGAAATGTAAAATGGAAAAACCCATTCTTTCTCGTTCCTTTACGAGCTTCGCCTATCTACATGCCAAATTTAACCTTTCTAAGTTTAACTGATTCGTTCGTGTATTGTTTATCAGTAATTTAATAGAAGAGCTTTAGATATAGATAAATAATAATATTCTTCTGTTTTTTCTAACTTCACACTATAACCCGCAAGCAAAGGGCTCCCTCTCTAATGTTTTCTCTCCGCACCCAACCTTCCGCCGAATCCTGGTGGCATTGCATATAGAGTAACGGAACTCAACGCCGCGCTGTATCAAAACGAACACTCCTCGAATGTGAATCGAACCCACGACCTGTCGTGCAAAATAGTAACGTCCAATACGAAACGTCTATACATATAATATGTGTGTATTACATAAATAAATAATAGATGCATTGATTATTATTCCATATGATCAGAGCAGCAATTTCACACTATAAAGGTTTTCTCTCCAATTGGTTGAATTTAATTGTATTATAATTAAATGTATTCAATCGAGAAATTATCGTCCAAGTTCTTTATTATGTAGAGAATAATTGTTCACGGTGAATCGTCATTACTGAATACTAAAAGAATCATTTTTAAATTAAATTATATTTGTGTGGGGAAAAATTTCATTATATTTGCTATTGTTTCAAGAGCGTAATTGAATAAAGAATATTTATTACTTTTCATTGCTTTGAAGCTTAGAGCGTGAAACTTTTACTTATTTAAATTTATGTTTTCTATGTTAAAAAGAGTAGGAAACTGAAGTGTCCTAATGGGAACAGAGTGTCGTTACATAAGGTTTCCAGGTTTCCCCTTTCTATTCCACTATGTGTGGGATACAGCGTGTAGCCAACAACAACAACAATTGTGTCACAGATGAGCGCCACGACTGGCTATTACGTAATCTAAATATTTCTAAACTCCACTACAACGCCGTTAATTCCTTTCGATATACACTGTTTTAGAGTATGATATAGTTAAAAATGAACAACAGTTAGTTATTCTTATTTTTAATCCAAAATTATAGGTGATTTTTAATATCGCCGGATTTGTGGTCACTAACGCCGGGTGCATTGTTTACATACTATAACGAAGCAAAGGCACCAAAACGTGGCCATGAATAAAGAAGAGCGAAAATTGTGGCCTTTTGAAATAGGATTTTGCTGAATAAAATTACAATATGTAAAATTGTGGAAAGTTAAAAAATATATGAAATATAAATATTATATAAGCGATATGAAAAACGTAACATATGAAAAATCCCAGGGTGTTTTTGAATTTTATATGACCCAGACAAATTTTGTGGTCCTCAGTTTTCTATTTCCTCTTGAGTATATTTGAGGAATTGATAACATCAGGGAATCCACCAATTATACAATGCTGGAGAAAAATGGAGGGAGGGAGCGCTTCAATGCCGGGGGCATTGAAGCGCTACGAACACGTGATTAACTTTAATATATAACTTACTTTGTTTAATCTAAACCTGCATCGATTAAAACTCGAGCGGCATCAGTTTTATTATTTATTCTTAATACCGAATTTGATATCCTGAGGTCTTATATTTCTTATATAATACTCTTCAGATGCAGCCATTCATCCGTTGTCGGTTGTCGGGGGATCGACTATCCCTTTAATATTTATTATAGACATTCGTACTTCTAACGACCCATTGCGAGACATAATGCAGGATAAGAGGACTCATTAGATGGTCATTACTGACGATAACTCACGCCGCTTTGGTAAAATGTTTCATTTATATATAAAAGTTGGGCTTGTGTTAAAAAAATGTTCTTTTTTTATGTTTCTATATGAATTTAAATTTTGTTAAATAAGTTTACTATTATAAACCATTGAAATTACGAATTAAATTACCGAAAGGATATTAATGAGCCCTACATTGATATTTTCCACATTTCTTCACTCTGGTGTCGAGGCAAAGCGCGGCGTTGAGTTCCGCCACTTAACACGCAATGCCTCCAGAACTCGGCGAAAAGTGAAAAACGAATTGTCTCAACATTAGGGTTCCTTTTGCCTACTCTGTTGTGTGCAGGATACAGTGTGAAGGTGATTTTGATTATTATGAATTTATATATGTATCAATTTATATGTTGAATTGTAAGGCCCCACGATTTTAAATCATTGTAAATTATACAGAAATAATGTATTTTCTAAACTGTTAAATATTTTTAATAATATTTCATATACAGATTAGTTAAAATATAAATTGATAAATATTTTTTTATAATAGGTGCATGTATATAGGTATTTGAATGCAAATTCATAGTTTTACGCATAAAACTATCACTTTTTTTGTTATAATAATTATACTCAAATTCATCCTAGTAACAAAAAAAAAATTTTTCGACCAAATTTAAAATTATGAGTAAATATTTAATAATAAATAAAAGAAATCGTGAAAACATTGGTATTGTTCGATTTTTTAAAATTTATTACATACTATAGATCAATTGTTGAATACTAATATAAAGTTGTACCTACATATATTATAAAAATAATTCTACACGGATTTAGTACAGCCATAATTTGTCTTGTAAACCCTCAGTATCGACATTTCTTATTCCCGATGGTACCGAGAAAGTTTCATGCTGCAGTGCGCAAACTGTTTAACATTCCTGTGTCGCGCTGCGTACAATAAATTTAACTGGAAAAAGCCGTCGCTGTAAATTACACGGTTATTTCTTATAAATTATTTTTAATTGAACGCCCTATTTAAGCTTGTTTAAATGGTATACAAGTATCGAGCTTAAAATTTCATAGTATTTATCGTGTTTGCCTCTTGTATTTATTGGATTTATGGATTCAAGGATTGTAAAAGTAGTACGTGTTTTCTATTTGACACATTCAATTATTACAATTTTTAGAAAACATATATATATATGAACATAGCAGAATTTGAATCCGCGTCTCCGCCAACGCTTGGACACCGTTTAAGAACCGATTATATTGAAATTTCATGTATAGATACTTGAGGGTCTTGAGATAACAAAAGCTACGTTTTTCTCCTATTGGGTACCAATGATACTGGCATACAATTGATAGCTGGGGACAACAAATTTTGTCTAGGCATCTGCGAAAAATTCAAATACCATACCTATATATTATATGACCCCCGGGATGAGGGGGCCAAATTACTATTATCATGAAGTCTATTAACAAGCTTCATTACATGTAAGACATTGAATATTATGCATATTGACCTTAAAATTTCTATAGTACAACGTTAATTAAACATAACGTGGGACTCTATAGTGATGACTTCATATTTTCAAAATTATGTAAATAATTGCAGCGTATTAAAAACTTTGCACGAATGCAGTTTTAAACTATTTAGCTATAGTGGTAGCGTTGGTCGCTCTGTTTCCTCTGGACCTGCTCTGGATACAGTGTCAATCTACAAAATATATACATATATAAATATAATAGTCATCTCTGGCATTTCATCTAGATTGATTTTTTTTTTTTGAAAACTATATCTACTACAGTACATCGTCATAATAAATAGTATAGAAGATGTAAAAGATTCAAAACGAATTAGCGTAAGAGCCATACGAAGTGCGGAGGGCTTGGTTACGGAATGACCGACCACAACGTAAAGCTGATTCTAAAATTAGTAAAGCAAAGCTTGGCGTTAAATTCCGCCACCCGACACGTAACTTCTTGTACTCGAGGAACGGAATATCTTAATACGAGGTTCACTTTCAATTTTACTATGCGGGAATAAATGTGAATTTGAAAAAAAAAATCTTTATCATCAATAAATCACTAACGACATAGTTTAGTAACTCGGCAGCCATGTTGACAGTTTGATAGAGCCAGTTTGTTAATGTAATCTGGTTGTTAATCACAATTGATTACTGATCGTACAACGGAAAAGCTTGTTCGAAATTTGTGGTGTTGCAATATAAAAAAAATCTGTGTTTGATATATTATGCTAAGCTGATTTGGCACATTTTTGTTATTGTAAATTTGTGTATTTGGTTTTCTAAAAAATAAGTATGAGGCCAGTCGTGGCGCAATGGCACCAGGCGAACCAACGTGTGACTGTAACCGCGACGGGTAGTGCGTTCGATCTCTTAAATTCGAAGAAATAAAGTATTTAATATATTTAATTTCTTCTCTCTAGTATTAAAGCAAAGCATGGCGTTGAGTTGCGCCTCTCAACACGCAATGCCTCCAGAAGTCGGCAGTAAATAGGAAACGGATCATAGTAAAAGTGTAATTTGACCTCAGTCAATAATAAAATAATTAAAAAATATTAAAATATTATTATTTATTTTTATATTCATTTATTAATGGCAATTCCTCCTAAAAAAATAAATATTGTAAACCAATTATGAAAATAGTATAGTAGACATTTATATTACGTTAATATTCGACTTGGCTATCTTAACTCTATTCTATAGATTGTGGAATTCCCTACTTAACGTAGGGATCGAGGGTGCATTGTGACCTTAAGCTTGGATACCATCTTAAGCCCCCGACTCGGTTTTGATCCGACAAATTTTACGCATAAGCACTTCTTAAGATTTATGGTTGCTGAGAGGATGTTTTATTAAGGAAAATTGGCCTTTTTGCTGAACTGAATTTATTTCAATTATTGTTTTAGCTTTTCCTTCAACAAAAAAAATATATACCATGTTATTTTTGCCTAAAATCAGTGCAAACACAACGGTTGTAGGTTTGATTCCCACACGGTTAATAATTTGTTTACATCTTCTCACCCTGGTAACCAGACAAAGCGCCGCGTTGAGTTCTCCCCACCTAATATGCAAAGTCTTGAAACTTGGGAATTGAAATGTTTTAACACTAGGCTGTATCTACCCTGCTATGTGCACTCTTAACAATCTATATGGATCTTAACGATATCTCACTCATTTCAAATTACCGTTTCATTTGAGGCTGTCGCGGCCCGGTGGCACAGGTGTATGATTGTAAATGCGAGGGTTGTCAGTTCGATTCTCAATCAAAGAAATAAAATATTTAATATTTTTAATTTTCGCTCTGGTAAGGCGAAGCATGGCGTTGAGTTCCGCCTCTCAACACGAATGCCTCAGAATTGGCGTAAAGTGGAAACGGAGTGTTTAAATGAGAACTCAGTCTTAACACTAGGCCCCCAGATTCCCTCTGCTTACCCTGCTATGTCCGCACATAGCATACAGTGTGAACTAAAAATAAAACTATTTTTTTTCTGGTGCTACTACAGTAGATACTTATATGAAGTTAACTAAATATGGACAATGTTGACTAAAGAATTCCGCATTAGAATTACGTTCAAATGTTTCTGAGCCAGTCTTATATTTATATTTCTCAAGGAATTTTCACCGATATATATCCTGTATATAAATAAGTTATATAAGAAAATAATACCTAATTAGATTCTTATAATAATTAAAATATTCTCAACCTATATCAAATAAAAGTACTTTAGGAATCGAACTATTATTAAAACTTGTTTTATTCTTAACGTTTTTTTCTAAAGTGTTATTTCACATTGAGAAAGATAAATACTTATTTAGACAACGTATAAAAATTTGAATATGGCGGAGGGGCACACGCGTGTGATCTCACCGCAAACGCTACAGGTTGTGGATTCAATTCCAGGAAATTCACTTTCAGGAAATTAAATATTAAATATTTTTATTTCTTCGCTCTGTTAACTCAAAGTCGAGCTGTGCAGCTTGGCGATGGGTTCCACTCCTTATCACGTAATATCTCCAGAATTCAACGGAGAGTGCTGAAGTGCAGAACTGTAGTATCTTAATAGTGTGTCGGACGGAGTGTCTTAACATGTTTATGGGCGAAGTGAATTGTGCTCAACTGGCACACTTAAAACGCCTCAAATGGAGACCTGGCTCGAACTGAGATTTATATACATAGATTATTATTTAATACCTAGATCATTCCATTTTATAAATATTTTTCTCATATTATAATGTTTATTCTTATTAAAAAAAACTATTTCAGAAAATTATTTTCACAAAATCGTTTGAAACACAAAAACAAAACAATTTTATAATTTATTATTAAAATAGCCATATTGAAAGGCCGTTGATTAACAATTTTGATCAAAATATTTCCAAGTAAAGTCCATTATCTTGAATTATATATTTTAGCTAAAAGCAGTTAATGGAGTAAGAAAGTATTCGTGTCCAAGTAGATTGTTATCAGATACGAAAACGTTAAAATTTATATTCGAACAATAGTTACTTAGCTAACAACGAAAAGCTTTTATATGGCGAGTGCAGTGCCGTATCGGCAAACCTAACCCTACTTAACAATTTAAGAAGGGGACAAGTATTTTATTGAAGATCTTGTTATCTGCGCCGTGAACCTTCTTCAATAAAGGATAATATTCTCAAGTAAGGTATGATAGTAGTCGATGTAACTTTATATCGCTTTTTGAATTTTATTGATAATTTACGTTTCTAACAAAAATCAATTTAGTAGTATTACCTGCCTTTAAAATGGTATTTCACGCTATCATGATATAACTTTAACCCATTATTGGTCAAAATTAAAATTAAATCAGCTTCACGCTGTATGCCGCACATAGCAGGGTAGGCAGAGAGAACTTAGTGTTAAGATACTCCGTTCCCCACTTTCTGCCGAATTCTGGAGGCATAGCGTGTTGAGTGGCAGTACTCAACGCCGCGCTTTGTCTTGACAACAGAACGAAGAAATGGATACATAAATTTAAGTAAATGTTTCATCTCCTCGAGTGGGGATCGAACCCACAACCATTCGGTTTTACAGTCGCACTTTTTGCCCCTGCGCCATGACTGGCTTCAATGGGAAAGTCATTTTTATTCCTATATATTTATTTCCCTGTGTTCGTAAGAAAAAATTTGATGTTATGCCATTAACATTAAATGTCTTGAATTCGGGGGGAACATTGAGAAAGTTAACTTCTTGATTAAATTCTTTCCTGCCTACCGTACCAGGCAAGAAACTGAAAAAAAAGAATAATATTAGCATTTTTTTTCAATTATAATATTCTACATAGTCGTCATGGTTCAATTAGGTTACTAATTAAATATAAAAGTGACAGATAAGTTAGAAACAGTCGCGCCCGCCCACCACCGTCGTGACTTTGAAGGGCAAAATCTTAATAATTTAAAATATCACTGTAAATTTAAAATATTCTGTAAATATAATATAAAAATTGAGAAAATGTAAAATATTGAATGTTATTTTCTAATAACTAAATAAAAATCCAAATTCTTTTGGATTTTTAAAAGTAATCATATAGTAATACAGCAATAGCAACTCAAAAAAAAAATATATTTATTAAGAAAACGTTGAAACGTCCAAGACCATGGACATGAAACGTTGGACGATTTTCAAGAGGCACGGGTTCAAATCCTGCTACGTTCAAATTTTATAGGTTTTTTTAATAAATATTTTTCTTTCCTAAGTGTGGAAAACTTTAAAAATCTTAAAAATAATTAAATATATTATTTATAAAATAATATTTGACTACAATGCACTATACAATTACCGCTAAAATTTACCCATATAGTATTTTTTTAACACTATGTTATTTTTTCATAACCTGGCGATAGTTTCTCACATTATTTATACTGTTGTAATCGCTAGAGGGCCGTTACCAAAAACGTTTTAGTATCGTTATCTACACAACGATATTTATTGTAATTTATGTTTGTTTATTATTTATTACAACTAGAATTTATAGAGTAGAAAAAATAAAATTGCTAATCTTTATTTATTTATTTGAGGCTACTCATAGCGCATGAATACATACGTGCGGCTGCAAAAGCGATAGGTTGTGGGTTTGATTCCCTCTTGAGGAAATTAAATATTAATATTTTCGTTTCCCTGCTCTGGTAACGAGGCAACCACAACCACTTTCTCACGTTAGGGTAGTAAACTGTTTTGTATGATAATAAGTATACGCTCCGTTGCCCATATATACGATTTTGTTCCCCACTTTCCACGAAATTCTTATGTCATAGCATGTTGAGTGGCGGAACTCAACGCCACGTCATATCTATTAGAGGAAGGAAATGATAACAAGCAATCTTTCTCCCGTGTGGAGATTCAACCCACAAATTTTACTTTTATATCAGCTTCACGCTGTATCCCGCATGCAGCAGGGTAGGCGGAGGGAACCTAGTGTCAAGACACTCCGGTCCTCAATTTGCACCATATTCTTTTATATATTTTTATATAAAAGAATTCGCTGGAAATTGAGGAACGGAGTGGCATTTAAAATTAAAAGCTATTCCATAGCGCCACAACGGCCTTAAATATACGTATATTTTTTTGTGTATTTTTCTTTATATTGTGCATGTAAAGATTATATAATTTTAGTACAGAATCATTAAATTAAGAGCAAATATTAATAATTAAATAAATTATTTTACACATTTTATTGAATTCAATCTAAATTAAAAGATCGACTTAAAATCCATATATTGATATCTATAAAGTCTTAGTAATCCAGTAGAACAGGCATAATACCTTTTTCAAAGCTCACGTCACAGCGCAGGCGAGTAAAATAAAGCCTTCCATTTGACATGGGATAAAGTACGGGGCTAACAGTGAACGCGGTAGTCACCTATATTGGGTATTAATTTCTTTATTTCTCAATCTATCAATGATAGAGTCATAGTTAGTAGTTAGTTATCAATAGTAGAGCAAAATTTATCAATTATACTACTAAAAGTAGGCATATGTATTGGAAACTATAAAAAAATCTCTTCTAATTCTGGTATAGGCAAAAAATATTCTTAAGTAAAATTTGAGTTTTACAGGTTCATTTCAGCAATAGCCTTATTATATTATAATATACTCCAGGCCAATAATAATTAATTATTATAAATTTTATTGCTACAAAAAGAAAGATATATAATAAAAATATCACATTTTCCTGAGTGGAAATTGAACTCACAACCTTCACACGCGCTACGCCACGACCATCTCCGATGTTATATATGTATGTATACATAATAAAAATATGTTAATATAAAATCTACTATAATAGTGTAAATAAGTTTCAGCTAACATTTTTGTGTTTATATATAATATAAACACAAAAATGTTAGCTGAAACTTATTTACACTACCACTCACAACACGTACGTAGTACAGAGATTGAAAACTGAACGTGATCTTTTGTTGGAAATAAGAATATTAAGTAGAATGCATCTCGGCCAGTGCATTCCCGAGACGATTTATGAATATAAATGAAGTGAAACTTATACCTACTATGGCTGTATAAATTGAATTTGACTTCGTGTCGCAAGATCTCTATTATTTAATGTGCAATGCGATATTTTATTTATTTTTATATACTGTGTGGGTAGAGCGTGGAACATTCAATTTTCATTAAGACACTTACGTTCCACATTATCCGCCAAGTTGAGTGGCGAAACTCGAAACGAAAGCGAAAAATTTAAAATATATATTTCACTAAAACCTCGAGCGGAGATCGAACCCACAACCAGTCGCGTTTACACTCGCACTTTGTGCCCTTGCGCCACGACTGGAACGTTATTGATCGAATTTAATTTAAATATAATTTTCACGTGTACTCTAGTTAATATAAATTCCTACTTAAACGCTGTAAGACCAATAAAGTACTCTGTATTCAGCACGTAGATTACTTAAAGAAAAATCCCAACTGCAACACCATTGTATCTTCTTTATAAACTAAACGTACAAACAAACGTTTTTCTTTTTTGTAAATACTATTTAAGTTTGGAGATAAATTCGAGTGCGGTCCTACAAATAACTAAGTCCCAGTAGTTTCTCGTTTTGTTCTCTCCGCATTAGAGACTGATTAACAGCCACGCGTCCGACACTTGGCAAGCTATTTTTTATATATACTTTGTGGAGTTTATTTTAAGTACATTCTTAAATAAAACGACGTAAGAAAACTCTTTTACATTTTTATGTTTGTAATTGGCTTAACCAAATTTACTTTAAAATGTTATTTTTATTTATATATAGTTATTAGACGTTCTTTTGACAATATTGTAAAAAATATGTGTATTTTTAACATAATCAATTCTTAATGCTCAACGCCCCAAGAAAGGGGAAAGTGGGGAATGGAAGTTCCTTAATGGAGATACACCGATTTAAGTACCAATTGCTAGGTTTCCTCTGTCTACCCTGGTATATACGGGATACGGTGATATAAAGTGAAGCCAAAAAAAGAATGCTTGAGGGTTTTATTTGACCATCTAAGAAATAGCAGTAGTGGCTGTTTTTACAAGCAGTGTTATTTAAGAGGCCTCCCGTTTATAACTAAAACTCAGAAAGTAAAATAATAGATTATCTCAATAGAGAAGTACTTTTGGTTGCAAGTGCATCGACATACCTAGTAATATTTAAGTTCCTTTTCCACAGCACCAGTGAAGGTGTCGGCAAATAGCGAGTGAAATCAAGATTTGAAGTAGCGTTCCGGAAAGGATTCAAATGTTTACCTCCCACCGGATCTCTTGTCAACAGGTTTGTTTCCAATTTCAATGACAATGTACTCCACACTGCGCTTGAACAAATACACTACATTGGTTTTGTTGTATAAACTTTTATAATATATAAAAATTTCTGAGTTTGACGCTGTATGCATATATGAGGGTATGCAGTAGGAAATCTAGAGTTAAGACAATCCGTAGCCTACTTTCCGCCAAACTTTTCAGGTATTGTGTGTTGAGTAGCGGAACTCAACGCCACGCTTTACCTTGTTACCAGAGTGAAGAAATGAAAATATTAGAAAATACCAATTCTTTCCCCCGAGTGAGGATCGAACCTACATACTTGTGCCACTGCACTACGAGGGCCTTAAATAAGAAATAATATGAATGGTTATTAGCCGAGGCGCGTTGCGGTGCTGTGGTTTTTAGTTGTAAGTGCGAAGGCCGTGGATTCTTTTCTACTAAGGAATTGCATTATTTTTATTTTCCTACTCTGTTAAAACAAATAATGATAAGAATATAATTCCTTTTTTTTATTTATTTCAAATAAATAAACAAAATAAAAACAATTTTTAATTATATTATTATTGTAATTATTTTGTCATGTTTTATGTATAGGTAAACCTATCTATCTACATATGAAATATTTTGGTTTACTTTAATCAACTTTTTTTATATTTTTAAATTCTCTGCTTAAGATGCCACGATTGAATATCGAACTCACGACCTGTCACAGTCACACGCTTGTGCCCTTTTAAAGAAAATAGTTAAGTTGCGTGCACATAATAAAACAAATAACGAAACAAAAGAACAGAATAACGTATGGAATAAATAAAAGGAAGCAATATACATAAACGAATGTCCGTATGAGTGAATCAGTCACATGTAGTCGTAGCCACGTTACAATTTTTTCCAATCTTTTGTGAAACAACATGGTCCTTTTTTTTATTTTACATATTCCGCGTCCCTCAAAGCCGACAAATAAAATTTCAATAACTGTTTGTGAAAAAGTGCCGGAATTTTATACAACAAATATTTTTTAAAGCCTCTGCAAATTTGATGGATAAAATTTACAAAGAGCGGCTATAAGATAAACTGAGCATTGGACACGTGTTCGTTATTATGTAATTATAGTTTTTTTAATGTGTGCGCTCTTTTTATCTATTTAGTTTTAAATTTAGTAATAACATATAATACAGTTAAAAATAGTTAAACAGTACAGTGGCGAAGACGGCCAAGCGTTCGGTTGTACACGCAGTAGATTGTGGGTTCGATTTCGACACTCGAAGACATGATATACTTGGACTATAAATCTATTATACTAGTTTCCCAGGTTCCCGCTACCTAACCAGCAAGGTGTGGATACTTATCAAGCAATAATAATAATTTTATCATAGGTACCAATTTTCTGGCGCTGCCGGATATTAAAATATATTTTTATAATGTTTACATTCATTATCTTAATAGACTAACTTAGTCTATTTGTAAATCTGTTTTAGAGTGTTATTCCACATTTAGGAAAGAAAAATACTTATTAAGAAAACGTATAACAATTTGAACGTAGCGGGAGTCTAGGAGGCGCAGGTTCGAGTACCGCTACGTTCAATATTTATATGTTTTCTAAGTAAAAGTTAGTTTATTTTACGTTACAAATGCGAAAAATTCGTCATAATAGAAGTGAGAAGAGAAATTGGGTAACTAATATCTTAGATACATATTTTAATCTTATATAAAACGACGGGATTCCAGGAAAACATAAATTCAAAACATGCTTCTTTAAAAATTGAAGATTCACATTATGCATAGCTTTCATTGATATTAGAGCCACTTTAATAATTTAGAAAAGGAATATTAGATCGAAGGGAGCAGAATGAAGAGGCAGGAGAAAAATGGGGTCATAAAAAGACAATCTTCACGCGAAACGATGAAAAGCGACCTATTTTCAATTACAATTTACGTGCATTTTTTTTTTAAATTGATTCGTTGTATCTCCTAATTTGTAAAACTTTCTAATTAAAGATGACCGTTATCGGTTTTTATCTACTTCTATAATATTATGTTATTTTTATATTAAGAACAATGAACTTATTCCCCACAATTACACTTTTTGTATCAAGAACCATACTTTATACGTATAAATATTTTTCCCGAAGAGATAGATCTATTGTTCTTCTTCTTTTATGGTGTTATATTACTTATGCTTCTTAACTTTTGTGTTATTATATGCAGATTTAAAACCTGTTCTCGAAAATCAATGCCTTCAATATAGCATTTTTAGAAAAAAAAATAAAAAAAATTCTTCGAGTAGCATGCCAATCCATAACCATCCATTCAATACCAAGCACGACTCCGTGAGCTATGAAATCTTAATTTGAATAGAAAAAAAATCTAATTATAAGCTTATTTAAACGAGTGCAAAATCTATACGCAATATTATAATATTCATGAGAACGTTAAGTAAAATGGTTTCTTTTGATGTCACAAAGAAGATTAGGAAAGTTCTTGATCGTGAAAATGGAAATGAATGTAAAAGTAGGGCTTACCAGATCTTAGATCCGTGATCCCAAAATGTCCATACGTCAACAGATTTCTCGCTTTATTTCGTGCTAATTCGATTTTTGTTTAAATTAACAGTTTTGCTCGTGGCTGTGTTTTTACGATATTTATTATAGATATATTAATTTTGTCGATTGATTTCTAAATTCTCCTCTGTTCGTCTTAACAGAGATATTACAATATCTTCATTTGGAAGGGTTATTCCACTAAGGAAAGAACATAAAAGAGAGGTCGTTACAAGTTACATACTACAAGTTGATGATTTACTTATGCAGAAAAAGTAATCTTTATTCTTATATCTTGGTGTGGAAATCAAACTCAAAATGTACATTATTAATATCATGAATATAATAAAAAAAATCTTATTGCTTCCTTGTTTTTCATAAAATTGATGATAGATTAATATGCTGGGTTGACTTTCAAATTTTTACTCGTTAAAAGCTACTAAAAGTTGGAATCGAAACCACAACCGTGTCTATAGTTACACACTTGTGCCACTGCGCCACGCTCAACTCAACGTACGTTTCCATAAATATTTATATTTTATTAGAATTGAACATTAAGTTGGACGTGGTGGTGGTATTTATTCATAACTATTAGCTACCATAAATGAATATGTATATTTATCCAGTTTGAATTTGTCTTAAATTCTTTCATTCATATTATATAATAATAAAATATATTTTTTTATAAATCTTTGTAAAAAATATCTTTTGTATATATTTAATGAGCATATCCTAACTCTTTCTTTAAGATTTTTTTTGTGTTAATAGTTTAATTTGGTCTTAGTTTAAACGGCTTATTACGCTGCGGTCATCCTCGATGCTCAATTTATTACTTATAAGTAGATAGAATAAATATATATAAACAAAAATAGATAAGATATATGAAAAATTAAATGATGAATGCTATACATAAACCAGTATGCTATGAATAATTTAGGAAAATTTCTGAACAGATTTTGAATGAAAAGCTATTTTTTTTTAAAAGTCAAGTTTTAATTATAATATAGAAATATTTACATTAGGGATACTGTTTTTTTGATAATGAACATGGCACAACTATTATGGTGATCGAACCCTGAAGAAACGTATACCTTACATACTTAATAGTTTGCCTGAGGACATACGCCGAGAACCAGTTTTAAGTAGGTTTAAAGTTAAACTTAAAAAGTATTTTCTATCAATTATTTAAAAAAATAAATTTGAACAGTTGATTTTAAAAATGATTACTATTAAATACTTAGATTTTTTCAATACTAATGCAATATTATCTATATATATAAAAGGACTTGTTCTGACTGACTGAGGTAAGACGCACGCACAGCCGTAACCGCTGTGCGTAGAAACGTGAAGTTTGGACAGATGTTTATTTTTATAATCTGGACATCCATTAGGAAGGTATTTTGAAAAATTTTAACTCTAAAGGGATGAAATAGGGGTTGAAAGTTTGTATGGATTTTTTTTAAAAACAGCACCGATTTTTATAAAATTCCAAATTCAGGCTCTTTCGCCCTCTAAGGGTTCAAATAAGGGGTTGAAAGTTTATATGGAAAAAAATTTAAATTGCCACCGATTTTTATAAAAAAATAAATTCAGACAGTTAAAAATATTTTATTGAACACGTGTTTCGCGGTTTATTTAGAATTCACGCCTAAGGGTGCAAAAGCGGGCGAAGCCACGCGCACCCACTAGTTATGATATAAAGAGACTCGAGATCCTACAATCAAACTCATTAACAGTTTAGTAGGATGTAGCATAATTTGCTATATATCTTCTATTGTAATAATAAATTTAAAAATATTATAATAATAAAACTATATAATTTCTAATTAGATACTACGTCCAAATTAAGCCAAGACAAATACAAATTGCGAAACAGTGAAGAAATTAGCATAAAATAATTAACCAACGAAAAATTCGAGGTGAATTTCTATTTTAGAAATAATTTTAAAAGGTAAGTAAAGGTATTTTCAGTAAGATGAAATACAAAAAAAAAACCAGCCCCAGGGTTCCGTAATAATTCAGGATTGTGTGCCAACGAGGAGCACAACCTATACAATACACACTACATAAACTAGTACAATTATAAAAGTTGACAAACTTAAGATTGCGGTTGTTAAGCATTCATTTTGCCTTAAATGAACTACAATTATAATTTTGTAATACTTTTTTTCTTTCACCCATAATTTTTTACCCTCCGATTTTTTGTATTGCCACTTCACGTGTCAAATTTCATAACTGTAAGTCCACGGCAAGTAGGTACGCTACTGGTTTTGACTACGCGGCGAGTTTCATACTAATTGCAGCATGCTCGTCTCTTTTAACAATGCGATTCATCAGACCTGAAAATTTGATAATAATTTCATCTTGATACTTACATGCGATTTCGAGACAAATAGGGTTCCGTTTATACCTTCGGAGATACAGAACTAAATAATAATAAATGATATACATAAATATTTAAATAGCTATATAGAGGGGGTATTATTTCAGTTTCACGCCTTGTTTTGATAGTAGAGAACACAGGGATAACCTTGTATTAATGTATGAAGCATGAATTTATAAACTCATATTATAGGCGCGTGTTCAAATCCCGCTACGTTAAAATTTTTGTACGTTTTTTAAAAAGTATTTTTCTTTCCTAAGTGTGGATGGAATAACACTTTAAAATTGTTACAAAATATAAATTCTTTCAATAATTTTTTTTTATTAAAAGAATTTATATTTTTTTAATTAAAATACACAGCTGCCTACCCTGACAGAGGTAACCTAGTGTTAAGGTAAGGTTAACGGTCCGCCTAATTCTGGAGGCATTGCGTGTTGAGTGGTGGATCTCAACAACGCTCTTTGCCTCAATACCAGAGCAAAGAAATGAAAATATAAATTTAAATAAATATTTTTCCCTCGAGTAGGAATCGAACCCACAACCTTTACAATTTCTGTCCCTGCGCCACCACTGACCGCGTAAATAGTATGGAAATCACATACATTATTAAATATATTATTTTAGTTCAAAAATTATATTCTTTTAACTTGTATAATTTCATACACAATAATTTCTAGCATTTGGTATAATAATGACGTAATTGCACACAATCGAAGTTTCTAAATAGAGAGAAAATATTATTGCAAGCATTGAAAAATTTAACTTGAAAAAAAAAGAAGGAGTACATGCTTTAGTGTTGCTACCGAGCTAATTCTATCCATGAAGGTAAAAAAAGTAACTTATATTACTCCCATACTTTTTCTCGTTCGCCTTGGAATCTTACAATTCTATATTTATCTTAAATATAAAGTTTAAACATAAAATTCGTATAATATAAAATAAATAAAAACGTGTATTTTATTTAAACGTGTATTTGTTTTATTAAAGCAATAGACAACTTAAGCATCAGAAAACTGAGCACCGATAAAGTCCGAAAGTTTTAAACTGAAACGCCAAATGCCTCTCAATAGAGCCATAGATTATGTAAAGAAATCTTTTTAAATTTTCAAGCTTAAAAATAAATTAAATAAGTTTGTAAATAGAAATTTGGTGGAACAGGGAACCTGGTAACTTAATGTCACTCCATTCCCCACTTTAACATTTATGACATAAAATTTTAAGTTGCTAAGTGTCGTACATAAACTCAGTACTTACCTATTTCGCAATAAACACATCGAAGCCATTAATCGGGTAACAGATGCGCCTTCCATTGTCTCTACTAATTTGAATAACTTGATACAAGTAAGTGAGTGTGTGCTATTTAATACTCAATTATTTATCATTATTGCATACATGTTCACACGATATTGCCTTAAATGTGATTACAAAATAATTTTATCTTTTTAAGGTTCCGGACGGTAAGGTGAAAATAGAACCCTTATAGGATCACCTTGTTGTTCGTCTGTCTATCTATTAAGACCATTTATCTTACGATTGCGTGCAAGTATCCAACTTAATATTCAGAACCCAATATAGACCTAATATAGAGAATATTCAGTCAACCCAATGAGAAGATACGTGCATATCAGATATCAGAAGTACTACCTCAGTACAACTAGACTCAAATATAATACTTTATTATCATTTTAAAGTTAATATATTTTGTTCAGCTTTATGCTGTATCCCACACAGTGTTGAGTGGCAAAACTCAACGCCGCACTTTTGCCTCGACACCAGAGCGAAGAAATGGAAATATAAATTTAAGTAAAATTTATATTTCCTATAATATTAATAAATATTTTGTTAACATTTTTATTATATAATTGTAAAAAAAGTTTCACAAAAGCTTAAACATTTCAACAACTTCACGGCCACGCTCATCAATCATTTGCATCTCAAACGTATTTTACTTTTAACGGATACGGTTCTATTTTTAAGTATTCCCAACACTTTTTAGAGGGTTAGAGGGTGAGATTTTATCCAATAAATATTCAATAACCCGTTTTCTATGACGCTGAATATTGAAGGTACAGTGTCTTTATTCACAAGTCGTATCAAGTATACTCGTACATGCCTTTGTTATATATATTTTGAAATTCCTGCTCTATAAAATAACACACTTCTCCGCTGGTATTGTCTTCGTGACATTCTTTTGGTAATATAATATTTTCATATATATTATAAGGAGAACATCAAAATTAAGTGTAGAAATTTTGTTTCATATTTTGGCGAGTTCATATTTTCAGGGGCACAGATTAATTGTGGGTTCGATTCTCACTCGGCAAAGCGCGGCGATGAGTTCCACCACTCAACAATCTCCATGTCTCAAGAATTCGGAGTTTCTTAACACTAGGTTCCCTATGTCTACCCTGCTGCGGGATGGAGCGTGAACCTGATTTTGATTTGATTAAAATTTACCGACAATCTTAAATATATATATGCTTAGGACCTAGTGTTAAGTAAGATACTCGATTTCTCGTCAGATAATTCCGTTCCCCACTTTCCGACGGATTCTGGAGGCATTGCGTGTTGGGTAGTAGAACTCAACGCCGCGCTTTGCCTTGTAACCATATCAAGGAAATAGCTCCTCGTTTATATACTGCGTTTACCTACGAAAATTTAGTTTCAAGGATGCTAGAGAAATATCACGTAGAAAGCATGGGGATACATCCAGAATTCATACGAAGATGTCGATGACATCGTACGAGGCGAAAGAGGTATGATCAGATCGTAACATTTGGCACCCCATTCTCTCTTTCTACCCGGCCAGAGGTACAGCGTGAAAACGTGAAAATCCATTATAGTTTAAATTTTGGCACCTATTTGGAACAAAACTTAAGATGTTTTGACTTCTCAACAACACCATTACTCATATATAACTTAATTTTTTTTTTTGCAAATAGAAATCAATTTTTAAAATCTAAACAACCAACTTATCACTATACATAAATTAATAATAATTATTATAAGCTACGAAAGTAGGACGAACAAACAGAATTTCTAAAGAATTCCATTTTGAAAATGATTAACAGGCCTGAAGCAAGTCTTATATCTACGTGAGTATTAATAATTTCCCAAGTATCTTTTAACAAATCTTACCAACTTGTAGAACTACGTCGATGGATAAGTTTTAATCGCTCCTAAAACCTTCAACTATAGGGGACAGATTCTTGTCTTAAACGTGTTTGAAAAGTTTATTAAAGTATATTGAAATATTATTTTTGGACTGTGATAAAATATAGTACTATTTTGTATAATGTATCGTATGTGGCTTGGTTTATATAAAACTTAAATAAATTATAATTTGTGCGTTACATCAGTTACGACTTCATTTACGAGGTCTATAAAATGTAAGACACCGATTCATCCCTTTCTCATTATTAGTCTCCGTTAATCGAAAGGCTACGTCCCAAAAACTGTAAACATAAAGAAAATAATAATAATGTATAAATATTATTGTTTAATACTCTAATATGAAAATCATTGAATAACATAAATTATATTTATATGATTTCTAACCAATAAAAAAGAATTATCGAAATTGGAAAAAAAAATGAGTTTACGTTTCAACAAACAAAATCGACGCGTCGGTTAAGACTAGCTTATCCGGTCTTTTCGTCGTTATAAAGCCAATATTTTTTTTTATAGCTTGACGGTTTATTACGTTTATAGCAGTGCAGACAGTTTTTGTGCCGTGTGATCCCGGCCTAGAATAGGATCATCCTGGTACTGATGGTGTCGTAAGAGGCGACTAAAGTACGTGTGGTAGAGTCACGTCGCCAGCAATGGCAACACGCATGGGCAGACTCGACCGGATCATCACCACCCCCGGCATTTAAAACCGGCGTGAAGTAGTGGCTTTATGCCACTGCGTTTCGCATCGGGTGATGCCGGGCCCCGGCGCCCAGCCCATCTTAGGGGCCGGCAACGCACCTGTGGCTCCTCTGGGGTTGCGCGGGGTCGTGGGCGGCGGTGGCCACTTACCATCGGGTGACCCGCACGCTCGTTTGCCGTGTCTTTTCCATAAAAAAAAAAAAAGACAGAGGGAACCTAGTGTTTAGACTCTTCATTCTCCACGCAACATTTAATATAACGTGTCAAATGGCAGAATTCAGGGCTCTGCTTTGTATTTTTTAACCGAGTGAAGAAAATAAAAATAATGCTTTCCATCTTGATGGAATCGATAATTAAAAATCGATAATTTCCCCCCACAAAAAACATGTTTTCATATCTTAAAATATTTATCCTGTAAAGTACGAGTATAATGAAAGTGGGCGTTTAATAAAATGCAATGAGCAAGTTTTGGCACTGCAATATATATCGTCTGGCGTTAAGCCAAATTGCTAAAGTGTCTACGTAGCGCTTTAATATCTACAGATATAAATGTAATATAATCGACTGTAGAAATGTAAACGGAGAAATGAGAATAAAAATATTTAAACTGAAGTATAAATAGTTAAGGCCAGTCAAGGCACATAAGTGTGACTGTAAAATTGACTGGTTGTGGGTTCGATCCCCACTCGAGGAGATGAAATATATACTTAAATTTATATTTCCATTTTCTTCGCTCTGGTGTCGAGGCAAAGCGCGGCGTTGAGTTCTGCCACTCAACACGCAATGCCTCCAGAATCCGGCAGGGTATTGGGAACGGAGTGTCTTAACACAAGGTTTCCTCTGCCTATTCTGCTGTGTGCGGGATACAGTGTGAAGCTAATATTTTTTTTAAACTGAAGTAAGTATTCGTAAAAATGTTTGACGTACACCACATTAGGGAATTAGGGTGCGTGGATTACACAACGATTATATACTCAAATTTTATTATATTCGTATATTATGTATAGATGAATGTATGCGTATTCATAATATACATATATTCTTTTATGTGTTTCCGCTTTAATTTTTCTTTTTTTATTCTTCAAATGAGTCGTATATACCTACCTATATTATATAGTATTTATATAACGTTCTCTTCTTATAACTTCAGCCTATATACGTTATAGTGATGTTGCTCAAATAAAAATAGAAAATAAATTATTCTTAATATAAATAAGTGTCTAAATACGTAAAACTGTATGGTAGTATTATTTATAACATACCAGATAAGTGAATTAAAATAACACAGACAGGCAATATAATTTTAAAACACTGCGTTCTCCTCTTTCCTTACAAAAAGTCTGTACAATTCTTACAACTCACTGCCGTGCTTAGTCTTGTTATTAGAGAAAAGTTATAAAAATTAGTCATTCAAATGGGAAATAAACCTACAATCGACGAGCAATCAGACGCTGCGCTACGACGTCATATATAAATATTTGATTTCCGTTCATTTTTATTACGTGCAAAAACATTAAAAACACATTAGTTATCGTAAAATGTAAGTGGAAAATATAAATATATTCAGATATAATGGAGCTGAGTGAATGTAAGGCCGGTTACGGTAAATGCAATAACAGCAGTTCGCCCGCGTAATGTATGCAATTTGTTAGGAAATTCTAAACCACAATTCGCATTACAGCCCTCACTACAATATTAAATGACTTAAAAAAATAATTAAAATTAGCTTCACGTTGTTTCCCGCACACAGCTGGGTAGGCAGAGGGAACCTTGTGTTAAGACACTCCGTTCCCAATATCCTGCCGGATTCTGGAGGCATTGCGTGTTGACTGGCAGAACTCAACGCCGCGCTTTGCCTCAACACCAGAGCGAAGAAAATGGAAATATAAATTTAAGTATATATTTCATCTCCTGGAGTGGGGATCGAACCCACAACCAGTGCGACTGTAAAATAGTTTGTGCCACTTTGCCACAACTGACCTCAAAATCTCGAATTAAATCGATAAAATAAAATGACTTAATTTTATCGATATTTTGTAATTTATGAATAAAGCATTTCTCAGCAGCACTGCCCTCCAAGCCAATAATAGTTCATGTTCATTCGTTGATTCAAATTTCTTACAATAGTCTTTTTGGAAAAAGACTATTTTGAATTTGAATTTCCACTTTGAATCCCACTTTCTGCCGAATTTGCGTGTTTTATGTAATTGCCGCGCTTCATTGCGTCACCAAAATTATCAAGAAAGTTAAATTTTATAATATATATATTGAGTAGATTCCTAATTCTACATCTAATTTTGCTTTCATTATAGTAGCTATCAAACACGCGTCAAGAGTATCAAATATCAGAATTCTAACGAAGTCTACAAAATTTTTTAGTTAACACAACCCTTAACTAGTGGGCGGTAGTGGACTTAGTATTAGTAAATCATAACGTTTGAGAATACGAAAAGACATTTATTGAGTATTGATCATTGGGTGTTGGTTTCAATAGTAGCGCCCCTGTAATATGTTAATTATTGAACGGGACATTTGTTCCAAAGGAAGCCTCCGTCGGTTTCTGGGTATCAAGAATGAACAATTGAAACACCGGTTCCGGCTGTCGAGTGGTCTACACGGCGACACCATAATCGTTGTATTTGACATTTTCAGGGTTAATTCAACAAGAAGTCCCAGTTCTCCGTCAACACAAAGGAGCACAGCACTTTACACGAACCTGGTTTTGATAAACCACACGAATAAAATCCAAATAAAATATACGTTTATGAGTTTTATATACACGATATATTAATGTAAGTCATTGAGCACAAAACAATAACGGTAATTATTAGATCTCAGATCGGAGTGTCTTAACACTAGGTTCCCTTTGCCTACCCTGCTGTGCGGGATACAGCGTGAAGCTGATTTTATATATATATATATATATATATATATATATATATATACATATATATATATATATATATATATATATATATATATATATATATATACATATACATATATATATATATATATATATATATATATATATATATATATATATATATATATATATATATATATATATATATATATATATATATATATATATATATATATATATATATATATATATATATATATACTCTTTTCATATTTTCCAATTCAGAATTTATTGCAACGTTTTCGCAATCCACTCTTTATATTTACATCACATAAATAAAAAAAATATTTAAAATTCGGTTTTTGAAGGATTATTTAGTAACTTTTTTCATATTTTCGACTTTTAAATGAAAGAAAGTTACGGAGTTTTTTACGTATATGATTTTTTATGTACATATGTACGTATTTCCGGCATATTTAGTATGACAGTGTATTTTTGCATGCGGGATGGTTAATAATTTTCATGTACGGAAGCGCTTAAATTAACAATGGATTTTGTTTTTTAAGCTTCACGCTTTATTTGTGTGGGACATAGCAATGTAGGCAAAAAGATCCTGGAAACCCTACTGCTAAAATACTCAGTTCCCATTAAGACAAAGCACAAAGTGTGATTGCAAGCGCGATAGGTTGTGAGTCCGATTCCCACTCGGGGAAATTAACTATTAAATATTTTCATTTCTTTGCACTGGTTACGAGTGTTCTGCCTCTCAACACGCAGTGCCTCCAGAATCCGACAGAAAGTGGGGAACGTAACGTCTTAACACTAGGTTCTTAGGTTCCCTCTGCCTACCGTGCTATGTGCCCGATACAGCATTAAGCTGAAAGCGAGATTATTTATAACATGCAAAACATTAAATAAATCGATTGTGAATTTACTAAACATAATTTGACTTTAAAAGTTAATTTATCGGGTATACCTCGATCATGGAGATCAAAAGTCAAAGATCGTAAAGTGGCGATTGTGGCATGGCCTCGGGGCTAATAATCTTAAATCTGATGGGTAAAGTTTCCAAGATAATGGGCACCCTGGAGGCGAACATTGAATTTCAGCTACCTCACGTCGCCAGTTATTGCAATACTCTCTGCCGATATCTAACTTTAGATCTATATGAAACGTGACTATATGCAATTCTTGTCATTATTTAAATTCAATACAAGATTTTTTTGTTTTTTTAGTAGTATAAATGTGCCCATGCGCCGCGTCTGGCCTTAAGTCGCTGACTGTAAACGCGACAGGTTGTGGCTTCGATTCCCACTCGGGGAAATTAAATATTTAATATTTTCTCCTTGATTCGGATTGAGTTCCACCACTTAACGCGCCGTACGAATGGAACGCCAGTACAGAACGCCCAATTCAAATTTATTCGATAGTTACAAATTAGCAATTGAATTTACACAACTCGAGCAGAACGGTTAGTTTCTCAGTATGATGATGTAATGCATATGTTTCTATCCTACATATGAAATTGGGGTTTTGTCGTACTGGCCTTTTATCACAAATTTCTCCTCTTTGGTTAGCAATTCCAAATTCTAATTTATTTGTGTTTCGTTAGCCATCATTCATTTATTTTCTTTCTTTTTCTATTTGCGTCACTGACTTTACTCAACACACGTTACTCAAATGGAAAACCTGAAATTTTCGTTATTTACGAGTACGAGTTCCACCGTGGCAAGATTTTCGTTCTGTAAATTTAGACCTGCAAAACAAGCCCGGAGACCCAACTTCTGCTGTCCACGAAATAGATGTTAATAAAGAAATAAAGGTTATTGTGGAAACGGATCCATCGGAAGCCGCTTCCGAATTAGCTACAGTCTGCAGGCACATTGGGAACATTAATAAACTGTGAATGAGACTGTGATGAAAAGTGGATTCTTTTTGATAATCTGAAACCCTAATCGCTATGACTGGACACTGTCTAAGACCTCCATCGTATTCCTCGGAATTTGAAATTTGAAAAAAAAAAATCCACCTTCAAAGATTTTATTGATTCCTGTTCAAATGATTTTTATAGTAAAGTGATTAACATATGAAATGGTAAAAATGCATAAATAACAATGATTCATACTTTGATTATATAAATATATTATATTGAAAAAATGGCTTTTTGTTACTACCATATTGAATTTCAGTTTCATACGTTAAGACATAATATTTGCAAGCACTGAGTATTTCTTGAATTTTTTGTTTTTCATGTGCTAAAATTAAATGTATTTTTTTTGTATTTATAATTATTTTGAAAACTGAGGTAGTTCCTAAAATTTCTGTGTAATAATTTTAATTTGTAACCACAGAAGCAAAATAGGCCGAGAATCCCTTGCTTGATCTACTAAAACACTGTAAGTAATAACCGTATATTGTGTCACTATTTAAGAAAATGTCACTGTATTCATTTCCTTTATTCATTAGAAAGACAGATCCTTGCAGTTTAAGCAATGGGATATTAGGCCATCATAAGTATACCTTTATTTAAATTTTGTACGTGTGGTAGAGTCACGTCGCCAGCAATGGCAACACGCATGGGCAGACTCGACCGGATCGTTACCACCCCCGGCATTTAAAACCGGCGTGAAGTAGTGGCTTTATGCCACTGCGTTTCGCATCAGGTAATGCCGGGCCCCGGCGCCCAACCCACCTTATAAGTAGGCAACGCACTTGTAGCTCCTCTGGGGTTGCACGGGGTCGTGGGCGGCGGTAATCACTTACCATCAGGTGACCCGAACGCTCGTTTGCCGTGTCTTTCCCATAAAAAAAAACAGTAATTGTGGGTTTGCCGATCCGTGACGTACTTTTATTTGAATGTTCTATAATTTCTACTCCATATAATATGTAAAATTCTACCTATAACCCTTTTTTATAAATATTTTATGAAATGGTCTTTTGAATATTTATAAATAAAAAGTAAAAGTTAAAATGTAAAACTGCGTAAATAATTTCGAATACAACGATAGCAAATTTCTTAATCCCTGGAGAACCTCAACATAATGCAAAGATAACGAGCTTATTTGAGATAACTTTGTGAACAAGGCTTTTAGTCTCCAAGGCTTCATTTCCTTTGTTAAGTTAGTGGCGTCTGTCGTCTTTCAACAGCTGGTTTGGAAAATATTTTCTTAACAGATCTTTACCGATATGTTGCTTGATAATTTAACACTAAGATTCAGTATTTAAATTTATTAAAGTTACATGCACATGGGTAATTACTTGTTCCTAAATTGTATAAGAATTTAAAAATAGAAAATAGAGTAATATATATACTTTATAATATCTTATTCAGACTACAGTAGTGCTTGTCACTTACAATATAATATAATTTGGATATTACACAATTATATACATATTACTAGCATCCTGATCGCAACTTTGCCCGCGAAATCAGGCAAGTGTTCATGTTTTTATATATACATCTGAAGTCTACTTATAAAGACTATTAATATGGAAGTTTTAGCTCCTTGGGTTACATTATCGTACTTTTGTAAGAACTTTAGAGTGTCATAAAAATAAAAAGTATAACATAAGTCGTGTTACATCAAGGCACTTCCGTCCTCCACTTTTCAGAAGAAATAATTAAGTAGAATTTGGAGGTGTTGCGTGTTGAGTGGCGGTACTCAACGCTGCGCTTTGCCTTGTTACCAGAACGAGGAGATGAAAATAATAAATATTTCATTTCCTTGAGTGGAGATCGAACCCTCAACCTGTCTCGTTTATCGATCGAAGAAAATAAAATAGAATACTTAACTACTACCTTACTAACAAATTAAAAAATCTAACTAATCTACTACCCAAGTAAGCTAAGACCAAACAAAAAATATGAATTAAGCATTACTAAATGTATATCTAAAATGTACGAAAATTGACACTACCGTCAACGTCGTGCCCATATTTATTATAACAGTGTACCGCAGTATATGTAAAATATAATTTAAATCTAGATATAATGCCAAAGGTGATTTTTTCGTTCCATCTTCAACAGTGTCAGCAGTGCATGCGATGGAAGACATTTTGCCCGGTTGAAAGGGCGTTATTGAATTTTAAGTAGGGATCCCTAACTTTTTATAGACATTAATATATCCTATGTTACTCAGTGATTATGTAGCATTCTAACGATGAAAGAATTTTTAAAATCAGTTCGGTAGTCTTTATGTTTATTTACTACAAACAACATACTAATATATCCTCTTTATATGATAGTATAGATTCACTTACAAAGACAAAGACAAAGACAAACTTGTATTATTATTTTCCTTTAGTTTTATTATCATTTTTATTGTGTCTATTGTCTTATTTTTAAATATTTCAACATAAATCAACAGTCCAATTTTTCTTTTTCCTTTTTACTTAATTCTTTTTTCCGTAATAAAAAAAACAACAGAAGTACAATTAGTTTCACTTATAATTTGGCAATTTCTTTTTATACTTTTTTCCCGAAAGATAAAGCGGCTGCCGTTCATAGGCCATTTGTGTCTCTGCCGAATTCAGTATATTGACAGTTCTGAGTGAGATTGAAAGTCAGATGTTACTGGCTTTTTCCTTTGTTTTGATCGAATTTTAAGAAATTGAACTTGAATCGTTATGTATTATTTCAATAATTTTGTTAATATTTACGTAAAAAGTTTGTGATGTATTCAGGATTGGATCATCATAACTGTGCCGTGATGTTTCAAGCGTGCATCGTAACATTATGTCATCTGTTCCAATAGTAGCTTGAATAAGAAAACAATAAAACGAACAGCGTCACGTTCTATTTATTTTATTCAGCTGACTGATCATGGCTCACCAAATTGTCCATTTATAGATGTTTGGAACAAATGAGCAACTTTCATCATATTTGTACAATATTTGAAGTAAATTTATACTTAACTAAGCTTCAATAGGAAATATAATAATTCTATACAGTGTTACTAGTTAACAGTATTTTTTATACATCAATGAATCTACTTAATTTACAAATTAAAGTGCCACTACTATTATAACTAAATTGTCTTTTAATGGGTATTTCAAGTGAATTAAAGTATTTCCATAGCGAATTACATAAAAAATGATTTCTAAGAACTTTGCGTTTTCATTTCAATTTTATTAAGTTTTCATTAGCGGCGTCAAAAAATATTTTAAAAGATAAATTTGAATTTTCTCCATGCCACTTTTTTCTAAGTAATTATTTTATGCTAATTTTATCTGTGCCATCCCAGATAATGTCTGCTTGGGTAATTTACCTGTCAAATTGTGGACGCCAATGGCCTTACTCGAGTGCGGCCTCCTTGTATAAATAGTAAACAATTTTTTTTTAGTCATTTAATAATCAATTTTGCGTTGCTTTGTAATTGTTTGTTTAATGTTTGTGCTTAGTATAATATTTTATGTAAATATATTAAGAATAAAAATAATAATCTATAACATCTTTGTAAAATAATAGACATTACAAACCCTTTATGTTTAGAGGCCGGTCGTGGCGCAGCGGCAAGAAGTGTGACTGTAAAACCGACTGGTTGTGGGTTCGATCCCCGCTCGAGGAGATGAAATATTAACTTAAATTTATATTTCCATTTCTTCGCTCTGGTGTCGAGGCTAAGCGCGGCGTTGAGTTCTGCCACTCAACACGCAATGCCTCCAGAATTCGGCAGAAAGTGGGGAACGGAGTGTCTTAACATTAGGTTCCCTCTGCCTACCCTGCTGTGTGCGGGATACAGCGTGAAGCTGTTTTTTTGTTTTTTTTTTTTTTTTTTTTTTTCTTTATGTTTATATATTTTTGTCTTGTTATAGGTGAAGTATTTTAACTGGATCGTTTTTAAACATACATTTTTCTGTTGTGTAATATTATCTCTTTTTTACCGTACAACCTCTTTCGTGTGTTCTACATTCAACGTGACATTCAACGTGACAGTCTTGAGAATAAACTTATCTAAGTACATTTGTATGCTACATTAATACAAGTCCTTTACTATGAACGAAACAATATATTGAATGCAAAAAAGTTACAAAATGCTCTTAGCGATTACTTACAAAAGTGAATTAGAGAGACAGACAGACAGACACTCCGTTCTCATTAACACAGTTCGGTTTTTCACTTCCCGTCGAATTCTAGAAACATTGCGTGTTGTTGGCGGCGCTCAACGCCGCGTTTTGCCTCGTTATCAAAGCATGGAAATGAAAGTAAATATAATGGCACGACTGGCCTAAAAAATATGGCCTAAATAATTTCACAAAAAGGTAATTATTGTGAGACATATATTGAAGAAACGATGACGCACATAATGGAGGTTGATAATACAACTGTCAAGATATTGAAGCTTACGAGTATAGAAATTGTTTGAAGTATCTGAAATGTTATTTGTTTTGATAAATTTTCGAAAATTTAATGTTATTAAAAAGTTTTAAATATATCACATATCTATTTAATTAAGGTTTGATATAGCTTTTGTCACACGAATTTCACCAGGTCCTGGTCGGTTTCCAGAAGGCGCGGGTTCGAGTCCCGCTACATTCAAATTTTTATACGTTTTCTAAATAAGTATTTTTCTACGCTAAGTGTGGATTAACACATTCAAAAAGGTTAAAAATATTGAATATTAACATTATATTTCACATTGTATGATTTAATCAAAATCAACATTATTTATTGCTTTATTTCCTTACAAATAAATATTTTTCTTAGAGATATAGTTAGTTAAAGAGTGGCTGTGCCTGTAAATAATGAAATAGTTTTCCGCTTCAATATTGGTAATTACATTAAAAACAGTCTGGTAACTCTTATTGGTAGGGCTCTAAAAATAAGGAAGAGAATGGACAACGCAGTGACAAATTATTAAAATTCCTTTGCCTACGCTAAAAAATACACAAGACTCGTATATATTGTGCAGCTTATATTGTTAATGATTTTTTATTTCTTTTCTATAAATATAGATATTTTAATAAATTTCATACTATAAATGTGTCATATCTTTTGATTACGTTGACTTAAAAGTGTGATTTTTCTCTGCTCTTCAAATAACAATAGAACTGAATATTTGATATTAATTTTAGCGTGTGGAGGTACCACATGATCTTGAGATAAATGGTCTTCACAGACGGACAGACGGGCAACAAAGTGAACCTTTTGAAGTACGGAACCCTAAAAATAATCCATATTTCGAATTATTATTTATCATTTATTCTAATTTACGTAATCCGGCCTGTTTATGAGATTTAAATGCGGGTATTTAAAGTACAGCTAAAGCTGTTCAAGTCTTTTGTCTCGTGAAGACAATACCGTCTTCGTCTTATCAGTTTCTACGTCTATAAAGGAATATTGGACTTAAAAGCCTTTTACTTAATTAATTATTATCTCATAAGTTAGATACACAATTGTTCACTAATTTAATTTTTATCTCAATTGAATTATTGTATAACAGCAAAATCTAAACTGATTTAACAGGTATTTTTTTGTATTTATATCTCCGTTCGGTCTTCTATCGTAACGTTTAGCGTTCCGTTTCCTTTGGTGATCCCGCTGTAAATAAAGAATAAATCAAATTAGGTTCACGCTGTATGCCATGCAAAACAGGGAAGTGTATAATATTTTTTATCATCCTTATTTTTAGTTTAATAGGTATTTGTTTTTCATAAGAAACAACAAAACCATTTTTTTAAATACAGATTTGTTGAATTGCTATCATATATTTAGATAAAAATTTATGAATATATAAAGTATATTTATATATATCATTACAAAAAAATAGAAAAATCTTTAATATTGGACACTGTAGATACACCCGACTGGATGCTACAAGACAGTTTAGTAGTAATAACGAAATTTAATCAACTAGAAGTTAAGTTCCCCAATATACAATCTTAGTTCCTGCATATCATAAGTTTTTATTATATAAGTTTTCATTATAATATAAATAAGGATAAACATAATATGTCAGAGTAAACTACTAAAATTATACCAGAAAGTTAGTTCTAAACCGATTAAACAACGAAGCGCATTACGACCGCAGCCGCTGTAACTTTTTGCTTGTTGTATCCACAACCGGGTACAAATTTTTTGCAATTTAGAGTTAATATGTTAGATAAAATGCTTATGATGCTAAAAAAGGGGGAAAAGGGGGTAACGTTCACGATTTTTTATATAGATGGGAAACTTAGATTATTATTAATACATTCTGTTCTGCACTTACAGCTTGAATTCGAGACATTGTGTATTAAGTGAAAGAACTCAACGCTACGTCTTTTCAGATTGGGGAAATGATTGAAGTAATAATTAATTTAGTCCCCGAGTGAGGATCGAACCCACAACCATAGTTTTCGAGTAAGACGTTGTATCACTGTACTTTAATGCCCTCAATATAATATAGACTTATATATAAATCCGATTTGTCGAAACTCTAAAGCCTTTAACCTATATTTATCTGAATTTTAACGAAATTATTCTAAGTCATGTGTAAATGTCTCAGACTTGTTATAATATACGATATATTTTAAATACCCGAAGAATAAATGAATTTTCAATCTTAACCAATAGTTTCTCATATTAATGCGATCAACCAACCAAATTCTTCACTTGTACAATATTAATATAGACATATAAATATGAACATATTTCTAATTAAGAATCGAAACCACAACCAACACTTACCTTATCATCTTTATACATAATCTCTGAAGTGGAATATTTAAAATATATTTTTTTATTCAAACATAGCGTTTACCATAGTTACCTAAGTATAAAGCGTCCACAAGAAGTAATCGCCTTGTGTCACATCCTTATAGCGCAATATTCTCTCAAAGGCAATGGAGTGTGACTAGTTCAGTTTTCAATTTGCCATACTGTCTCCCACGGGGAGCATCTCTGATGTCGACAGCAAGATATTTACGCTACGCTGAAATGCACCTTCTTGTTAAAATTGAATAGATCTCTCGGTTCAATATCAAATACCTATGTATTTATTAATAAACATGTTTCTTTTTTGGTATAGGGCTAGTTTTATACCCAATACAAAATTATAATATTATAGTAGGAGAGGCGACGATGCTCAATCTAGACACACGGCAGTGTGTTCGCCAAGTTCGAGCAAAAAAAGCGACACACCGGCCGTGGGTTATATTACACGAATCATTTCGGGCCAATTCTGACCTATATTATAACTCACAATTTATTTTATTTACGCATATATAAAATCTAGTATCTGTTGAGACCCCCTTACTTATCTAAAATACAAAATTTAATTAATATACCTATTGTAGGTCTTGAGATATTGACGTCAGAAAATCGCTATTTTTACTATACTCACTGACTGACTCACTCATCAAAATAATAAGTTCTTTTATTTTCACGATTATAACACATATTAAATGAAACTAATTTAACCGGATTAATCGCGTATATTTAAGATTTTTACATTTTTGGATACCCGACGTTTCGAACACTTTACAGTAGTCCGTGGTCACGGGTAGACTGAGGTGGCATTCGTCGTCTTTTAATAGGGCAAGTTTTAATAGAAAATTATATACTTGACTCATTGCATTTAGTAGGTTTTGTAACAAGGTGTGTGAAAACTTGCCAAGTAACATCATTAAAAAGTACAGAAAAATAATAAAACATGTTATCAGGAAACTGCTGGAAAAACAGGTTTGCGTTCCTGTAAGTATTAGAATTTTAGGTATTTAATATGATATTTATTCAAAATCTACTTTCCAAACTGCGAAAAATCAAGTATGCATTCCTGTAATTATTTTTATAACTGAGGTATGTATATGGAACTTGGTACTTATTCAGATCTCACTTCTTTTATAGGTGAAGCATTCCCATATTATCGAACTTGGCAGCCTTTCACATTTTTGTTTTGGGTGGGATCGGTATTTACTCGAGTGTCATAGAGACCTATTGGGTTGCGAACCTTAGATGATAAAAAAAATGATTTATCTTTTGATCGGTGGGGGGAGCGGCTATAGATTTTTAAAAATGCAAAAAAAAATTGTTATATGGACATACTCGGGCGCGTCAGATATTGATATCATCCATACCTAACGTAGTTTTTGCCTAATAAGACAATTATTTTTCTTTTATTATGTTTTTAAATCATTTATCGTCATCAATAGAAAAACTCAAGAAATAGCATGTAAATAAGTGTGGAAGTTGAAGTAGACTACTTTTTTTATAAGATATTAATTATTTTCTCTTTTCAGTATTTTTTAAATTATCAATTTCCTCATGAGTGAGAGAGAAATAGAAACACGAAGAGAGGAATATAGGCAACCCAAACAAATCAATTTTTATTACTTCGGCTTGTGGAATTGGTCAAATTATATATTTTTCGTAATCCTTTAATTTATTCCATTGAAAATGAAAGAAAAATAGCCATATTTGTGAAAGTCGAGTTAACGTTAGTTTTAAACAACTTTCTAGCCCTTCCCCTTTACTCTCAAATTACCATATTAGTGGAATATACATAATTTACTATGCAAATAACTCAGTCTACATTCATCCAACGCACTCGAGAATTTCAGACGTTCAATTTTTTTTACTAATCTGATCTTTTACTCTAGGCGGGCGGCCATATATATAGGACTCATATTTGTTACCAAATATTGCGGCAGATTAATATACTGGGGAATCCCCAGTATATAAATACTGGGGATTCCTCAGTATATTAATCTGCCGCGCTTAAGTACATCCCAAGTTCCCGCTTCGGCTTCTATACATATAGTATATTCGTTAATATTTTTTAATGTGATTTGAAAATAAAAACAGCATCACGCTCTATCCCGCACACAGCAGGGTAGACAGAGGAAACCTAGTGTTAAGACACTCCGTTCCCCACAAAATTTTATAGTACATACAATAATTTTTTTTTTAATGATAGATGTTCAAGTTTTAAATAATGTTTATTTCACACAAAATTCAGAAAGTTTTTAATTAGTATATTAGAAAAAAAAATCAAATAACTGATCGTTACATTTGGTTATATTGTCGTCTACGGAAAATTCTACTAATTCTATTTTAAGAGTAGAATTTTCTCAACTCATCTAGGAATGCGTCTAGAATTCCGTGGAAAATGGAGAACCGAGTTTCTTAATACTAGGTTTCTTCTGCCCGCATTCTTTCTCTGATGAAATAGAGGGAACCTGGGAACTTAGTGCTAAGAAATTCAGTTCCCCATTCAGATACTTCCATTCGTTACTTTCCACTTAACTCTCGATCTTAAATATTTTATTCCCCCGAGTGCAAATCGAATTCACACCCGTCTCATTTCCAGTAGAGCGCTCCTGCCGCCCTGCCTGCCGTCCGCCCTGACGGCCTCAATTAATTCAAAATAAAAATAAAAATAGTAAAAAAAGAAAATAAGTACCAGTACTAAATAAAATTCTCAAAAACTTAAAATTCTTCATACTCCTACAACCCGGCTAGAACAAGTATTTTTTCCATTGGAAGTAATTTTCTCACTGAAAATGCTAAAACTCGGGTAAAACGCGGAACAATGGTCTTAAATGCTGGCAGGAAGCTGACTGTATATTTATCTTGTGCAACAATAACCATTAAAGAGAAATAAAACAGAGGACAACTAGCTTAATTTATGAGACAGTTAAAACAAACTTTTGTTTTTTGAAAACAATAAATAGCACAATATACCTACGTAACCTATAACTAAGTACTTAAAAATAAATCAATTTACGCACACAGCAGGTTAGGCAGAGGGAAACCTAGTCTTAAGCGCTCCGTTCCATACTTTCTGCCGAATTCTGGAGTAATTGCGGGCTGAGTGGCGGAGCCTTTGCCTCGACACCAGAGCCAAGAAATGAAAATATAAATGTAAATAAATATTTCACTTCCTCAATGGGTATCGTACCTACAACCAGTCGATTTTACAGTCACACTTTGTGCCTCCGCACAACGACCGGCCTCAGTACTTAATTTATATTATTTATATATAGATAGTACGAATATACTTGTATATATGTATATATATTGAGCTATCTATTATTTTAAAAATTAAACTAGGCAGAGAGAATCAATACACTGTTCTCGAATTGTTGACAAACTTTAGAGGCTGCGTATATTGGCAGAAGTTAATATCATTAATTAATTCATAAATTCATAATCATTAATTGTATTGCTCATGGATAAATGACAATTTTCCCTCCCCCTAAGAAGGATCCGACCCACAATCATCATACTTGCACTCGAACCTCTTCTAGGCTCAACAATGGCTCCTAATATTCAGTGTTAATTTTAATTTAGAAATTATTATTAGGTACGTGACGTGAGACAAAACCGCTTCGTTGATTTCCACCACTCGTGACTTCGGTAGCAAGTGGGACACTGAAGTATATCAATAGGAACGCAGCGACTTAACACCAGGTTTTCAGGTTTCCTCTATCTATCCTGCAATATGCAGGAAACTGTGCGAACCTAAAATAAAACCGGTTAAGTGCGAGTCGGATACGTTTAACGATGCTTCCGTACAAATTTCATGACAAAATATTACTTACAGAAACTTACAAGCTTAAGTTTGCGGGCATATAGACTTATTTTGTATGGAATGAACTATACATATAAGTTTGTAATGATGGTTTTTTGTGAAATACTTATAAATTTTCAGTTTAATTTTCGTTAAAACGTTTCGTAAAACGTTATCTGGAGATAAATAGTCTCGACAGACGTACGGATTGACAACAAAGTGAGCCTATAAGAGTTTATACCTTAGGTATGGAACCATACAAAAGGAAATATTTAAATTAAGTAACAAATAAGAGGAAATGTATAATATTTTAAAAATGATGTTATGTTTTTCCCTTTGCAATTTTATAATTCTCAAATGAGGTAATGCTTTTTCTTATTTTACATGTCAAGATCAAATTCAAAGGTAATGTAATATAAAATAAATATTGCGTCACGCTGTGGGATACAGCTCACAGCAAGGTAGGCTGAGCGAACCTAGTTCTTTTTTTTTATGGAAAAGACACGGCAAACGAGCGTTCGGGTCACCTGATGGTAAGTGATTACCGCCGCCCACAGCCCCGTGCAGCACCAGAAGAGCTACATTAAAGGCCGGAACCTAGTGTTAAGATACTGTTTAAAGTGTTACTTACATCAAGGTCAGGATCATTACGGAATTAGTTAATGAAAATGAATGAAATTGGTATACTACTGAATACCATATTCAAATACATTAATTATAAATACACCGAGATAAAATCAATCCCATTTTCAATTATATATTAAAAAACCTACTGACAAATAGTATAATAAAATATTTAATATTTCAATACAATTTATTTTTATTTGTTTCAATACAAAGCCAAAGGCAGACAGGTCAAAACATAGCCGATAGCATCATAAAAATTAGTTAATATCAACGCCCAGACATATAAAACTCGTTTTATATAACAGAAAACAGATACAGCTATCAAAAGCTTCCCTTGATACAGAAATGACCACCAATCTACTAAGTAGACCCAATTTTTCTAAACCCTTATCAACGGTTTGTCTATGAAAGTCACGTATTATTCAATAAACCTAAAATTAATACTGTGTACGTGATTGGCATGAGGATGTACGAAGTTTCGATGTAATGAAGAAGGTCTAGGAGTTGGTACTAAGGAAACTTAGAAATGGCGATTATATATATTTTCCTTTCTGTTTACTATCAAACTTAACCATCTGTTATTAAGTGACCATTCTGTTTTTTTTTGACAACAGAAGAGTTTTTATATAATTAAAAACACAATATAAAACACTTTTTTTTAATCTTTGAATTTGTTAAGCTTCCTAAATACATATATACTAAAAATATTTTTTGAATTACATTACGTAAATTGGATTCCTTGCAGATTAGATACGAGGCGGATAAGAGACAAATAAACAATGGCCTTGTCTACACAAAGACTAAATCAACCATCAAAAACATCTGGCAAAGTAGTTTTATTCCAATTCCGTATTGATTCATATTTTTTTATATATTCAGATTAGGAAGTATATACGTTAAAAAAAATCGAGGTTAATATTTAAATATGACCAGAATAATCAATTATTAAAATAAAAAGAGAGCGTTGTAATTATTTATTTGGGTTACTTCCTAGACAGATAGATAAAATTCTTTATTGTATACACAAACTATAAGTACATTAACAAAAAAAAAAGAATCGATAATTGTAGAAATATAACGTGCATACAAAAGCGATCACTATTAGTGATCTCTTACAGGTGACTTTGGGCGTAAACATTTACAAAAAATTTTTAATTTAGATATAATTTTATTTATATCAAATTAATGCAAATGTTAATCGTGATTATGCTAGCAAAATTTAATAATATTCCAAAGGATTTAAATAACAATTTATTTTATGTATTAATTACAGTATAGCTATGCTAAATACTTAAATAAATAATCAAATATATTACTTAAAAAATAATCATTATCATCACACATTATGAAACAAGTCTCCACCGCGTCTGTCTGTCTATTTTATTTATTCTACAATAATGCTATAAAATCCGCAATAGCATATTCCTATCATCTATAGTCAACTAGCAATAATTTTATATTTATATAAAATCAATTACTATGACTTTGTTGTACATAAAGAGAGAGAGAGAGAGAAAGAGAGATCTTGTGGCAGATTTTGGTTGCTTTTAAAAATATTTGGAGATTTACACATTCAACCTACAATGATAAGGGTATATGAAATTTAGATGGTAGTTACTTTTGGCAGTTAATAGAATAAAATGCATAAAATAGTATCTAACTTTAACAATAATATAGTCAAATATATTTAAGATTTATGAAACAAAGAAAGCCCAGCGGCCACAAGCTCTTAAGCTTCAAATGACTTTGTCTAGCCAAAAAAAATAGGAAAAATTCGATCTGAGCTTTTTGTATGGATATGTCAAACGCTCAAAGCACTAGTCAGTCACAATGACATTTTGACATGGTTGATAAAAGTATTGTTGACAACGAAGGTGGAAAAAGAAATGCGAACGTAAATTATTAATAATTCTGTATCATTAGATTAAGTTAAATTATGTATAACGAAATTACATATCTAGGTAGAAAATATCAAACATTTTCAGCCACTAGCGAACTCAACAAGGCTTAATGTAATCCCTAGCGGTATAGTGTTCGTATTACTAATTTTAATTACAACTCGCGATATCACGGCAGTCTTCATCAAACGCTGGGATTGATTAAATCTATTAATAAATTATCTTCGATCTTCAACATATATGTAGGTTAATGAATGTAGGAATAAGATTTAAATGAAAAAGTAAAATTAAAAAAATAATGAAATACAGTCGACTTGATGGCCTCCTTTTCTTGCAGAAGTCGGTTAAAAAGAACTTTTATAGGTTTATTACAGTTTTTGTCTATAGATACGTTATAAAGATGAAAGAAAAAAAATCGGCACGTACTTTACGCAGAAATATTTTTGCACAGTAAAATTCTTGAAATTTTCTGTTTTTAGCGACTATGAACTTGTATATTAATCCTACAAGGATTTCTTAATTTATCCCTAAAATAGGTATTCATTTCAGTTTATTACCTCCACGGGGTTTTAACAATAACAGGCTTGAGAGACGGGCAGATAAACAGACAAGCCGTCAACCAAGTGAGTTTTTTCCTTTGAAGCACAGAATTCTAAATTACAATTTTTTAATATTTTATACTTTTTCCAATATTGTATAATTGTTTGAAGATCAGTCGTGGCGCAGGGGCACAAAGCGTATATGTAAACGCGACCGGTTGTGGGTTCGATCTCCACTTGACGAAATAAAATAACTATATAAATTTATATTTTTACTTCTTCGCTCGGGTGTAAATTCCGCCATTCAACACGTGATTCCGCTGTATTTCGAAGGCGGAATACAGCGGAAAGTGGAGAACGATGTGTCTTAACATTAGGTTCCCTTTGCCAACCCTGTTGTATGCGGGATACAGCGCGAAGCTGATTATTATTTGAATACCCAAGTTCCACGAACTGGTGAACATGGTTCAAGCTGCAAGCAAGTTTGGAAGCTATCATATGCCTATGGCTTATATACTGTGTTTCAAAAAATTGTTTAACTTAAGCCGATCTTTAGAAATAGATCTCATTTAGTCTAACTTTCTCTTTTCAATTTAATTTGAACCTTAAATTAATGTCATACGGTCTAAACTCCACAGTAAATTTCACAACGAGATTGTATGTAGTTCATGTTGTATTATGCGAACAGATGTTACCAATAAGCAGATTAAGCTTTAGTATATATTACAATCAACAATAATGTACTGCTAAGTAGGTTAATATAATGTACGTAGCTACTATAAAACAATAAGATTTCCTTGTAACGCAGTGGTGGTAATTGATAATTCGTTCTATTTGTAGTTGATTCAAATCTAAAAGTTCTTCACTCCTTCATTGTTTCTCTTATATATTTATTTTTGTATCTATATATGTTGATATAGTGGTGGAAAAACTATAAAAAAATCATCCAGTAGAGTTAGATTTTAAATTACATTTAATCTATATAGGTACTTAAAATAACACTAACCTTTAATATTTTAATTTGAGGATAGTTGTGGCGCAGAAGGAAAAAGCGTGACTGTAAAATCGACTGGTTGTGGGTTTGATTTCCACTCGAGGACAAGAGAAAATATTTATTTAAATTTATACTTTCATTTTTTCGCTCTGGTGTCGAGGCAAAGCGCGGCGTTGATTTCCGCCACTCAACACGCAATGCCTCCAGATTTCGGCGGAAAGTGAGGAATAAGTTGCTTAAGACTATGTTCCCTCTGCCTATCCCACTGTGTGCGTGATAAAGCGCCTGAGCGCCACTGATGCCGAAGAAGACGCTATCGCCGGGCAAATGAAGGTTCCGTGACTGATATAGTGGAACACAACATTAAAATGGCTATTTCCTATAGAGATGAGGAGGCAATAGATTTATTACGAAAACAACTAACTGCGCCGCAATCAACATAAACAACGGCCAAAAAACTCGAATTTGACAAAAGTAACTCGGATTTGACAAAAGCAGACCATTCAAGATATTAACGCCCATTTCACATTTTAAAAACCAAAAAAGTAACATTTTTAATAATCAATTAAGAACAAAAAAGGCACGGACAACAAAAGTCTGTGGCGCATAACAAGTCAAAAAAAAAAAGCGTGAAGCTGAAAAATAATAAGATTTGGGAACAGTCACTCAACACTCATCAAAAAATATATTTTGCCAATATGATTATATTATGACAGATGAATTTTGCTTTTTTATAAATTTGCCAAAAATATTAAAGGATAATTGAAATGTCAATAGACATCAATTTTCCTTATTTTGTTCCTATTTTCCTGTTCGATGAGTATTCTTAATGGCGTATCGTTACAATATTTGTGGCTCACATACATTACAAATATCTCATTTTATTTTATGGCAACACAACATGTAAAATAATTAATTGTAAAGCAAATACGTCTGTGGGCTATACAATGATTTAATACCTTAAAAATATGCTATTTATTTTATTGCTTAGCAGGGTAGTTATGCGGAAGGAAAGAACTGAAGCTTATATATCCTTGATTGAAGAAATTATTGTTAGCTCAATTTACTTATTATATACTTTTTCGGTGGATTTGTAATAAAAGCACAAACGAAACGGCACTGGTGTTTGCGAGGCCAGTCATATCTCACGTCCGCGCTTCAGCTCGACGGGACCCAACGGTCGAAATCTCCCCTGATTAGCGTACGCAGGGCATTCCCCTGTGATCGCTTTCCCTTCACGAGCGCCCATCAAAGCTCGTAATTTTTCTTCAGGAGCGAGCTACTCTCGCCCCTCCCAGCCCGGTGACGCTGTCAAGACCAGTCCAGGTTAACAGCATAAAACACAATTCGGAGAAAAAAGAGGCACTCGTGTTCATTACCTTCTAAGATATTGTCTTAAGAGTTGTCATTAAAATTATTGTAATTATAAATAGAATTAAAGTTTGTATAACAAGAGTGAATAAAATAAACACAAAAGGTAATCTAGTCTTCAGACACCCCATTTCGTATATACCACTCAATTTTCAAAATTTTATATTAAGTTGCAAAACTCAACGCCTTGCTTTGTCTTTTTACCAAAACGAAAATAAAAACAATTCTTTCCACCATTAAGTAATCGATTCCTCAACAGTCAGACTCAAATCGATACATCTAAAATATAATACCATTATATTACAATAAATATATCACCATTATATTACAAATAGGAACACCTTGTTATATGCATATAAAAATAAATATTTAACTATTAATACATTTTCAAGATGCTTTAAACATTATTTATCAAAAATAGCTTAAGCTAATCTTATATGACTTTAATATACTTTTATTTTATCAAATCTGAAGACCGGAAAATCTTATTATACAGTCCACTTGAAAATGTGAATTATTAATGACAGAAAAGGGTTTATAATGATGCTGAGTAGGCAGGACCTGCTCTGCTTATAAATTTTATGTTATATTTTCAAATATGTATCACTTTATGTATTTAAAGACTATTTTTATTTTTATATTACTTCCTAGTTAAGACAATTAAGTAATATAAAAATAAAATAGGAAGCAAAAAAAATTATTGATACTTATATAGAAAAAATATAAAAATTGAAAATAAAACAAAACTGCCCAATCTAAAGATAATTTCACTGTACGTATCTATCACATTTTGTCACTGTTGATGGGCGGAAAGCGATGGGTATAACAGCGTATAAGTGTTCTTATTATATAATTCTATTTATTATAATATTATATAATTTTCTTACATTTTTTGGTGTTTGCCTATTTTTTAAATTTTTATATTAGGATTGCCTAACTAAGTTAAGATGTTTTGTTTTATTCTGGTATTAATACTCGTATGTGTAGAGGACTGTCGTGGTTCAGCGGCATGAGCGATTGTGGGTACGATTACCTCTCAATATTAAACTTTATATACAACAATAATAATTCAAATAATAATTCAACTAAATATTAATTATTTTAATTGTCTCTTTCTGGTAAAAAGGCAAAGCGCAGTGTTGAGTTCTGCCACTCTCTCACATTGTTTCTTCTGGAAAATGGGGGACGGAAGTGTCTTAATGTAAAATGTCCTAAATTATCCTTTTTTATTTTCATAACTATCTAAAATTCTTTTAGAAGTTACTGTAATGCTAAATTTATATTTTTTTGTGTTACGTTCTAAGAAATATAATAAATATATAAGTCTTATAACTTTTTTTACTTTTATAATCTAAAAATAAATATATGTTTAAATAAATAAAATCAGCTTCACGCTGTATCCCGCACAAAGCAGGGTATGCAGAGGGAACCTAAAGTTAAGATACGAACGACGAGACGGGAACGAATTCCCCACTTTCTGCCGAATTCTGAAGGCATTGCGGGTTGAGTGGCAGAACTCAACGTCGCGCTTTGCCTCGACACCAGAGCGAAGAAATGGAAATATAAATTTAAGTACATATTATTTTTTTCAAATTTAAGTAAATTGATATGTTAATTATTTATAATTAAATTTCTGAACTCTATATTAACTTTGATTCCCACACACTCATTTACTGCTCTTGTAGGTTATTTGCGGTATATTCAACTCAGTTATAATAATGCTAATGGAATAGTAGCCGCAATCAAGAGATTGAAATCTTATATCTGAATGTTTGCTTACTATGTACCTACGTACTGACATGTGCAATGGTATTAGAATTATATGGAGCAGGAAAATATATAAAGTAAGGTATTAGAATTAGAATGGGAAACGGATTACGTTGTAATCCATGATTTTTGGTTTCAATTCAATATATGTTTGGGCAATGTTTTTATTTATACTTACTAAAATATTTTGGTTGAGGCCAGTCGTGGCGCAGTGGCACTAAGTGTGAATGTAAAATCGACTGATTGTGGGTTCGGATCTCGGGATAAAAAGTAGTATAACTCCCTCTATCTTTCAGTGTTCAGCCCGGACAAATAAAACGACAAAATATTTTTTTGCACACAGCAGGGTAGGCTAATGTTAAAATACACGGGGTATTCCCTACACATTAATATTATAATAATATGATATAAAGCATATATAAAATAAATATTTATTATTCATTATTATTCATCTAGTTCTATACTTGATATATAGTTTAATATAAAATAAATAATATTTGCTTGTTAAAAACGATTTATCTACTCTGTATTCATCCCTACATTCATTTCTAGACTAATATGTTCTGTGGAGTAATCAAGATATGTTAATAAACGGCTTTGATACTCCAAGCTGTGTTGATGATGTCGCGTAGACGCCATATAGGTTTGTGTTGACCGCTACAATGTAAAATTTTCTTTAGCTACGTGATATCGCTCTGTAGATATTGTAACCTAATGGAAACATATAAAATACAAGAATATTCTTAAGATTGTCTTCAGGTCCAATTGACGCCACTGAGGCCATAAATTGAACCATGATAGGAATAATAAGGTATTAAGTAAAAAAAAGCTAGAGCCACGAATTATTATTATATTATTATTAGTAACATTTTTTCGTTGTTCACTCTTAAAAAATATTTCTAAAACAACAAAATATATGAAGTAAATTATGAGCAAAACATTTTTAACTTTTAATCAAATTCAGTTATTTGAACGACAAAGAAATTTTATAAAATCTATAATAGCATCTCTAAATATTGCAACAATAGCCTGATAAGCTAGACGCCTACATCATTTACCCGATCCGATAATCGTTAACCCGAACATGTTATTTTCCAGAAGGAAAAGATGGCTGACAAGTTCATTTTCTTGTTCCATATAGAAGACAGTCGATCTTCCTTTACGTATTCCTGTAATAAAAATATAAAAATAATTGGAATTACTAAAAAAAGTAGTTGCATATAATAAACCGGTACAAACAAGGGTTTTTTACGATTCGGCAAAAAAAAATATACGAGTACCTCTAAATATTTGTATTATTTTACTAGCACATTAAATAGTATAAAATGTGCTTCGTTGTGTAATATTCTCCGAAAATGTAACTTATACTTACGTTAAGCAATGTCTTTAGCTAGTATGTACAAAAATAATACCAGTACTCTCCAAAAATAATATATTAGCGTCACGGCTGTGATGCGTATTCGTCGTCGATACAAAATGGTGGACTGTTGGACGCGCAGCCGTGGCCTCTTGTGGTGTTGTCAGAATAATAAAATGAAGGTAATTGACTGAGATATAGTGTCGTTCCAATTTAAGCGCCAGTACAATGTTCGTTACCGTCCTTGGTACCTTTTATTAAATTTATTATTATTTATCTAAACTATTTTATTCCTGAATAGTTATATCTGAGTTTTAATTAACTGGAACGATATAATGTTTATTAATAAACAAACATTGATTTACAGAGAATCAAATATGACAAATATTTTTGTGACCATTTTTTTTGCGATACGAAAGAAACCCACATAAAAAATATAAGAAATGTCGTTGTCAAAGGACCTCACGAGGGCAGTGGAGAAGGTAAAAATCTTTTATTTACTTTGTGTTGATCACGTATCGAAGAACACACAATGGCTTAATATTCACTATAAAACAGCTTTGTGGATATTTGATAAAACCTCTAAGAAAATTAAAAAAGTAACAGCCTTACCATGAAACATCACATTCTGACACGATATGATTGATCACCATATTATATTAAAACGAATTCATATTATGATTAAAATATTATATAACACATTTTCTGAAAATATGATGGCGAGGGGAAAATTTGTAAGTAATAGTAACTCTTATGCTTTTTTTAAGTCATTAGCTTACTATTCATCTAAGAGTTGGTAGTAGCCAGACTTTTGTTCTTTTATAAAGCTTGAAAGTTTCTGTGCTTATACACCCAACACTGGTGAGTACTATGGTGTTGTCAATTGCCAACCACTTAGCGTGGTTGTAACCCCCTGCCAGACACTCCCAAATCGTATAAACTATAAGCGTATATTATTACTACTAGCAACCCGTCTTTGTCTTCTTCGTCTTCAACTTATTTATTTGAATTGTGTTAATTTTTTAATACCTTATGAAATTTTAATATTTTTAATAGCTTGGAATTATATTATTAGGATTTTTACAAAGATTTTTTATTGTTTCGGAAAAACAACCTATCTGATACATAATATTAAGCATTATTATCTAATTTTATAATTAAAAAAAAATGGTAACTTGGTTATCTTTCGGAGATAAAAAAGGTTTTTGCAATGTTGTAATACGTTATTTTGCTCAATCATATGAGGCTTAGAACGCGTACGCGTTCCTTACTGGGAAGTGACTTCCATACAAATTTCATCCTATTTTTCAAATTTTCAACTCCTAATTTCACGATTTAAGGCGCTCAACATTCTTTTTCAAGGTCAGATCTATATCCGTACCAAATTTTGTTAAGATGAACTCAGAAATAAATTATAAATAACAAATTATAATACTTTTAATATAATATTAGAGCTTATTTCTTTAGAAATAAGCTCTAATATTATTTTTTTTCAAATTTTCAAATTTGGTTGGACGTTTTAACGTCCAACCAAATTTGAAAAAAAATTTATGCTATGTATAATATGTTAATCTTGTTATTTTGGAACGTCTGCGTAAGTACTAGATACAAATTTATAATATTATAATATACGCAAAAGAAAAAAGCATAGCTCTCGATTTCAGCGATACAACAGTAAGCTTCATATATTGTTATTATTATTTTTATGGAAAATACAAGACCAACGAGCGTTTGGGTCACCTGATGGTAAGTGATCACCGCCGCCCACGACCTCGTGCAACATCAAAGGAGCTACAGGTGCGTTGCCGGACTTTTAGGTGGAGATAGACTCGCTTTTTGAAGGTACCCATGTTATATCGACCTGGAAACACTGCCCCGGCTAGGCCATTCACTGCTCCGTGGTGCGTAGAAGAAAGTTCCTACGAAACCGCACATTAGTGGAGTGCTACGTATCCAGATGGTGTGGATTATAATTAAGCTTTTATAACTGGATTGATTTCTTAGAATCAGCTAATCACTATTTATTTGACTGATGTTTGCTTGTTTCACAAAATAATATAGATATTTCATAAAAAAAAGTACTTATCATTGTAAATATATACTTTTTTATAAATTCATTTACCCCATCTTTGCGGATTCGAAGATATTAGTCTACAACAAAACAGAAGAAAATGACGTTAAAAATGGCCTTGATAATTAATTATTAGATAACTTATTGATCTGTAAAAATCTTGCATTGTAAGCCTCTTTTTTTCTCTGGTCCGAGATGTAATAAATTAATTTTATCCTTCAAGCGATCTTAATTATACGCTACCGGTGTCTACGTTTTCTTTGATATCAATACGAGTATAATTAGAAATGAAATCGACGCCTAATTAGAAAGAATATATATTAAATACAACAATATTTTTATGTTAAATGGTTTTATTACAATAAAAATAAAATAGGTAATGTACTAAAAGCTAAAAAATAATTCGGTAACTCCTAGCTACCAGATCGCACCAATCTTCTCATCAATCTGTGGTATTGATCAGACAAATAATAAAATCGTTGGGCGCGTGAAACTATCATATATTAACTCTAGATACGCAACGCCCAATTAGCTTATATATTATAGAGTTTCTAAGGCAATTTGCTCGCCAAACTCGTAACAGGAGTTTAATATATACAAAAGTATAAAAATATTGACTTGTCTATAGGAATGCCAAGGTACCATCGCGTGTAATGGCTAAAGTTTACATAAGCTTGCGAGCCTTTATTACTGTAACGGGCTGCCGTACCTCGATTGCATTACTGCAAACTGTTATTGGGCTTCGTGTTTGCAATGTGCTGTATCGTATAATGTATAATATGAACTTTAATGCTTATATTCTATTGTCTACTGTAGTAGAGCTTAACGTTCTTGGTATTATCAGATCAGGAGAAAGAAATGTGCCAGTTGTGTAAAGTTTGTTAAATATTACATTTTTTTTGGTGAGAGGCCAGTTGTGGTGCAATGGCTCGAAGTGTGACTGTAAAACCGACTGGTTGTGGGTTTGATCCCCACTCGAGGAGATGAAATATTTACTTAAATTTATATTTCCATTTCTTCGCTCTGGTGTCGAGGCTAAGCGCGGCGTTGAGTTATGCTACTCAACACGGAATGCCTCTAGAATTCGGCAGAAAGTGGGGAAACGGAGTGTCTTAACGCTAGGTTCCCTCTGCCTACCCTGCTGTGTGTGGGATACAGGGTGAAGCTATTTTATTTATTTACTTACATAGGTAATATGTGCGCTTAGGAAAACAAATATATATTTTTTCAGTTTGGCGCTATATTGGGATATAAGGTCATGTAGCAGGGTAAACAGGGAGAGCCTAGGAATGTCTTACACTCTGCTTCCCATGATGCATGATGAGTGACTCAACACGCAGAGGAAACAAAACGAAGCCTTGGGACCTCGTTATATTTCGACAACAGAGCGAAGAAATGAAAATTAAATATTTTATTTCTTCGAGTAGGAATCAAACCATCATGCTAATTGCGCTTAGTTTCACACACTTGTACACATTTTTACGTGACTGGCCTCTCAAGTATATTTTTAAAATAAAATATATAAAAAAAAACGAAGTACACCGGAACCTTAAAAAGTTTTTGATTTATTGCATAAATAAATATTCCGCAACCATGTGAAATAATACGGATAAAATGGAATCCATCACAAAATGTTGAAGCTGAAAACCATAACTTCAAAGCCAGAAAAAGCTATGCATTGAACAAATAACAATTATTAGATCGATTGCTGGAAACTTCTAACTCTGTATTTACTTGCGAAGTAAGATTGATCTTAAGAGTTTCTGTTTAACAAGTTCTGGCTGTTTTCATATCTTACATTTTTCTTTGAAGACTTTTTCCCAAGTATGTACTTTTAGTCCCAGTTTGGAGCAGAAAAGTCGCAAGTAGTAATCAGATTCTGAGAGTAGTCTCTAGTACTATTCTTAGGCCCCATTTTAAAAAGCTTCCATATTTTAAGAACATTAATTTCAGATAAATAAGTGATATGAATTTATATTTTTTTAACAATTAGAAATTTTGCAGAATTTAATTTTTCATGGAGCTACTTTTATAGATACGTATAGATTGATATAGTTTCCTAACTGTACGGATAGTTGCCCAACTGTGAACCGTACCGTTGGTAACCGTATTGAGAAGGATATATACTGGTAGTGCGCGATAGATGGCTTTTAAACGAAAAAAAAATATTAGATAAAAATGTATGAGGTCGTTCTAATCCTAAGACAGCAATTAGAAAAGCAAGAAACTAGAATCAAAAACGTCGTGAACGTGTGACCATGTATGTATGAATAATTTGTAGTCATATAGGCTTAATACGTAGAGGCAGCTCTATAATATTGAGACTAGGACCGATACGATGTGGAGTCAGAATGAAATGGAGTGCTAGAAGAAGGCTACTGGGCGTCCGCCTTTTCAAGAATCTAAAAAGATATCATCAATCAATCTATAGATGGTGGACGATGACCAGCCTCCCATGAAACTGCATTGCATCTAGGCTCACATCTTTGTGGGTTATGTGTTTTGTTAAGTACTCACTGGATTCACTATGATGCACATAATAATGTAATTTAATTTACTTATAATACATGTTTATCAGACGATTCACTGTTATTTTTGTTCATCCCATAATATGGCTGCTCCAAGGTATGGTGCTGTATACCTCAAAACTGTATGCGTACAAAACTTGTATGTATGTATTATGCCTGTAAGCTATAGTAGTATATCCAATTGTTAATGTCTGGTAACAATAAAAAAATATTGAATGTATATTATATATTTTTCATTATTTTACTTAAACCTAGTATGTCATTTAAATATTTTTTTATTTTACTATACGTATTCAACCATGAGGCCAGCCGTGGCGCAGCGGCACGAAGTGTGACTGTAAATCCGACTGGTTGTGGGTTCGATCCCCACTCGAGGAGATGAAGTATTTACTTAAATTTATATTTCCACTTCTTTGCTCTGGTGTCGAGGCTAAGCGCGGCGTTGAGTTCTGCCACTCAACACGCATTACCTTCAGAATTCGGCAGAAAGTGGGGAACGGAGTGGCTTAATACTAGATCCCTCTGCCTACCATGCTGTGTGCGGGATACGGCGTGAAGCTAATTTATACTTATTTAACGACATGTACAAAAGAAATCTACTCATATAAAATAAAGTTAGATGTTAGAAGTTATTATTTATGCTATTTATTATTATATAGATTCACTGAACTGAATATTTATTATGAAATAAGATTTCATAATCTACACATTTCATTACTAGTAAAATTCGACTTTATCAATGATTTATGTTAAAAGTTGTTCAGATCGTTTCCAAAACTAGCTGAATTGGTCCAAAACTTTTGCTGCGTCATAGACTTTTCAACGTTCCATTTTCGATATCGTCGTATACCTATAATGTTGACACCCAATTCAAACTTTCGAAAGTTTAATGAATTGGATTTCAGAATTGGAGGACCAGATTTTTATGGCTTTTTTTGTTGTACTTTACAATATATAGTAAATAAAAATATAAAAGAAATGGGCGTGATTGTACTCTGTACACATTTATATATATATATATATATATATATATATATATATATATATATATATATATATATATATATATATATAGCCTTGATATTAAGGTTGCTGGTAGGTCTTAAAGGATAAAACAACTTCACTTTCCCATGTAAGGGAACTGTGAAGCCTCTTCAATTAATTTAATTTGCTTAAGATGTCTTGAAACTTTCGTAAACACGTATTATTACAAAAGTCAGATTTCTTATAAAGTGGAATTAAATTAAATTTTTATATCTTTCTACTTTTCAATCATCTTAAAATGTATGTAGGTATGTGTATTGCCTGGAGGATAATGTCACTTTTCTTATACCTATATATGTATATATGAAAAAATGATGCTCTTATATTTTATAGCCACATTGATTTGCCAGATACTTTATCATCTTTTTATGTATGTTGTAAAATAAGCCTTAAAAATATCCTACTTATGATGTATACAAAAAGGGAAACAATGAGGTTATTAGCCAATCCGAGGAAAAAATCACTTCTTTGTTTGTTGATTTTTCTATTTGTCTGTTCTATGAGCTATATAACATTAAGGTCAGAAGTTCTATGAGCTATATAACATTAAGGTGTAAATTTTAACCTTAAATAATGGAATTGCTTTAGGCGCGTGCGCTGCAAAAATAGTAAAATATATGGAATTGCTTTAGGCGCGTGCGCTGCAAAAATAGTAAAATATATGTGAGTACATTATGTGGAAGAAAAGTCCTGTTTTATTATTTTTTAAAAAAGACCGCGATACCGTGTATCTACCGTATACCGTATATTTTTCTTGAGTTTTATTTTAACTAACTGCCGATTGGTACAACTCTAGTTGATACACAATATTTTAAAATGATTAAATGTTATTTGATCTCAACGGTGTATAATATTTAAATAAGCGAAAACTATTACAGTACAGTAATATAAAATGTTATCCTAGTTTGACGGAAAGTAGAGAGCGGAAATGTGGGAATTGAGTGTCTTAACATTAAGTTCCCAGGTTCCCACTGCCCATCCAGCTACGTGCGGAATACAGTATGAAGCTAAAAAAAATTGAAATGTACGATAGAACAAGTCTATCATTTTTAATCAAATTATTATTACTATTTAAGAATTAATATTACTAATATATTAACATAGAAAGTATAACATTATATGAATCAAAATTAACAAATGAGGCCGATCGCATGTGCCAAATGGTGGCGCAAGGGCGCAAGGGTGTGACTATAACGCGACGGTAATGGCTTCGATCTCCACTCGTGGGAATCAAATACATTTATTTGATATATAAAGTGGGGAACAGAGTGTCTTAACACTATTTTTTTTTCTGCCTACCTTGCTATGTGCAGGATACCTTCCTATAAGCTGATAATAATAATAATAAAATAACACAATTCACTACATTTCTTAGTGACTACAAAAAATAAAATGTAAGTAATCTTGTGGAATAAAAACCAGTAAGTACTTCATTTGTAGCTTATTTCCTTTTTCACTTCGTGTAACAGTTTGATTAACTAACACAGAGACTCTTCGCTGATACTTGTATTTTATTTTTCTTGTAGATTGCTTAAGATGCCTGGTTAATGCTTCTTGTAAACTTTCAATTTATATTGTCGATGTACGAATAAATCTTTTTAAGTTTCTCTTGCTTGCAACTGTGAATTGTCAATTCTTTTTGTATTTTTTTAAGCTAAAGACGAAAGTTAAAGAAATTTGCAACTAAATTAAATTGACAGTACTAAGAAAAAAAAAAAATCAGCTTCACGCTGTATCCCGCACACTGCAGGGTAGGCAGAGGGAACGTAGTGAAAGATACTCCGTTCCCATTAGAGTTCCCATCAGTACTAAGACATTATAATATTTTATTTCTATTAACTTTTTTCTTTACTTGAAAAACTTTCTTGTAGTAAAATTCTAAGTACTAAGTCGAGGATGTTATTTGATTTTTAAAATTGTATCTTTTATGAAGTTTACTCTAGTTTAGTGGTAGTTTTCTAAGAATTACAATTACAGCGCATGACCAGCTTTTACGACTATGTCTTAGGAAAATCTAAGATACCTTGAATAATATTTACTAACTTTGACTACTAGTATATAGGAAAGTTACAACTTAAGTTAAACAAATATAAATAATTAAAAAGGTTTCCTAATCCTAATTAATCCTAATTTTAAAATGAAATACAGATAACATATAAATACACAAAGATCACTACACGCTAAAAATCGAAAAAAAAAGTATAAATAAATAAATATAGTAATATCCAGAAGAACAATAAACCCTATTTTTTTTAACGTCGACCCCTTATCAACACTCAATTATTATTATGAGTGACACTTTTGTAAATTGGATGATCTTTCTGAACACAATTTAAAGATAATAGAAACAAAACAAGGCCACCGTGGCGCAGAGGTAGAAGCGTGCGACTTTGTGGGTTCGATTTCGATTTCCACTCAGGAGAATGCATTTCATTATATTGAATATTTTCCTTTCTACGCCCTGGTAACACAGCAAAGCGCGGCGTTGAGTTCCGTCACCCAACCCACAATGCCACAAGAATTTGGTGGATAATGTAAAGTGCGCCAATGCCGGGCTTTGCCTCGACACCAGAGCGAAGAAATGAAAATATAAATGTAAGTGAATATTTCTCCTCGAGTGGGGATCGAACCCACAAACAGCCCATTTTAAACCACATAAATTCAACTTTAACTAAGAATTTCAGAATAATGAGGACAAGATAACTCCGCGTTTATAATATATCTAGCAATAAATTAAGTAGAAAATTTGTAAGATGAATACCCTGATAGAATTCCGATAAGGCAAACTGGACCCATTGTCGCACGCAACTGCCTACTTAGGAACAGGACAAAAGACCGGCGTAACATAATTTTCGCACAATTTAAATACGGTCACATTAAATCAAGTAAATGATAAAATATCGATTTAAATGTATCTTAGACGGTTAATCTTGGAATATAAATTTACATATATATGAAGAAATTATTTTATTTCGTACGTCGTGAAGAAATCGGGCTGTGTGATGTATTAGCTCAGAGCAAGCTATAGCTTTGGAGTAAGAGCCGTAAAAGACAGTTAAAAGAATATATAGTTACACATTTCGTTAAATAAATTGCGGTGTTAAATTACTACATTTTACAATGACTCGGGGAAAAGTTAGGAGTGAGGAGTGTTAATACGAAGGTCTTAATAAACCATCTTCATAATAACTACAACTAGCGGGGTAATCAAAGAGAGCTCTACATACCTCTTTCGCCTCTTCAACTGTCATCAACCTCTTCATACATCACTTTTCCATCATAAATCTTTTTTGCCATTCTTTCATCGCTCATACGTTCGACTTGCCCAAACCAGCTGAGCACGTTTTTCTTAATTTTCACCGTGATATCCTCGCTAATACCTGCCATTCTGTGTACCTCTTCATTAAGGATTCTATCATCATCTTCATCATTATCCATATTTAATGGTATCACTAAATTCTTCACTTTTTTCCTAACATAATAAATAAATAAAAAATAAAAATATCCTTTATTTCTGATACCCATTCCTAAAATGGGCTGTTAATTCCTAATACTGTCTAATCAGGGCAGAAAAATAAATGATATAAAATATACATTTATGTGGAGTAGCATTTTTACCAACTAACGCAATTTCTCGTCATGTCTAGAGATTTTACATTTACAAAGACAGCCCAAAAAGATAATAGAAGATAATTCATAGCTATATAGTATATTTTTAGTTGTCTTGCATTGAAATCTAAATTATCATCAAAGTATAATAATATATTTAATTTTTGAACGGATTCTTTATATCATAAAATAGGTCACGTATGAAACATTTAAATTTTAATACACTATCATATCATTAAGTACGTACTGAAGTAAGTACAAACACGAATGTTCGCGAAGCAAAATTAAATATTATTTTAATATTTGTATGTTTTAATATTGTTCTTAATAAATATGCATTCGGACATTTGTATGTTTATTGGAGGTTAAAGGTTTATTGGTGTGTGGTGGTTTATTTGAATTAAGTTCTTCTCGACAAGCCGAAAATGGGTGGTGTGGAGTATTAAATGTTTAAGCAGAACCCTGTGGTTCTCACTTCCTACTTTACTACAGCAATATTAAAGAAAGATATTACTTAACTGCAGCCAGTAAGACATTTTCTGGTGTCGAGGCAAAGCACGGCGTTAAGTTTCGGAATTCAACAGAAACTAGGAAACGGAATGTTTTAACATTAGGTTCCCTCTGCCTACCTTGCTGTGTGCACGATACAGAATGAAGTTGATTTATTTTACTAAACTAAAAACAAAATTTAGCTGAAACAATACTATTTAATTCATAAGTTAGCCTCGTCAAAATATTTGCCTTTGCAGCTTTAACTGAAGTTTACAAATCTGCTGATTCCTAAGGAATCTCAGGCTTTGACATAAATGTAACTTATTAGTTAAAATATTCTTTCAGTACAGAAATAAACCTAAAATATTTTAGAAAGCTCTGATGTCTTTTTAGGGTTCCGTACCCAAAAGAAAAATAATTAAACCCTAATAGAGTCACTCTGTTCGTCCATTCATCCGTCTGTCAAGAGCATCTATTTCGACCATCTATATCTTAACAACGCTTTATTTTTCACCAATAAACGCTTTTAATGTGGGTTTTACGAAAAGACAGAACAGAAAGAAATTAAGGTTTATATACATATACATGTGAATTTATATATTAAATTAAATTAAGCTATGAATATCAAATAATTGTATAATAATATCCGAAAAAATAAATTTTATGCCCATACCGTAATAATCATAAAAAATCGTCTGATCGAAACATTAGTATCTAAGTCTTAATTTTTTTTTAAATAAAATCAGCTTCACGCTTTAACCCGCACACAGGGTACACCGCACACAGGTACAGGGTAGCCAGAAGGAACCTAGTGTTAAGACACTCCGTTCTCCAATTTCCGGCGAGTTCCTAAATATTTTTAAGCCATTCTTAATTATTTGGTGGCGGAACCCACACCTACCCACACCTCTACAATTTGAACACATAGTTACCTCAAATCTCGCGACATCACCAACATTAAGCAACCACCACTTTATACCTATTTATATTTATACCTATTGATAGTACCTATTGATAGTAACTTAATTCAAAAGCGCTTGTAATGGCTTAATTGAATAAAGAATATTATAATATTTATTTAAAATATATGCATAATATTACCTAATGTGCTATGCTATGCACATTTCTAAAGAATATAGGGTTCTAAGAAGATCCAGGTTCCCGTTATGTTTAAGTACGTAAGGAAAAGGGGAAGTTTACTTTGATTTTAATTCGTTGCGCTGCGCTAAGCTTAGCTTTAGTTAATGCTGTAATTACGACGTTAGAGCACAGCAAGTGTTCGCATATGAGAAAATTTCTGTGTAAATATATAAAAATATATATTTTTTTTAACTTCACGCTGTATCCCGCATGTAGCAGGATATGCAGAGGGAGCTTTTTGTTAAACCACTCCACTCCTCAGTTTCTGCCAAATTTATGAAGGCGTGTTAAGTCGGAATTCAACACCGCGCTTTGCCTCGACACCATAGCGAAGAAACGAGAATGTTAAATATTTCATTTTCACGAGTGGGAATCGAAACCACAATCTGTCGCGCTTAGAGTCCTACCTTATGCCCCTTAACCACAAATGTTTTTTTTTTCTCCATTTATTTTTAAATTTCTATTTGTATTTACAGTTTTCTTAGAGGCTTAATATAGCTTATTGTTAATCGCGTCATAAAGATACATGGTATTACTTATTCAGAAAACGTACAAAAATTTAACATTTTTAAATTTTATTTTTTAAATGTTTTGAAATATTTTTAAATTTTTATACGTTTTCTAAATAAGCATTTTTCTTTCCTAAGTGTGGAATAACACTTTAAAATTTTCTTTTGTCTTTTCACGTTTTGAAAACCATTCAATTTATTTTGTTATTTTATTTCAGCTTCACTTTTTATACTATTCAGAATATTGCAGTACAATAGAGAAAAGAAAGAAAAAGACATAGTAAAGACAATCAGCTTTCCGCTTCAATTGGAGAAATTGAATGTCAGTACTCACCACTAATATTATAATATTAATATTAAAATAAAAATATCTTCACGCTGTATCCCGCACACAGCAGAGTAGGCAGAGGGAACCTAGTGTTAAGACATTCCGTTCCCCAGTTTCTGCCGAATTATTATTACATGAATGCTTAGAAATATAAAAATTTAATAAAAGAAAATATTTGTTCCATTTGCAAGGTGTGTTTCAACGGTAATACTATTTTGTGATTTACGGCTATTTATGCTTGCGCAGTGTTCAAAAGCGTGTTAAGGTTTACAAAGCGCGAGGACGCAATTTGTCACCCTTGTTTGTGCGATGATTTATGTTTACAGTATAATTTATTGTTCTCATTACGATCTTATTTTTTGACGTGACAAAGGAAACTTTCTTTTCTTTGTCTAAAAATATTCTATTAGTGCACCTTATATTTAAAATTTTGTTGAAAAATATATTATAAATTATGAACAACAAGAATCGAACTCACAGCCATCATATCGGACGAAATGTCAATTTTAATTTTATTAATCTACGGAACGGCGGCGGCCCAAAGCTCATTAAACTACATCCGCAAATATTTTCACTTCGTTCACTTATTAAATTTTCACTCACCGCTCTCCCATGAGACTATATATCATGTAAAGCGAAATATTTTTTTTCTATTTTATCACATTTACAGTAATGGAATACTGTCAATAATTGGCTAATACTTATTAACATATATTACTATTTTACTTCTTTCATATGTTAAAAAAAAGGAGAAAGTCTATCTATATTGAATATAAATTACTTAAATTTACGCTTTTTCCCGCATATTGTGTGTGTTCTGTTTTCCACTTCCTGTCAATAGTAAGTTTCCATGTTCTTAGATTGTGCTCTGTGTGGGATGAGGGTAAAAAGAGTGAGGGGGTAAAAAATAGAATTGAGTACCTTAAAAGAATGTAACAAGAATATTGAAGACAGATATATAAAAATCAGCTTCACGCTGTATCCCGCACACAGCAGGATAGACAGAGGGAACCTAGTGTTAACACACTCCACACACACACAAAGTAGGGACACTTTCTGCCGAATTCTGGATTTCTTTGCTCGACACCAGAGCGAGGAAATGGAAACATAAATTGATATAAATATTTCATCTCCTCGAGTGGGCATCGAACCCACAACCAGTTGGTTTTACAGTCACACTTTGTGCCCCTGCGCCACGACTGGCCTCTGAAGACAGATTATATTAATATTTTTTTTATGGCGGCAAACACTTCCAACCTCTCCAACACATTATCTATGACAGACACGTATTATTCTATAAACCCAAAATTAATACTGTATACGTGACTGGCATTAACAAACGGTACTTTTGTTTTGTTTTGTTGTAATGAAACTTGGGCAAAGTCGCAAGAATATTTACTAAAGTTCAGTTTTATGATACTAGACGGCCCCCGTGCGGCTACGCCCGCTTGATATAAACGAATGTTTATTTTTTAAGTATATTTTAGAAAAAACCGACCAAGTGAAAGTCGGACCCGCCAAGAGAGGGTTCTGTACCAATTTCAGGATTATGATTGGGAAATACCTTATAGGTTTTGGTGATGCAGCGTAAAAAGTTAAGTTCTAAGGTTGCGGGCGTATACACTTATTTAGTATGAAATGAACAACTAAATGACTAATATTAAAATATATATATATATATATATATATATATATATATATATATATATATATATATATATATATATATATATATATATATATATATATATATATATATATATATATATCTTTACGGGCTAGACGGGCGGCAGGCGAAAAAAATATCCTATAAGGGATTAGTTTTTTGTCCTTTTGAGGTACAAAACCCTAAAAATGGATTAATTATTTTACTAGTTTCGTTATGCATTAAATGAATTATAATTTAAGTGTTTTGGCAATTAATTTGATTTTCGTTTTTAATAGAAAAATGTTTAGTTATTTCACATACGTCCAGGTGAACCTGCACGCACACTGCAAACGTAGTTTTCTCCACATAAATACCGATCCCGTAAAAATTCCGGCGCAGTGGCACGAAGTGACACTGTAAAACTGACTGGTTGTGGGTTCGATCCTCACTCGAGGAGATGAAATATTTACTTAAATGTATATTTTCATTTCTTCGCTCTGGTGTTGAGGCTAAGCTCGGCGTTGAATTCTGCCACTCAATACGCAATGCCTCCAGAATTCCGGCAGAAAGATGGGGAACGGAGTGTCTTCACACTAGATTTCCCTCTGCCTACCCTACTGTGTGCGGGATACAACGTGAAGCTGATTAAAGCATAGATTATATATTACTCCACAAATCTCTATCTTTCATTGGGAAATTTCAAGCACTACTCTAGCAGGATTTAGCAGAGTGAACCATGTGTTAATACACTTCGTTTCCCACTTTCCGCCGAATCACACAAATTAAGAGCAAAAAATTCAGTCAATTCAGTAAAACAGTCGTAAAAATTGCAATTGTTATAGCAATTAGCAAATTTGTCGACCTAAGTACTTCAAATTGATATAACTTTTTTATTTATGAATCGATTGTAATAAACCATACCCTATATGTTATCATCCTATGAAAAAAACCACACAGACAAACGGACAAATGGATAAAAAGACTTGTTTTGGGTTCTATCTACTACATAAATAAATGTCTCCAATCTTCTATATCTTCCAAGTACATATTTAATTATTAAAATTTTATTATAAGTACGGCTTATAATTAAGTGTAATTTTTTCGATGAACTTAATGGCCTGAACAGCTCTTCTAATTTATATAAAAAAATGCAATTGTTGGAAATTTTTGCTTAAAGAAACTAAAGTCCAAAGTCGCGATACAATTTAAGCTTATTTATAAAATCAAAATTTCAAAGACAAGGACTTACAACTTATGCATATATAACATTCTTGTTAGAATTTCATACTTCGTCACAAATTTCAGTTAGACGACACTCACTAAGACTTAAGTTAGTCAGCTGAAAGAGTTTTTGTTTACCTTATATTGAAATTTAAGTGCTTTTGTGACTTTATATTACAATATTTTATTATTTAAATTACACATAGAGGCCATCGTGGTGCTGTGGCACAAATGCGTGACTGTAAGCGCAACGGGTGTGGGTGCGATTCCTACTCGGGAGAAAGAATGATTGTTTATTAACAGTTTTTTTTTTGACAGTGACGTTGAGCTCCGCTCCGCAACATGTGATGCCTCGAAAAAAGGGTAGAATGCAGGAGAGGTGCGCAATTCTTTATTAATTAAAGTAAGTTAGATTTAAGATAACCGTAATGAATTACTCTGTTGTGTTTAGAACAAGTGTTAGTCTTTGATTTTGCTATAAGCTATATTGAATATAAGTTAAGATGGAGGACGAAGCTATAAATAGCTATGAAATGTAAGAGGAAGAATAGAAGAAAAAATGAATGATTTTTTTAATAAGTCCACTATCATTCATCACATTTATGTGATGGATGATAGAGATTTGGATGTCGTTTGTGTGATTGAGACCAAGCGGAAGGAAATGACAATATCAATTTCTGTGTCGGCGTACCAGAGAGCGAGCGGGGCTGTCAAGGTGTAGGTGTGTATTTATTGTACTTTCAATTGGTTAGTGCAGCGGTTGAATACAAGATGATCATGACCCGAGGCTGCTTTGGGTTCGCAACAAAGTATGGGAGTGAAAGTAGGTGATTTGAATGTGAATTGCAAAGATACTGGAGGAAGGTCACGTAAAATCCATGAGGACTCTCCGGAGGGCATGTATGAAGAGGCAATTTGATGACAGTGGCCGAGGCGAAAACGATTTATAGAGACTGTAGGGTTTGGCACTCCGTTCTCTCACTCTCTCTCACCAGGGATAAAGCGTAAAGTTAAGTTAAGAATATATAAAGTTATCGGGGCCAGCACCAGTGGCGCAGGTTTCGATCCCCACTCGACATTACGACGATAAAATATTTACTTTAATTTATATTTTCATTTCTTCGCTCCCGTGTCGAGGCAATGCGCAGTGTTGAGTTCCGCCACTCAACACGCAAAGTCTCCAAAATTCCGCGAAAAGTGGGGAACAAAGTGTCTTAACACAAGGTTTGCTCTGACTACCCTGCTGTGTGCTGGATGCAGCGTGACGCTGATTTATATAGTTCTTAATTATTGAATACGTCGTGATATAAGTTTCAATATCGAGTTTTAATGCCGAGACACAAATATTTTATAATTTTTAAGTCGGTCCAAGTAAAACGGACAGGCTTAGTAAATTCAATATTGTAAGGTTATTGTTGCACTAGATTTACACCGATTTCAAAATTATAAAATCTTTTTTTAATTATTTTTCCTCAAGAAGATCAAAGTACGTTTTACTTTATGTTAAAAAATTTTATACTTTTTAGTTCTTTGTTTGATGTCCGTTTTTTTATTGCTATATATTTTACGATTTTAAGTGATGGGTAGACCTGTAAAACTACCTGTTCAATTTCAACCGGATTTCATAATCAGAACCTCACCAATTTTTTAACAAACTATCTTTGAAGTGTATTCTTTCAAACAAAAAATCATCAGAATCGGTTAGCGTAATATTGAGTTATTTGACCATTTTTCGCGCATATACCTAATGTAAGTTTAACACTTATGTGATTTTCTCATAGATACCACTGTCAGAAAAAAAACTCATGGAATGTACTAGCTTTCAAATAAAAAAAATCATCAAAATCCGTTCACCCAGTCATAACTTCTGAGGTAACAAATATTAAAAAAATACAGTCGAATTGATAACCTCCTTTTCTTACAGAAGTCGGTTAATAAAACTACATTAGATATAACTCTTGAATTTTGGCTGTCATTTGTTAAAAATATATTGACCAACTTTAGCAACTATTACTAGGGCACCGTACCCTTTATTAAGGTTCCGTTTCTCAAACAGTAAAAAATATTGTTACTTTAGAATCACTTTTAATACGGATAAAATATCAAACGTGGTAAATGCTTAGTCACAAATTAAGAAATAAACGATAAGTCAATTATTTGTGTTTGGCTTTTTAAGCAACATTTTCCTGAAAATGGTTATTTCACGAAATAAATTTAAGAATTGTTTTGAAAATAAAAACTTAACGGAATTGAAATTACATTTTTCATTTATTTTTTACAGCTATCATATTTTTATAACCCCGTCGCCGTGTGATCCTGGCCTAGAATATAATCATCCTGGGACTGGTCGTGTCGTAAGAGGCGACTAAAGTACGTGTGGTAGAGTCACGTCGCCAGACTCGACCGGATCATTACCACCCCCGGCATTTAAAACCGGCGTTAAGTAGTGGCTTTATGCCACTGCGTTTGGCATCAGGTAATGCCGGGCCCTCGGCGCCCAACCCACCTTAAAGGCCGGCAACGCACCTGTAGCTCCTCTGGAGTTGCACGGAGCCGTGAGCGACGGTAATTACTTACCATTAGGTGAACGCTCGTTTGCCGTGTCTTGTCCATAAAAAAAACCCATATATACATTGATGTAATAAAATGTTATATTATACAACAAAACAGAACAATTGATCAAACAGAAAGCTACATAATATACATCATTACAACATAAACACCCTTATAATATTCACTATATATACAAGTTATGGCAAAGTTTGTCACGGCTCGGTGATCACGTCTTGAGACGGCTGTCATTATAGCGACAGTTCGAAGCTAGTTCAGATGCTCCGCTGACGTGGCGCTTGTATAATATTTAAATAGAAACTAAGTAGGTATACAGAATGTACGTACTAATATGTAGAGACGGATCTTACATTCAGTTTCAATCTAAACGCGATAGGTTATGGATTTGATTCCTATTCGAGAATAAAAAAATCTATACTAATATAATAAAGCGGAAGAGTTTGTTTGTTTAAGCGCTAAGATCTGAGGATACTGGTCCGATTAACCTTTTTTTGTTTTGTATGAAAGCTACATTCCTCAGGAGTGCTATAGGCCTTAATATATAATTTATATAATTTTTGTAATTGTTGGTTAACCTTAAGTAACGAAATAACAATAAGAATAATAAATTGCTTTAAGCGCGTGCGCTACAAAAAGAGTTAAATATATGTTAGTTCATTTACTACAAAAACATTCTATATTAGTTCTATAAAAAGTCCGCGATACCGTATACCTATTTCTTATAAATAAGTCACAATAAGATATATGTATTGAAATTTTTTGAAGACACGCTTTGACTTTTATTGCATGTAATTTTGACGTATACTTTTCAAGAAAATGTAAAATTTAAATAATTTATCGCACTGTTTAAGGCCCCAAGGCTAGGTTGGAGTCGCGCAGGAGGTGCCCTTTCCACTTTCTCAGAATTATGAAAAATTATTAAATATAATTGATTATATAATATATATAATTACCCTGTTAGTAAATGCAGCACAATCAATGAATTATAGCAGGTACAAGGGACAAGCCGCAATTGGGCCGTCATTATATTATTAGCGAACTCGTGTAAAAAAGGGTAGATTTAGGTGAAAATAACTATAAAAGCAGTGGAATTGTGTCAATCAGGGGCAGTTGCTTGCAGACAACGGCTCCTATTGCAAGGAAACTAGTGTGAAGTATTGTTATTAGGTGATACATATCACTTATTGCAATTACATAGTATCCCTTTTCCAAATAGTTTAGAATCATATAGACAATATGTGTTTTTATCGCGTTTTTTTAAAAAAACGTTAACCGCTTCCGATTTCTAACAATATAATATTTTAATTTCTTCGCTCTAGTGTCAAAATAAAGCGCGACGCTGAATTCTACTGCTCAACAGATGTCTCCAGAATTTTTCATCATGAATTATTTTCACAACTTGCGAGTACTTTTAATTTCACAATTAATTTTGAATTAATATTTGCTTTTATCCATTAGAAACATTTAATATAAATAAGTTCTTAATTTAAATATTAATGATTAACGGCTCAAATTGAATGCTATACATTCAATTTCGTAGTACTTTTCACGTATCAATTAACCGATTGCGTCATTCGCGTTATTAATTTTACTAAGTTAACCTGTGTTATCGTATTCAGCAAGTACTAGAAGACTGGATATTAAAATGTCGGTAGTATATGAAAAAAATATCGGTACCTAATAGACAAGAATATTCATACAAAATTCCTTTTCTGAAACGTAATAATTATTCTTCTAAAAAAAATTTTTAGAAAACGCATGAGATTTATATTAATTTGTGAAGCATTCTTAGGCATACATCGAATATATTTATAAGATTTCAGCAAATGAAGATACTATACGCTTAAGTAAGACTTACAGCGTTATGCTCACAATTACTACAGCATTTTTTTTACTCACGAGCAATTTATTTAGCTTTTATCACGTCATGTATAGAGATAGCAATTGTGTTGAGTTTTATTTTATTGTTAAGTTTTAATGCCTTTTTTCTGCAAAAAAGAGATTAAACAATTTTTTTGATGAAATACAACATATCGACCAAATATTGAATATCGAGAAATACGTTTCTAGAACAACACCGGAAAAATGGTATTTACTTAGTATTGGTGTCTCGATCATATATACTCATATGTACTTGATAGTTTTTTAGGCTTAGAGACAGTGATTTTATACGTAATTCTCTACACGCTCTGTATATATTTTGTGTTCTACTCGTAATCATTTCAAGAAGACTTCGAATTGTGAAGGCTCATGTGACTAAAGTTTTCGCAACGAAAGGTTGCGAAAACTTTAGTCACATGAGCCTTAACAAATGAAATGGATTGAAAGTCAAGACAAGTGTGAAGCATTATCAGCCAAAGCAAACTTGCACGTAAGCGGTCTACACAAAGTTTATGATTCGTTGCATATTTGCTCTGAGGTGCTGAATTCTGTGATGAGCTTCCCGGTTAAGTTTTAATTCTATTTAACTTTGATATATTTGTATTTTCATAAGCAATTTTAAGTCGTATTTTAATTATAAATACGTAATTAAAATTATATGTAGCTATCAGTCTCTGATGAATATTTTTTAAACAGATTTTCATTATAATAACGACAAACACATAGCCAATAACATTTGTCTTATTAACAGAGCAAGGATATCTTATCTCATCATATCTTTTTTACTAATATTATAAATATGAAAGGTTGGGATAATGGATTTTTGCTCCACTTACTCGCAACAACTACTGAATAAATTTAGATGAAACTTTACAGTAATACTGCTGATACATTGTATTAAAATATGATTAAAAGCTATTTAAAACAATTGTCTAATTTTTTATTATAACAATAAGTTTAATAGGGCGTAGTTGCGTGTGGGCGGAAATGTAAATAATATTTCTTTCCCCCAAGTATAACTCCACCCCACAACCGTCGCGTTTACAGTGTGGCTACAACGACGGCTTTAAATATTTTGATGGTACAAAAACATTTTAAATTATTACTTTGTTAGTATAATATATATATATGTAGTCTCGCCGTTTTTATAAACTCGCATAGCTACATTGGTTCTAAAATAAATAACTTCATCATCTTCATACTTACAGTTCTACCAAACAGCGACTGCGTTTGTGTTTGCGCGATGCCTAAAGTACACTGTCTTCGTGATTTTTCCTTGTTACATTTCAAATATCACTAAAACTCGAGCTGCATCTATACGAAGTACTCTGTATGGTGCTTTGAACAATGACCAACTAGGTAAGATCTTTCTACTGTTAGGTTGCCAAGAGGTCATCTTGGAGCAAGGGCACAAGCGTGTGACTGTAAACGCGACGGTTGTGGGTTCGATTTATATATTTTCACTTTCTCACTCTTGTAATGAGGTAAAGCGTGGGATTTCGGCCAGTTATCTAATGTAGGGAAATTAATGGGAATGCAGTATCGTAAAACTAGGTACCCAGGTTTTCTCTCCCTGCCCCACTATGTGCGAGATACAGCAAGATGAAATCAAAATTTACATATTTAATGGTTAAGCATTTGGCCTTATCACACCGTAATTGAAGGAACTTTATTTAATTATCCACTTCGTGGGGGCACAAAATTGATCGCAATATATTATCGATTATTTGATCGACTTATTGGCTTATATTTTTTGTTTTAGATTTTATTGAAAGATGGAAGCTAAAGGCATTCTTTCTATTAACGTGTGAGCGAAACTTTACATACGAACTATGTAGAGTACTGAACATGGACATGTCTCTTCCAATTGGTTACTGTAGCGTTTGTTTTAAGTATCTCATTATTGCTATACAATTTTCAAGATTTCTATATTAAAAGCAGCTCACCCGTGGTTTCACCCGCTTAGATAATAATTACTTAGAAATCTGTTAGTTATTTTACTTATTCATTATACAATAAAGAAAATTTATCTTAAGCTTTCTTATTATTTTATTTTAGAATTTTATTAAAAACTATTATAACGTATTTAATATATATTAACATAATATCTTATGGATTATTTTATTTATATTTTATATATACCTGTCAATAGTAATAACAGCGCACTTTAAAAACATACTTTTGGCTAGTTTTTGGTTCTTTTTTATAAAACTATGAACATTCTTAAGGCTAATATATACTTTTTCATTTTTTTTTAAATTAAAAGTATAGCCTATATTATCCTTGATTATGTAGCTCTATATTAGTGATCATTTTTTTTAAATCGGTTCAGCAATCTGTGATTTTACAAAAGAAGCGGTTATAAATTTAAATATTGATCGATATAATCAAAACAACTTTACTACTTCAGCTTAATAATGGAGAGTTCTTTGCCATAAAATAAAAAAAAAACTCTAAGGAAATTAATCTTTAGCGAGTGAAAACTCTGTTGACAAAATTATCCCAAATAAGCTCGTTATCTGACACGGTGATTGAGGTCGCTCTCGGGATTCCAAAATACCGTCGTATTTGGAAAATGAAATTGTGTCACTCAACGGTGGAAATGCTTTAAGCTTTCGTTTGTACACTAGCGTTTATTAATATTTTAAGGCTAAATAAAATTTAAAAATGTTGTACAATTTTGTCATACTTCTTTTTATTATTATGTCTTATATGAGTCTGGAATAATTATGAATGCTTATAATAGTAATGGAAATATCAGTATTTTATACATTCTCTAAAAAAATAAAAAAAAATTAATCAGCTTCACGCTGTACGCTGCTCCAGCAGGGTAGGCAGTGGCGGAACTTAGCAACGCATAGTTACACTAAGTAAGCACATAGGTAAAGTGTAAAATAAATTAAGTCATGTAATATAAAGCAGCACATCTAAAGTTAAAACAACAAAACGACACGAACTTTGTTATATGGATACACTTTGCATCACTTCATGCAATTTGCATACTAGTGAGAATAGTTTTGCGCATGTTGAACTTACTGTTTTACTATGAGCTTATCGTTAGTAAACTTTTACCTCATTAATAAAAAAAAAATTTTTAAAAACAAAAACCCCGACTGCAGAAAACTAAAAAGAAAATAAACAAGCCCAATAGTTTTTTAGCTTATTAGTTTATTTTATTAGTATTCGAAACGAAAAAATTTTTTTTCACTAAGTCCAATGGCGTCCCACAGCCGCCATAATTGATTTTTTTTAACGTCACCTATATAAGAACACTTGGGCCGTTAATACAAATCTAACGATACCTCAATTAAGTAAATTCGTTCAGCGGTTCTGGAGATATGAGGTAATAAAGAATATTACATACATACAAGATACGCGCGAAAAACATAACCCTTCCTTAGCAGTCGGGAAAAAGTAAAGGTAATATTCAATAATTAGGTAACCAAATAAAACATGTGTGGGGAATGTAGTGTCTTAACACTAGGTTCCCTCTGCCTACCCTTCTGTGTGCGAGATACGGCGTGAAGCTGATTTGATTTTTACATAAAAAACAAAATTATTTGTGGCGCAGGGGTACAAGCGTACTAGCTAAAACATGTGAGGCTGTGGATTTGATTTCCACTTGATAAAATGAAATATTGAATATGTTTAATTTCCTTGCTCTGGCAACAAGGCAAAGCGCGGTGTAGAGCTCCGCTACATAAATTCTACACAACATTTAAATCTACATATGTATATCCATTCACAACTCCGTTTTGTTTTTTTATATCATATTCAACATGCGCAGGCTTTTGAATCACTGTGAATAATAAAATATGAATGTACGTATCTTTTGATTCTAAAAATATATACACAAAAAATATATACACAAAAATTTTTCTATACAAAATATAAAATTTAAAACAAAAAAACTAAAAAAAATATTTTTAGTGTATATTGCGTTAAAATACAACTATTATTACTATTATAACGTGATCAACTAATAAAATTAAATTTAACACACGACCATGTTCACGGATACGCCCGTATGTACTACAATTATTTATTTGCTGAAGAATAAAAAATATCTTTAAAGAAGGTGTTTGTCGCGTAGCGGAAACCAACGCCGTGCTCTGACGCCACAGTAGAGAAAAAAAGATTATTCATTTACCCGTGCGGAGATTAAACCCAGAACTATCGCGTGTGCAGCGAAACACGTCTACAGCTAATATAACATTAGAAATATTTTAGGTATGCCACAATATTACCAATTATTAACTGCATTACTTAGAAAGAACAGGACCATTTAAGCCTCACCAAACCATCTTTGAAATTGAGCATCCATTTTAACTGCCACGACTAATAGCCAATTATACTTTCTTTTTACTCGAGGTTTTGTTCTTTTAATTCGTTAATTTTACATTATTACTTTAGTTTTTTCTCTTTTATATCATATCTCAAAATTAGTTATTTAATTATTTAATATTTATTTATTTAAGCTATATAAATTTGAGTAAAATGAATGTAACTATTAAATAATAGAAATGGGTTACAAGATGTTTTTTAAGATATTTAACCTTATAGTGTTGAAAATCCACTACAATATATTTTAAAAAAATTGTCTTTTGTCTGAATTTTTGTTTACAATATTTCATTCATTTCACCCAAACACACAAAAAGTTCGTCTGACAGAACAATTGCTGGAATCACTCTAGTCACAGCTTAATTATTTTTCAAAAGAAACATATTATTTTTTTTTTTAAATAACATTATTTTGTAAAAATATCTTTTAAATTTGTAACTTGTAAAAATCTCACTACAGAGATGCTAACAACATAAATAATAAATTGTAAGCGTATAAGAATTTCGAAGCAGCTCTATGACAACTTATAGCTTATTGGTCAAAGCGTTAACACACTTTTCAAAAGGTGCGGGTTTAATGTCTCCTATTTTCAAAAGTATATACTCCTTGTAAAAAAGTAACTTTAATTATCCAATCTTGTTCTACCAGTCTAATAAATAAATGCTAATAAATAAGATAAATATAATAATAACGATTTCATAAGAAACTTGAAAGAGTGGCGGAACTCAACGCTACGCCTTTCTTCGACACTAAAGTAAGAAAAAAGAAAATATTATAAATATTATTTTTACAAGTGGAAATCGGGCAAAATGTCACACGTCACCAGTAACACAGTACAGGCCTTATTTTATATAATATTTTGTACAAGTTTATACAGTCACAGGTGTAAAAAGCAGCACGCAACACAACGCATAAATTATTTTTGTATGATATCGATACTCAAAAAGTAAGCAAGCTTGCAATCAATCAACGTCAGTTACATACTAAAGTTACGTGGAATGTAACCTATTTATATGTACTCATCTAAATGTAAATTGTACGTTCGTAGGTTTATGTCATACATTAAGATACTGTCATGATGCAGTTGGACAAAATGTATGTGTAGTGTCTTATGGACAGTAAGTTCTCCGTTTCTCACTTACCGCCTAACTTTTCGAGGCATGGCTTGTTGAGTGGCGGAGTTCTACGCTTTACCCTTGGTACCAGAGCCAAGAAACAACAATTTATATTGTTACTAAACAGCTTAAATATAGTAGCTTTAAAACTTTTTGGGATTCTGTACCTCAAAAGAAAAAAGCGTAACCCTTATAGAATCACTTATTGCCGTCGGTCCGTCTGTTAAAATCCTTTTCCTCAGGAATGCGTGCTGAAACAAAGTATGACAGTAAACGCTGCAGCAGGTTGTGGGTTTGATTTCCTTTGAGGAAAAGAAATATTTAATATTTGCATTTTGGTGTCGAGACAAAGCACGGCTTTGAGTTCAGTTGAGAAAATGAGGAACCCTCTCTCTGTAAACCTTGCTATGTGTGGGATACAGCATGAAGCAAAAAAAAACTAATAATAATAATCGTATAAGCAGACTCACTTCAAATATTCCACGCATTGTGTTGAAACGCGATGTAGTTTCAGCTATGCAAAAGAGTACAATAAAATCAATGCACGTTCCAACCCCTGGGGCTTCTTCGGGGTTGGCCCGCCATATGGTCAGGCAGTTCGTGTTTTGATTTTCAATTACAGTCGAGGAAATTGTATATTAAATTTTAAATCTATGAAAGTTTTATATTTTATATTCTATTCTCATTTTCATATTTGAAATTGAAAATTGTTTTGAAAGCAGTACCTTTAAGTACAGTGAAAGAAGAAAAATACAGGGAAATTTGTAAGAATGGCTTAGATGATCAGAGCGCTTGGACGGTTTCCAAAGAAGCGGTTCAAATCCCGCTACGTTAAAAAAAATATACGTTTTCATCTTAAGTATTTTTCTTTTCTAAGTGTGGAATAACACTATAAAAATGTTAAAAAATATTTAAAAATAGTATTATTTCTTGTCAAATGATAATTCTAAATGTCTTTGGGTAAAAGAAATTTGTAAAAATTTGCCGACAATGATGTTAACAACAAAAAGCAAAAGCCCAGCGGTGAATAGTATTCAATAAACATAAACACGTCCGAGTTAGCGTGTGATGGCATTTAATTAGAGAGGAACAATCTAAGCTGATCAAAATCGTTAGCTTTTGGTGACTGTAATTAACAGTACATACTCATTGATTAACGTGACGCCACTGGTCTACTTAAATGTTTATTGATTATAATAGATATCCTAATATTATTAAGATTTAATGTAAAAATTTAAAATTAAAAAAGCAGGAACTTTTAAATGTATAATTTATTTTAAACCAAAAACTAATGTAGATTAACTAGCAGTGATCGTTTTATAGGTTGATTATAATAAAAAAATCAGCCCCACGCTGTATCCAGCACACAGCAGGGTTGGCAGAGGGAACCTAGTCTTAAGACACTCCGTTGCCTCAAACGGAACTCAAAGCCACGCTTTGCCTCGACGCCAGAGCGAAGAAATGCAAATATAAAAATTTAAATAAATACTTCATCTCCTCCAGTGGGGATCGAACACACAACCAGTCGATGTTGCAGTCACACTCTGTGCCACTGCGCCACGACCGGCCTCCGAGGCCTTCTAGGTTGATTATAATGTAACAATATTTAAAATTTATCAAGTGCTTACTTCACTGTGGTCCTCGACTGCCACTGAATGGGGCTAAGGATGCCAAAGAATTTTTCCCTGAAACCAAGTGTCGGGATTACCAGTATTAAGCTACGAGACATTTTATAAATTGGGCGTCAAAATAAATAAGAAGATTCTAATGAGAACTCACTCTGTTCATATCCTTGCTCGCACAAGACAAAGCGTTGATTTGAATGTCGCCGCTGAACACATAATACCTCGAAATTGGATGGAGAACGTAGTGTTTTCATAGTAGGCTATCTATCCCTATCCTTATATGTATATGCCTAATACGTTAAAAAACCGGAAAAATTCATAAGAAAAAACTAAAGAATCTTTTTATTTTTACCAGCCTAAATAAGAGACGTTTCAGTAATCTAAGGCCCAAGTCCTCTTTGTTATAAAAGTATTTTCCGGATACGAAAACTAATAGCCTATTTCGCTTTCTCCTTTTATCTGTTGACGCCTCAACCTTCCAAGAGACGTTTAGTTTAATAAAATTTTATCTTAGCTATTTGAAAATCACGGCTTATTTGGATCGATTCAATCTAGACAAAAAGTTTTAACATTTTTTTTTACGTTTGTAACATAAAAAAGCGTATTAAATGGCGGAACTCACTTACCTGTCACTTCATTACCAGATCGAGGAAATGAAAATATAAAAGAAATCATTTTCCCGAGTAGGAATCAAACCCACAACCGTTGCGTTTACAGTGACGGCTGATCTAGGTCATTCATTATATTGACATATATAGTAATTCATTATATTTACATAAATAGATATAGATATTATTCGTTTTCATTTAAAGCTAAACTACGCGAAATTCAATATAACCATTCAACCATAATGCTGCTTTGTAATTATTTCCTGCTTAAATTTAAATTAATACCAACTTTAATTTCAAATACATATATACGAATGGTAGTGAAGCTCATATTTGAAAATCCAAAATTAGATTGTGCTGTACTAATTAGTATGAAACTTGCTAGTCGCTATTGATCAGAGATAAATAACTTTTATAGGCTATAAGTTCGATTATTACAAGTAAATATTTTTGAGGCATTCATAGGCCAGTGGGATAGCAACTGCAAGCACGGTGGTTGTGTGTTCGATTACTACTCGAGTCAATTTAATGTTTCCGTTCTGGTAGACAACGTGCAGCGTTAAATTACGCCAATACGTAACGCATTCACGAAATAAGTTGAAAAAAAATATGTAAGTGAAATAATTAGAATGAAATCCATAACGACAATATTTTTTTCTTTAGTTAATGACAAAGAATTAGATTTGGTACACTTAATATTTTGGCACTGGAGCCTTATTTGCTTTATTTGCTAACTTAATTAAACAGCAAGAGCTAGTACATTTTGTTTATTCAAAGTAGGAGTCTAGTTAATTTTCAGACGGAAAATTAAAAGAAGCTTACTTAACTTAAACTCTCGCTGCAATTACAGTTTAATTAAATTTCTTTGGATTTTTCTTCTATCTTAGAAATAATATTCAATAAAAATTGAATGAGCTCGTTTGTAACTAATATTGAAGTAGCTTCACTCTATTCCCGTATAGTAAGTAGAAGAGTTCTCAAGTTTCGAGACATTTAAATTATTTTTATTTCTCGGGAAGACATCGTGCGAGTGTCTGGTCATATCTCAAAAATTGGGCAGGAAATAGGAAACGGAGTGTCTTAACACTGATTACCTTGACCTACTCAGATTTGTGAGATAAAACGTATGTCAATTATTTTTTAAAACAGTTGGTTCAAATTATGTATTTAAGAAATTATAAATGTAAACACAAAAAATATAACTAGTATATGACAATAAAACAAAAATCCCTTTACATAACGCAGGAGGTAATTGAAAATAGGTCACTTTTCATCATTCCACGAGGGAATTGTCTTTTTATGATCGAATTTTTCACATGGTTCTTTATTCCTCGTCTTCTTTAATATTACTTCCTTATGTTGAAAAATGTTTTATTTCAAGATGTAATCACAATGAATGATTCTTTAAACTTTATTATTACCTTTTCAAACGTATATCGTTTTATTTTACGATTTTGATTTATAGACAGATCTATTTATATATGTATAGTTATCTTTTTTTTATCAGCTTCACGCTGTATCCCGCACACAGCAGGCAGAGAGAACCTAGTGTTAAGACACTCCATACCTCATTTTCCGCCGAATTCTGGAGGCATTGCGTGTTGAGTGGCGGAACTCAACGACGCGCTTTTGCTTTTGCCTCGACACCAGAGCAAAGAAATGAAAATATAAATGTAAATAAATATTTTATTGCATCGAGTGGCGATCGAACCCACAACCAGTCGATTTTACAGTCACACTTTGTCTCAGTGATATAATACATAAAATATATTATCAAGTGAAGTTCTGTAACTTAATATTTAAAAAAATATAAAAATAACACAAAATCGACATTAAAACGACAATAGTTGTTAAAACGGCACAAACTGCATATTTTTTATCACATAGGTATACTAACTTAAGCTTCAGCTTTTTGTAGGATACACGAAATCAACTTATCTGATCGAATCCGCAATCACAAGTGCATACAGAATGGCAAGTACTAGCGACGATGTCACGGTGGGAATAAAGAAGAACGTTGTCACTTGGTGTAGACACGTGATAAATGAAATATGATTTATAAATGGTAATAATAAAGACTTTTATAGATATATAAAATATTTATAAATTAATAGTGAGCCGCGGTGCCAACACTGGCTTGTATCCGGCCTAACGTGTACCTGTAGTGATGTTTCGCCGTCCCATCAATGTGTGTAAGGAACCATGAACTTTGTTACCGACAGCAATATACTTTTTCACATCTATGTCTTAAATATACTCCAGATAAACCAAACCGTGCAAGCGCTCTGACCACTAAGCCATACGTTCTCATCAAGCTACGTCGGAATTCTTATGCGTTAGTTACAATTTATTTATGTTGTTAACATCTCTTTAAGGAGTTTTTTACAAATTTCTCCTACCCATAGACATTTGCGTATAAAAATGTTTTTACAAGAGATAATGCTATTTTTCAAATACTTTAATACTATTAAATAAAGTTTTTGAACTTCGTACGTGTGAAACAACACTTTAAAAATGTTTAAACATTAATATGACATTCATATTAATGCACGGAACATTTTGAAATGTTATAAATATTTAAATGAATATTGTGAAATCTTATTTACTTAAGAAAGAATATTTAGAAACGAATAAAAAATTGAAGAATATAAACTGAACCGTATGCTGCACTTACTAAGATTGGTCAGCACTTACATAATACATACATATATTTATCTATACTACTATAAAATATAACTTTCATATTTAGACAGACACCATCTTCGTACGAGGATGCCACATACTATACCACGTGGGCGGTATATAAATAAAGTCACTAATCCCTCTCTCATAGACCACCACGCACATTAACTTGATTTTATTCAAATTGAGGCACTAGATGTTCCTAGAGGCAGCTGTTGCCAAAGTTATGGCAGCTACGTGCCGCTGGTTTTATAGCGTTTTGAACATCAACGACAGCCTGGTCCTATTCAAAAGTAAGGATATGCACATACTTTTGCCATTTTGTCTCCAAATCACATGCGATATTAAATCTATTTTATGATATTTACTTAAACAAAAACATATTTTTGGCAAAATTTAGGTGTTATTAAGACAAGTTTGTATAATTAAAATGATTGCTGTTTATTTCTCCTCCACAGATTTTTCAATTTTCAATATATTTTTTACAATACTTTTAGTAAATGCCACTAATTTGTAAAAAAAAGCCAAACATTAATTCAAGTACAAGTATTATATTATTTTATACATCTAAAGTGTTCATTTGAAATACAATAGTTTTACATTATGTTAATATTTTACACGAAGTGCTTATAAATTTATTTAAAACTAAACAGTATTTATTCAGGACTCCTCATAATGGTAAAATAATAGCGCAGACATCTGTGCCTTGTACTGTCTTCATAATGATAATATTGATTTAACTGACTGTTAGTAATAAATTTAGATTTTCAATTTTTGCTATTTATGCATATTTTAAATACACTTTTTTCTCGACTTTACGCTGTATCTCAAAAGTAAGTAAGGCGGTGGGAACCTAGTTTCATAACACTCCGCTCCCCATATTATCTTCGAATGGGAATCGAAATCACAACCTGTCGCGTTTACAGTCACATAATTATGCCCCTGCGCCACAACTAGGCCTTGTTCTTGGCCTTCAGTTTAATCACGTTTATATTAATTAGTAAATTAAAAGGTAGGCAGAGGGAACCTAGTGTTAAGACACTCCGTTCCCCATTTTCTGCTGAATTCTTTAGGCATTGTGTATTAAGTGGCGGAACTCAACGCCGCGCTTTGCCTCGACACCAGAGCGAAGAAATGGAAATATGAATTTAAGTAAATATTTAATTTCATCTCCTCGGGTGCCTCACTTTGTGCCACTGCGCCATGACCGGCCTCTATATTAATTAGTACGTACTATATATTTTTGGACACCGGAGACTTTAAACACTTTACAGTAGTCAGTAAGCACGAAAAGGCTGAGATAGTATTCGTCGTCAGTTGACACAATTATTATATGAAACAACTGTAAAGTTTACGAAACTGCTGGTTAACAGAAAGAATAATGGTGTAACATACTTGATTGCTCTCGTTCAAATAAGTAATAAATTAGTTTATAAAATAAAATTAATCAGCTTCACGCGCACAGCAGGGCAGGCAGAGGAGACCTAGTGTAAGACACTCCTTTCCTCATTTTCTGCCGAATTCTGGAGGCAGAACTCAACGCCGCGTTTTGCCTCACAGCAGAGCGAAGAAATGGAAATATAAATTTAAGCTCGAGTGGGAATCAAACCCACAACCAGTCGGTTTTACAGTCACACCTTGTACCGCTGCGCCACGACTGGCCTCTAAATTAATAATATTTTTAAAGTATTTACATATATTATTAATAATATTTTTAAAGTATTTACATATGAAATGGTTACGTTTGTAATTTAAGTCTTTTTCTGGGGACGGATCTAAAAATAACATGGTTACTATCAATTTAATCATCCCTTATTTACTTCTATTCCTCACTAAAAACATATCTATTTTATACAAGCAGCTTCCACTACTTCAAATATTCACATAATAACTATTTCCTTTCCAAATACCAATAATTTATAGTTAACCAACAACCGTATAATAAAGTTGTATACGTTTAAGGAAACAACGTGCATAGAACTCGCCTAACGCGTGCGACCGACAGCGATCGGATCAAAATTGGCTGCGGTTTAGCTCAATCACCGGATACAATATCCATTTTAGTTAGTTTGATTGAGTACGGAACTCTGTGCTGGTGGGCCAACTAATAAATTATATTCTAGTAAATAGACAATATAGACAACTTTAGTGGTTGTACGGTTATGATATATCCATATTGATGATTGAAAATTCAAATGTAGATTGAATATTATATTAATTGTTTAGAGATTTTTTTATGAAATAACTAGTGGGCGTGCGCGGCTTCGCCCGCTTATTTGCACCCTTAGGGGTGAATTCTAAAAAAAACCACAAAACACGTGATTAATAAAATATTTTTAATAGTCTGAACATAATTTTTTACAAGAATCGGTGGCGATTTAAAGATTTTTCCATATAAACTTTCAATCCCTTATTTGAACGCTTAGGGGGAGAATTCTAAAAAAACTACGAAACACGTATTAAATGAGATATTTTAAAGAGTCTGAATTTCGAATTTTATAAAAACCGGGGCTGTTTTAAAAAAAACCATACAAACTTTAACCCCAATTTCATCCCTTTAGGGTTACAATTTTTCAAAATCCCTTCTTAGTGGATGTCAAGATTATAAAACTAAACATCTGTCCAAATTTCCCGTTTCTACCATCAGCGGTTGCGGCTGTGTTTGCGTCTTACCTCAGTCAGTCAGAACAAGTCCTTTTATATATATATATATATATATATATATATATATATATATATAGATTAATACGCAGACTGATGATATTTTTGTGTGTACAGACACGAATCCAACAGAAGATTTCTCGGTATTACCAGATGTCAGCACTCCTACCAAGATCTTGGTCTTGTGCCCCAACTTCCTCCTCAAAATTAAGGTAGTATTTAAATAAAATAAATCAGCTTCACACTATATCCCGCACAGAGCAGGGTAGGCAGAGGGAACTTAATGTTAAGACACTCCGTTCCCCAATTTCTGCCGAATTCTGGAGGCATTGCGTGTTGAGTGGCTGATCTCAACGCCGCGCTTTGTCTCGACACCAGAGCGAAGAAATATAAATTAAAACAAAATAATGAAAAACTATATTTGTTCTTGAAATGTATTATACTAGCTAATAAACAGCCGTATCATATCGTATGACGGTTGTAGGTTCAATTCTGACTCAGGGAACGAGTTATTTTTATTTTCTTGCACTGGAAACAAGACAAATCTCGGCGTTTTGTTCCACCCCTGAATTCATGATGTCTAGTGAATAGCGTGTTGTCCTAATATATTTTTTTAATATTACTTAATAGCTATGTACATATCTGGGATATTGGTAAGACAAATTTTAAAACCTGTCAATATTTTATGGAATAACTTAAATTTATATATTTTAATCCACCATGTTAATTTGTCTTAAGACTTCGCTACAAGCTAATTAGTTAGGTATCGTATAAATAATTTCGTTTCAATCTTACATATGTATATTTGGTAAATGACAACTCGTTTATTATTATTATACAATCATACTTAGGACACAAAAAGTCAACACGGTTTTTATGTTTTATATTTTTTTAAATTTATAGCAATCTTAAGCATTTATTATTCTTATGACACTAGGAATTCTTGAAAAATAAAAATATATTTCCTTCTAACACAAAAAAGAAATACACGCGTCCCCTTAAAAACTGCTCTTCTTGTACCGTCAATACTAAATATTTCTTGCTTAGCATGAATATTTGGTTTTTCTACTTTTCGCCATCCGCGTTCTCGATATCGCCCTATTCGTAAAGCACCATTAGCCTACTCTTATCATCGACTTTCAACATTTCTGTCGTTCTTTTGTGTGCTTTAGTAACAGTAACTATTTTATTAATATTTAATATTGTGTGGCTTCTAGTCCGACTGGATAAGCGATGAAATTCTTTGCTACATTCTACATAATTGTCCCTTTCCAAAGAAAGAGAGGACTTGTTGTCACCTCTACATTCTCGGTCTTCGTCTTCTCTACGCCTTTTGGCTGTCAGAATTTTGATCAGCGTACGAGATATTCCGGTTCTAATTAGTTTTCACCTTTGCTATTCGACGATGCTTGTGACAAATCTCGTGAGAGCTCTTCGAGCCGACGCTGTCCATTCTTGTAAGACATTCTAAATCAATATATAAAAATTTATGACATTACATGAAATTATACAGAATTGATTTATTAGTTAAATCTATAATGATATAGCAAAATAACAATAAAAGGAGTACGTACTTTTGCTAATTTTACAAATTTCAAAAAGAAAATAGTAATTTAATAATAATTTACTTACGTAATTGGTGACGCCGGTCTCACGGACCGGGTTGGTGCCAATACTCTTGAACGTGCGTTCGTAATGCTGTTATGGAGATAAATAATTACGAGGGACATAAAATTAGGCAGGTACTCGAAATCGCAATACACATTGATGGCGGGTCATAAAGTTATACGATTTTTTCGATACACCCGGTCTCACAGATATACATAATATGTATGTACGTATTATGTACACGTCACCAATGGCGGGTTAACAAACACAGGTTATTTGAGCTTTTTTCGGCATACAACTATGAGATAGACTAAGTCTAATGATACGCCATTTCAATCTATGCTTTCCACCCGTAGGTTTTCTATATAGTGTTAAGAAATACTTGTATATCTGACCGTTTCGCTTTGTCTTTCCAAAGCGGGTATTCTAAAGTAATTGATTTATTCGTTCATGACTGAATTGAGCGACTTGATACATACACACAATATATATATGTATATCAAAATCTCGATATAAATATTTTTCAACCCTCTTAAATATTCTAAAGTGAAATTAAAAACACTATATAAAATAAATAAATCAGCTTCACGCTGTATCCCGCACACAGCAGGGTAGGCAGAGGGAACTTAGTGAAAGACACTCCGTTCCCCACTTTCTGCCGAATTCTGGAGGCATTGCGTGTTAAGTGGCAGAACTCAACGCCGCGCTTGTCCTTGACACCAGAGCGAAGAAATGGAAATATAAATTTAAGTAATTACTTCATCTTCTCGAGTGGGGATCGAACCCACAGCCAGTCGGTTTTACAGCCACACTTTGTGCCGCTGCGCCACGACCGGGCACTAAAAACACTATATATATTTAATATTTGTAAAAAATGCTATTGTATTACACATTGTGTCTCTAGGGTGATAAATGAATACGGGAACATTCGGCATATTTTACTCACGTCTGAACCACTAACATAATAAAGTTGGGACTGACGTTGAATGGAATAATTTTCACATTCAGTTGAACGTTTTAAATTGAATTTAACTAACTTCTAGTGGGAATGTAGTAAATTAGATGCTCAATAGGTATGATGAAAATTGTTTTAGTATTACAGAGTGTCGATTGAGTGAAAGTCAAAGATAGAACAGTATTATACTGTTATATGTAACATTATATTTTTAAGATTTTAATCGATTTGAAAACGAATTTGATTATTTACTTTACGCATATTTAATATAAATTTTAATTTTTCATAAAATATTTTTTATATGTTTTTGGATAAAAGACCTAATTAATACCTATTATACTTTTTTTATCACTTATTCAAGTTGTAAAAGTAGTACTTCTCATTGACCTACACTGACTTTTTTTTAAACATACAGAGGCTGATTCCAGTATGTAAGCTACGAGAGATTTTATATTGTACCGGTGCGTGTATCCAAAAAAAATAAAAAAACGCTTTGTCCGCAAACGTAATACGCACATACATACAAATACTAATACCAATACTTCGTCTTTAAATACTCGAATCTGCAATAATTTCGACCTTTCGTATAGCGCCAACACATTTTAACCCTGATACCTCTCCCAATATTCCTGAACTGTAATATCGTACTAATGAAAACAGAAATACGCCGTAATAGTGACAACGTTGTGGAACTGCAAGCCCTAATTAAGGTCGAGAGCTGATGTCAAACTATGTATGTAGAGTACTGTTCACATTGCATGCGCATTTCCTAATATAATCATTAACTAAATTTACCTGTTCAGATAAATAATTTTGAATGCTTATTATTTTTAACTTATGATTGTGTGTGTGATTGAGTGATCACACATTTGTACCCCAGCGCCACAATTGACCTCTATTAATAAATTTTGTAAATAAATAATATACAAATAATATATAATAATTTCTAAATAAATATATAATATAATCGGAATTTCAGAATAGACAGCAAGCAGCATATCCCTTCATATGCTAGTTCAACTCGCTCTTAGCCGTTTTTTGTATATATTTAAATGCGCCACAATGGTTGCAACAAAAGAAATTAAGCCAAAAACATATACACATTATTTTTATTTAAACTTGCAGCTTTTAAAAACTTAACAACATTTGCGTCATTGTAATTTGTATGTATCTCGGAATATGATATTCTAAATAATAAAACTCGGAAAGGAAAAATATTTTTATAAAACTCTACAATATAAAATATTTTAACTTCATATTTGTACTCTATAATGAGACACGGAATCATTAAAAATAACATCTTTTTTGTGTTTTAGAGAACGTGAAGAGTGCAGATTCAATTTTTGTTTAAGTGATTACTATTTTGATATTTACTACAAGAAAAGGTATAAGGAAATAGTAAATTATGCATGCGTAAGGAGCTAATGGAATTCAATATTATATAACACCTTAGTTAAAATATTGCTAAATTAGTATATAAAGTATTATTAATATATATTATTAATAAGGTTAGTCGTTTGTTTTATAAGAAAAAAAAGCCAGTCAAGTGCCGTACTAATTTCAGGATTTTAGATCAACGGGAAGTGCAAATTATAATATATATTATTCAAAATGAACAAAAAACTCGAATGCATAACACTTAAATGAATAAAAAACAAGCCCAATAGTTCATTAGGATTAACAGTCGTAGACATACAAGATACGCGCGAAAAACATAAACCTTATTTCGCAGTCGGGTAACAAATTTAAGTTTGCGGTTACAAATATAAGTTTGTAATGTTTTTTCTATGAAACACTTGTAAGATTTCACTTGATGGATCGTAGACTTAAATGTATAACATTAATTTCAGCTTTGTGCGTATGACAGAGAGATACAAAAGACAAAAAGGTCGTATAAGGGTTCCGATTTTTTCTCTAAAATAAGTACGGAACCTTAAAAAAATCTAAATAAATGAAATATATATGTATATAAAATAATAATTCATTCAGTATCAAAAGTCCATTATTCTAAGAATAAACTAAATAGAAAAGAGAGTGATGAAGAGATGTGAGAACAAAATGTTAACGTTAGAAATATTTTTTACATAAAACAATTTTCCTCTTTCGTAAATTGAAAGTAAACAAAATCTAATGAGAAAATGCTCCGGTAAATATTTACGGACGATACACATTTCAAAATCTTGTAATGAATAATTAATAGTTTAGTTTTCCTTTTTTGCATTAAGTCTCTTTTTTTTATAATAAATTGTTTGTAAAGTACGTTGCTTATTAAGTAAATTCTTAGACAATACGGCATCCAGTTGTAACTATGCTGAATTTAGATTATTGTTACGGCTATAGGTAGTGATAATAATCAGGTTAATAACAATCGACAGAAAATTAACCTAAATCAATCCATTTGGTCTTTAAATGTGATTTGTTAAAAACTCGTCCGTCTCTAGAGAGAAAGATTTTCCAGAGTTTGGTTTAAATTTGTATATTTAAAAAATAAATATGCCTACGTATAAGAATATGTGTATATTTCATAGCTATAAGAAACAATATTTGCGATCCTCTCATGAATAATTAATTAACTCCAAAAGGTACGTATCGGCGCTTGAATTATAAATTATACACAATGGACCATACTATTAATTGAGTTTACTGAATTGTCCAATGAACGTAGAATAATTTGTAATTTAAACATTTATTTGTATTAAAAATAAAACTGTACTCGAGACAATAACATATTTAATGAAGCCAAGCGCGGCGTTGTGCTCCGCCGCTCAACACGCATTGCCTCCAGAATTAAGCGGAAAATGGAAAACGGTGGTGCCTTAACACTAGATTACTTCTTGTTTATTGCTAATCTTGTATTTATTTAGTACTTTTACCACCTAGGTAGGCAGTGAAAGTTCATTTCACTTCAGAAGTACAAGATTAATAACAAACAATTACATAGATGGTAATTTATAATACTTTATTAATATTTAGAAAACGTATAAAAATTTTAACGTAGCGGGACTCGAACCCGCGCCTCCTGGAAATCGACCAGATATTTTCTAAATTAGTATTTTTTTCCTAAGTATGGAACATTTTTTGTTTAATGTTAATGATTGTTTTAATGTTAATACAAGGTAGAGTTTTTTGTTTTTACCTTTTGAGAAACGGAACCGTAAAAGCCGATGTGGTGCGATAATAACGCATACTTTTACTGGTTAGAGATGTTGTACGCTAAGAAGACAAAGAAAAAAGGATTAAAAAAAATTAACAAGTTTTCAGATTTTACACAAAAAATATAGATTCAAGATAAGCTTTTATTAATAACTCTTATATTCCATAGATCGTATTATGTTTCTACTTCACTACTACTATAATATTTATAATAAGACTGAAGTATAAAAATAGATAAGGTTTATAAAATTATTTTAATATTTCTGTTTTACATTTATTACAATTCATAATATAGAAAACTAATATTAATATTAGAATATATTCCAATCCCATTAGAATATGAAATAAATGCAATATTTTAAATCGAAGTAAGACTAAGGTATTGCGGGGAAGCGATAACCGGGTCAGTACAGTCTGAATAAATACCGCTGTGTGTTTAACTGTTTGTTGTACAAAGGCTATTTAGGGTTGGCCAGATGACATTTACTTTACATAGTTTACGTACATTGTGGCCAAAATGACGTAATAGACGTAGGTTCTATTCTAGGCGAAAAATGGAGAATTGAAGAATGTATCTGCAAAATGTTAGCTCTATTAGCATAGTAGACTTTTATAGTTATAGAAAGGTTAAGCGACATTTTGTGGTAAATAACTATAGTATGTGGGTATGACAAAAGTCAGTGTGAAAAATTATTCTGAGGAATATCTCTAACCTCTATTTAACTATATAAATTAGTTATTTAACTATATAAATTAGTAATTAGTTAATGTGTTCATAGTTTTGTTTTTTTTTTCTTTAGTCTACGTTTGTTTGCTTTTTGCCTGGCACCCACTGGTGCGCGTCGCCTTGTGGAAATGCTCCATCATTGTGTTCTTGGTAGGTACACGATGGCTGATAGAAGGTTGCAGCCCTCAAAAGGTATGGCAGAGGGTCGCTGCAAATTTAGTTGTTTCTACATTTTCTTGATAACTATTGTTCCTTCCTTAATAAAATTAATTAAAAATGTTAAAAATATTTAAAAAATTGTATTATGCGCCTAACGATAATTCTAAGTAATTATCTTTGACGGTACGGACGGTAGCGGAAATTTGTAAAAATCTCCGTACAGAGATCGAAACACATAAATAAGTTATAACAGAGGGAGGCTCAAGAAGAGTCCAGAAGCTGGCTTAAGGTACTTTCAAATTAAGGCGGATAAGTAGTGTTCAGGCTCGTTGCATTACTAGAAAATAAATTATGTGGAGAAAACTTTTTAAGCTTCGCGATGTATACCACACACTATAGAGTAGGCAGGGTACCCAATACAAAGACACGAGAGGGAACCTGATGTTGAGACACCCCGTAAAAAATTATAAACGTTTCAGCTTATAGTGTTACAGTATAGAAATACATTTTAATCATCATATTACATTATATCTGCACCGTTGCGGTATACGGGTATTATAATAACGTAGTGCATTCTCTTGTATTTGTTAAAATATATAAACATTTACATTTATGTATCTAAATACAAATAATAAAATTATATATTTTCACACAAAGTTATCATATTTACATGAATTTTGTATATGAATATTGAGGCCAGTCGTGGCACAGGGGACTGTGACTGTAAGCGCGACAGGTTCAGTGTTCGATTCCCACGCGAGGAAATAAAATATTTATTATTCTCATTTCTTCGCTCTGGTATGGAGGTAAAGCCCGACATTGAGTTCCGCCACTCAATTCCTCCAGAATTCGGCAGAATATAGAAAGCAGAGTGTCTTAACACTAGGCTCCCTCTGGATATACTGCTACATACGGAATACCGCTGTGAAGTTGGAAAATAAAGTTGCCGCATTAAATTATGTATTAGTTTTCAGGATAGGACACTTTTTCCTGGGCTAAAAAAAGTTTTTTTTTTACTACAAACAGTGAAGAAATTACACAACAAAAAATATTAACTTCATAATAACTTACTTAAAATGACTCTAAATTTTCCTACAACTGAGTGAGCACCATAAACTTCCAACGATAACACAATTATGATTTACGTGACAACTTCCGCTCTAGGGGTGAAGTACAGACAAAAGAATTCTACGATATTTTTTAATTTATAAAATGTTTTTGTAGTTAATATTTGCAAACACAAAAAAAAATCTTTTTGTAAACGTAAAGTTCGAGTTCAATTCCGCGGAATTAAATCTTAATATTTCGATCGTAGCGAAACGATTCAATTCAATTACGTTTTAACATACGGTTCTAGTAAGTTAAGCCTCGGTTTTCTCCTCAAAATAGTCTAGTTATTCCTAATACCACACATGCTACATTTCTTTATTGTTTTTCTGTGTACCTAAACGTTTTGGTTCTGTATTTTCTTTTTATAAATTATATTTTCGTTGTTTTTTATAATTTTATTATTTTTTGCTTTAGCAGAATAATAAGGATAGTTCTGGAGGCCTCGTTATCATAACAAGGATACTATAAAATATTATTGTAATATAAATAATTCTTATAATATAATTGCCACTGGCCTATCTACTTTAACTAAAAAAATACCGAAATGGAGTATACGTATTCGAAATTGCACTTTTCAACGTACGCACAATATTTTTCACAGCATTATAAGACAACAATGTAATAAAAATTCGTTATTTTTTGCACGGCGGTGAAGAATATTAAGGGAATTCTGAAGGCATTTCGCGATTTCAAATTGTAGGTTTATTTCCGCGAAAAGTCGCTATCTCTGTTATTACATTCCATCTCCAACCCTCGATGTACTGCGCGCGTCTCGACAGCATATTACTGTTTTGCGAATCGGTAAAAATATTTTTTCAGGTAATAGAGACGAGTTACGACTTAATGCGATGGTAATGTCAGCCTATATGTACTTCATAGATTTGTTTCACATTTCCTTTGCGTTTTTTTAGCTTGGTTATCTCAATTTTTAATATAATATTCACGATTTTCATATGTTTCTTGGCAGAAGGGCAGGGCTGTCAATTAAATATCGTCGCTTTGGATGTAAATAAACGACTCGCAAATTACCTATGAGGTCAGTCGTGGCACAGGGGCACGAAGTGTGACTGTAAAATCGACTGGTTGTTAAAAAAGGAAAAGGAAGAAAAAAATACAGCGTAGCATTAAATAAAAATATCAAAATCAGCTTCACGCTGTATCCCGCATCCAGCAGGGTAGGCAGAGGGAGCCTAGTGTTACGACACTCCGCTCCCTGCTTTTGACCCAATTCTGAAGGCACTGTGCTTTTAGGCCTCTACACCAGAGGGAATAAATGAAAATATAAAACATTTAATTTCTTCGAATGGGAATTGAACCCACGCTGCACGATCCTGCGCTATGGCCTCAATTATATCTCATAGTTGAAGTTCTATAGACCTACGTAACTTACCTACGCAAATATTCATATATTCCAACGTCTCCGTCTATCGCACGCATTTAGTTAACGTGGCAGACAGTCTTGAACGGTAGGAACAATAACGGACAAATTACGTTAACTGTTATTTGTATGCAAATTCCTTTCTCAATTAGAAGTTCGCAGCGCATGCATTTCACGCTTAGTTGCATTATTGTATTGGCCTCATACTATCGTCAATATTAAATAGTTAAATTTTTGAGTGGGAATAAAATTCACAATCTGTTGCGTCCAACCAAATATCATCGATTTTACTTTAAAATTTTGTTATGTTTTTCGCGCGTATCTTGTATGTATGTAATATTCTTTATTACCTCATATCTCCAGAATCGCTGAACGGATATGCATATTTGAGGTATCGTTAGATTCGTATTAGCCGCCCAAGTGTTCTTAGATAGGTGACGATAAAAAAAACATTCATGGCGGTTGCGGGACGCCATTGGACTTAGTGAAAAAAATAATATGGGTATCAAATTCAAGAGCTCAATACGAGTATTTCAAAAAAGTATATCATGACTATCATTACCATAACGAATCCTAACAAAAAAGTGAAAAATAAAAAAATATTTGTAAAAACAAAAACCCCGACTGCAGAAAACTAAAAAGAAAATAAACAAGCCCAATAGTTTATTAGGATTAACAGTCTTAATTAGAGATTTAACGTCACCTATAAGAACACTTGGGCTGCTAATCTAGCAGTCGGAAAAAAATGAATGTTGAATACGTTATATATAATATTAATTAATGTTGAAATTAGATCAAAATCCTTATATAGAAAGAAGTTTTTGCATTCTTGTAAACATAACAATAAATTTACTTTAATAGTTATCTTAGTGTTAAACTCCTATTTTATATAACTTGCCGTTCTTTTAAAAATTGAACAATATATATGATTGGATTAATTCCTCAATTGAATATTTAAACCATTTTCCCGTTAAATGTTTTCTCTCAATAAACAAGCACCAAAAGTCAGAAACAAAACAAAATAAAATTGGATTTTTCATGATGCCTCTGCCGGTTTTATTCGCGTTAGCCTCGAAAAAAGGAAATTTACCTTTAAAACAACCATATTTTATCTATTACACGAAAGCAACTGGTAGATTTGTGTAACAAATACAATGACGTTATAATTTTCCATTTTTTGTATACTTTAATACAAAAGAACCGGTCAAGTGCGAGAGTTCCATATAAATTTAAAGATTTCAACGAGAAATACAACTTATAAAAATTTACAAACTTATGTTTGTTTGCATATGTACTCTGTTTATGCGAAATTAATTACAAAAAAATATGTTTGTACTGGTTTTTTCTCTATAATATAAATAGAAATGTCCATACAGCTCGTACTAAATTTCATAATTGTAGTGTCCAAGAATGGTACCTTATAGGTTTTGATTACGTAGTGAATTTCATACACAATGCAGTAAAATTTGTATATAAATCATCTTTAAATTGCGTTGCCTAAGAAACTTGATATTTTCCGTGGTCCAAGAGACCGTATGGTGATATCTGGCTGATATCTTGATATCTGATTTTTAAGCTTGATATCTAATAACCCTAAAAAATAATAATTTTTCGCTTTTTTTTTATGGAAAAGGACAAGGCAAACGAGCGTTCGGGTCACCTGATGGTAAGTGATTACCGCCGCCCACGGCCACGTGCAACACCAGACGAGATACAGGTGCGTTGCCGGCCTTTAAAGTGGAGACAGACGCGCTTTTTGAACGTACCCATGTCATATCGACCTGGAAACACGCCGCAAGTAGGCCATTCCACAATTCCGTGGCGCGTGGAAGGAAGTTCCTACGAAACCGCACAGTAGTGGATTGTCACGTATCCAGGTGGTGTGGATGATATTTTAGCTTAATGCGTACTGTGTGGTTAGAAAATTCGGCGGCAGGTAACAGGTCAAACAGTTCTTCAGAACATTCCCCATAATAAATGCGATAGAGAACGCACAGTGAGGATACATCTCTACCCAAAGCCAAAGTATCAAGCCCTTCCAACAGCAAGCAACAGATTATTGGGTCCTCAATGATTCGAATGGCTCTACGTTGAATGCGATCAAATGGATCAAACTGATACTGGGGTGCACCAGCCCAGAAATGAGAACATGGATCCATGGATATCAAATGCATATGCTGGGCCCATCATGTCGCAAATAGAAAAATTTACAGTAGTAATTGCCTCTACTATGCTAATTTCTCGTTTTACCTTACGAAACTTGAAATGACGCTAATAACGCGATCTTAGAAATACGCACGAGAAATTAATTAATAAAACTTTTAGAAATGGCTCACATATTTTTAATAGATAATAGAAACATAAGGCTAACATATCAATCGTTTACGATCGTTTACTTTTACCACGTACAAAATAACTAAATATAATCCTGGTCAGTTCGTGGGTCAGTTAAGAACTTTAAAATTGTAAGTTTATGATACATTTTTTTAAACATGGTACTACCAGCATGATGCTTTTAACGGTCTTAAAATATAGAGATGTATGTATTCATTAGACTAGTTGGTGCTTTGCGTGGACTTTATCCTTTTTTTCCCTATGTCCGTCTATTAAGATCATTTATCTCAAGATCGCGAGCAGAATGAAGCTGAAATAAATATCAAATATACAGGTCCCTTGAATAATGGTCCCTTGAAATATAGAGATAGTAATTCATCATCAAATATAGAGTACTTATTCATTAATTTTGGTACATTTTGTATGAAATTCCCGGCATGATCAAAACCTATAGGGTTCCGTAGTTATGAAATATGGCACAGAGTGATATAATCTAATACAAAAAAAGGAAAACCCGAGAGATATATATATATATTTATATATATATATATATATATATATATATATATATATATATATATATATATATATATATATATATATATATATATATAAGTATTTCATATATTTAAACTTATTTAAATTATATATTAAAATTTTTATCATACATACTTTATAATAGTGTAATTTATTAGGCTTATGGTACCACAAAACCACAACGGAGTGAAATCTTAAGCAATTGTTAACCACATTAATAAAGTTTTAATAAATTATTTCATAGATATTTAACTGAAATGTTTCAAATTGTTGGAGACGAAATTAATTGGAGGGTATTATATTCGTGAGATGAATCTTTACTAAACTTTTGAATTATTCAATCATTTCACGTTCATGTTTTTAATATTTTGTGATATAATGGCTTTCATATGCAAATGACACAATAATAATTTTCATTTTCAGCACTCAACACGAAATGTGTCGTAAGATATGGCAGTGTAGGGAACGAAGTGTCTCTTAACTAAAATCCCTCTGTACGTACCCTGATACATGCGGGTTACATATGCGTGAAGCTTATTTGAATGTCAATGTTGAAATTATTTATCTATGGATAAAGCTTAATTAAAAGCTAAAAATATCACAAAACAAAGCAAGTTCTGTCACACAAAGACAATAATTAAAACCAAATGTAATTTTCGTTGTACTGAACGATCCTTTTCATTCATCTACTAATCGAGTTAAGTCAATTCCGTGTTAAAACTCCGTTAAACGACAAGCTGGAACTGAACAATACATTCATGTTCACGATCGAATGAATTTCATAGTTCGGCGTTGTCGTACTCGCGGCGGCGTGTTGTTTTATCAAACTTTTTTATTGTTTTTGTTTTGTTGGTACTTCTATTTTTCTATTGTGGCCTGTAATAACTGCGTCACGACAACTGAGGTGGATTTTTTAACGTTAAATCAAAAATTACCAGTGGATTTATTTGATATTTGTATACTATTTTATTTTATTTTTTTTATTTAGAGATTAGTCGTGGCGCAGCGGCACGAAGTGTGACTATGAAATCGACTGGTTGTGGGTTCGATCCCCACTCGAGGAGATGAAATATTTACTTAAATTTATATTTCCATTTCTTCGCTCTGGTGTCGAGGCAAAGCGCGGCGTTGAGTTCCGCCACTCAACACGCAATGCCTGTAGAATAGGCAGAAAGGGGGGAACAGAGTGTCTTAACACTAGATTCCCTCTGACTACCCTGCTGTGGACTTGATACAGCGTGAAGCTTTTTTGCTGTGTGATCCCGGCCTAGAATAGGATAATCCTGGTACTGGTGGTGTCGTAAGAGGCGACTAAAGTACGTGTGGTAGAGTCACGTCGCCAGCAATGGCAACATGCATGGGCAGACTCGACCGGATCATTACCACCCCCGGCATTTAAAACCGGCGTGAAGTAGTGGCTTTATGCCACTGCGTTTCGCATCAGGTAATGCCGGGCCCCAGCGCCCAACCCACCTTAAGGGCCGGCAACGTCCCTGTAACTCCTCTGGTGTTGCACGGGGTCGTGGGCGGCGGTAATCACTTACCATCAGGTGACCCGAACGCTCGTTTGCCGTGTCTTTTCCTTAAAAAAAAAACTAATTGCAATAAAGTGTATTTATTATTATTTTTATTTAAATAGTAATAAATTCAATATTTGTTTAATATGACGAAATTCTCACGTGTTGCGCGTATGTCACCTACCTATATGTGTAGACGTACTAAGATTTTAAACAAATAAATTTAAACTTTATATTGTACTGAAATAACTTTAAAGTGTATATTGTACTATACAGCGACGTTTCAATGTTTTGTACCTAAAATACCTAAATATAAATATGAAATTTCTCATAGACTGAAATCTGCAGCTATAATATAAAAAGTCATACATTTCTCAATCGTATGGCGTCGGCTGTAATTATAAAATTATGTCTATTTACTTGTTTCGTGATTTATGGTTTTTAGGCGTTCTAGGTGAGCATATTATACTTCACCAATGTCTAGCAGAATGGAGAATACACGAAGAAGATTAGTCTTAAGTAATCTTAAATAACATATAAAAATATTATAAAGTAGCATGCTACATAAAATACATTCTAGCAGTGGCTTGAATATGAGAATAATAAAATGAGTAGCGTCATGTCCTTATTATGAAATTAAACTCTTCTACTGATTTTACACATTTGGCAAAACAGTAGGAAAGAATGTTCTGTCAGTCTGTGTGTTTGTATTAATAGAAAATAAAACGATATGCACGTTTGTCAACTTTTATAAATTATACTTTTCATTGACCTATAAACCTAAAATTGGGAAGGAACCCCCGGTAGGTGAGTTCTACTCACTCCCATTTGACCTGTTTTATTTTAGCTTTACATTCTATCCAGCATATAGCATGGTAGAGGGAACCTAATTTTAAGACGCTCACATACCCACGCACTTTTGAAGCATTACATGTTGAACTTTAAAACTGGAAGCGAAGAAATGAATATAATACCCGAATAAGAATCGAACTCACAACCGTTTCGTTAGAAACCTTGCCGGTACGTCGCGACGCATCACTACCTTTTGAATTCGAATGGCATTAATTATTTAATAACATAAAAGGAAAAAAATCCATAAATCCGAGAAGGAAATCAAGCGTTCTTTCCATGCGAACATTGACAGGTGAGTAAAATTCAATAAATCAGTACGCATATACCTACTACACTATAGCTGTTTGTCCTCGGACGAAAACGAGCTGTGAATATTTGATTAAGAACGTCACTGTCCATCGATCTGGAGTAAAATATGTCATATTTACTGCAAATTTCGTTACTTTATTCTTTTAACACGCTTTTAATATTTTATTTTGGTGGTATAATTAAGAACATTTAGCACCTTCTTTTCCTATCGTTATCAAAATATAATACGCTTTTATTATGAAGACATGGAAGTGCCTTAATTGGAACGGAGCATCGCATGTATATATTCATCGCATCGCATGTATTAAATTAAAATTAGTCACTATATTCTAAAGTACTCTTAGTAAAATACTGAGATAAGGCGAGTCGTGGCGCAGCGGCACAAAATGGCACAATGTGGCTGTTAAATCGGCTGGTTGTGGGTTTCCCACACAAGGCAATGAAATATTTATTTATATTTATATTTTCATTTCTTCGCTCTGTTGTCGAGTCAAAGCGTAGAATTGAGTTCCGCCCCTCAACACGCAATGCCTCCAGAACTCGGCAGAAAGTGGGGAACGGAGTGTCTTAACACTAGGTTTCCTCTGCCTACGATCGAAATTAATGTATCAAATTTTAACATATTTAATTTTGTTTTAATTTCACTTTCAAAACACAATACTTTTTACTATACCGTATCTCCCTACATGACATGTAATCGAAATTTGCGTGCGCTTCTGTTCTTTGATTATGGCGATCCGAACGAGCCAGTTGAGCACTAATCACTACCCGATACCACGTTATATTTAATATGAAAAACTTGTACTAAACGACGTATTTTAGAAGATGAAGCAAAAGATCGCAGCTACGGACAACCTCGACTGACACCAGTAGAGCTACACAAGTGATGTTAAACATGAACAATATACATATTTTTCGCTACAAAAACTGTTAAATATATTATGTTGCTGAATTTGAATCCACGTTTCTTGAATACTGTTCAAATTTTCCAAACCAATTAAACTGTACATTTTCATCGCACCACACTTAAATTTATTTTTATTTAATAAAAAATTATATACAATTATACAATGTAAACAAAAAATGTTATTTTAAAATTATAAATGAACCGTGCTTTATAAAACAAAATAAGCGCGAAGAAAATTAAGCGAAGCGACAACCATCACGTTACAGTCACACCATTGTGATCCTGCGCCACAACGGCATCAACGTTCTTTTTACTATTCTATAAAAAATACTTTATAAACAGTGTATTGTCAACTGGCTTAATCTAAATATGTAATAAGAATAAATTTTAATCTCTGAAAACTATTATTGAGAGGTGCATATGACAAAGGTAGAATTTTGTATCTAAAGATATCTTCTATATAGGAATCTTTGCCACTACTTGATACACGTTCCTTTTATGTTATGAACCAAACGTGATCTACAGGAAAATGTAAACTGAATGGTCATTATGTATGGTATTTAGTGTAAGAGATTCTTTTATACATTATATTTTAATGGTATTTTTGAGATTTAAATTAAGCTGTAAATTAAATGTATATATTACTGCATTTATAGCAGTAGATGATCTGTATATTCATTCATTCTTGATGAACCGATAGACATCAACTGCTCAAAACATACAGACTACAGTCAAATAACAATAAAACAAATAAATATTGATTTAATATAGATAGTTTATTTCATTGATCACTAATATTACTTTATATCTGACTCAAAATCATCACAAAGTAATGGTAACAAAAAAAGAAATAACCAAAATAAAAGAAAACAGAGTACAAGAGTAAAACGTAAAATAAGTGGCCTCATCACTATAATAGCATTTTCCTCCAGTCAACCTTAAGGCTTATAAATATTGAAAGGAAAGAAAATTTTATTGAACTAGAAAGAAATCTTAATTGTATAGATAATTTAAAAACAGATATTCATGCAAATATATTTCTACTATATAAAGATTATTGGTCTGGGGCCGTAGAAATTTAGTAATAAAAATTAATACTGAAAAGCTAAGGTAAGGCCGTTTAAAGGATAAAGTCGGGAAAATGGGGAACTGAGTGTCTTAACACTAAGTTTCCAGGTTATCCCTGCTTTGTGCAGGATACAGCGTGAAGCCTAAAAAAAATTATAAGAACATTAAACGTTAACTGGCCTTCGACATGATGATCATGGCTATCAAATTACCACTGGAGACTAGTTCTCTACTATGTCTATGTACTTATATGTACAAATAACCACTAGACACGTAGTTACTTGTAAAATTGTGGGCAGTTTATGACCACAATAAACCGTTTGTAATAAACTTTATTCATACCATTTATTTTACTGGTGCACATGAAGCGAAGGAATAGAACTGCAAGAATATGTTATTTTTTTTATAGTGTTTCCCGAATAACATCTTCAAATTTGTTTTCCCTAAGTTAGATTTTAAAATAATCGCGTTAATTTACATCGCACAAGCGTATGACTGTAAACCCGATAAGCTTATAACTGTATAAGCTTATGTTATACTCTGAAAGAAGGGGTGTTAAATATGGGTTGTGTTGCTTAGTCTCAAGATAGTGCACGGCATGTACTAGGCGTTCTAGGATTACCGTGGAGCATACGCCCCGTTTACTTTGTCGGTACTTTGCACTCCCCAGAATTCTACGGGCGGCGTGAGCTTAAAAATGAGAGATCATCAGGTGACCCGTACGCTCGTTTGCCTTGTCGTTTCTATAGTAATACTATATTCTAGGATCCCTCTGTTTACACCTCCATGTGCAACATATGACGTACATCTAAAAAAGATAGAAAAGAGATATTTAAAATGACGTTCGTATATGATTCTTACCTAGGAAAAATAAAAGCGCTTTTTTAGAAAACGTTTTCTAAGATTATTTTTTTCCAAGTGTGGAGTAACATTTTAAGAAGGTGAAACAATAAATATAGAGATGTGTTTATTAATTTTGCATAGACAAGAAACAAATAACACCATAAAAAAGATTACGATAAGTTTAGGTTTTTTTTTATATCACGCTATATCCTAATTGTTGTCTGATAAAGACACTCCGTTGCCCACATCCGGCCACGGTTTTGAATGAAAATATTAATAAATAATAATTCCTTCTCCCGACTGGAGATCGCACTCACATCGCGTTCCAGTCACATTAACGCCGCAACTGTCTTAATATTCATGTAATTATAAAATTAATAAAATAATTTGAAATACAAGAATATTTCTTTGAAACACAAGATTACATTATATTCTGCTGTAAAATGCAATGTAGCATTTACCATTTCCACAAACTATAAAAATAAAGTTACAACTTACTTAAATTCGTTAAGATTTTATATATTTCTCATAGTAAAAAGAAAGTGCACAAAGAAATTGAATTTTATAATAACAAAATAAGAAATTGATCCAAAGTAGGATGCGGAATGCCTTTGGGTTTTGTTGAAGGAAACGCTTATAGCGTATTGGGTTGCTATTGCGTGCGATACGCAAATCCCGAGCTTTAGAAGCTATATGAAATGACCCTAATATAGATATATCGGAGGGAATTGATCTGTTCTATTCTTAGATATAACTTATTTCGGATGTAGCATGATAGTAAATATTTTGAAATATTTTTTTATTTAAAGATAATAGTTTCTTTGAAAATATGAGGCTTCCGTACAAATTTCAGGATTGTAGGGTAATGTTTAATATATCAACAAAAAAACCGTTTTTGGTTTTTTTTTTATATTTGTATAGTAAATTATCATTTTGTGCCAAATTTAATAACTGTAGATTCATAGGATCGAAATCTCCCTACAGAGATGCTAACAATATAAATAAGTTGTAACAAGCGTTTAAAAATGGCTATTAGCATTTAAAATGACACCATCACAAGTAATTCAAAAACAGTATCTAAGAATGTCCCTAAAATAAATGTTAATGTACCCAAAACTGTTAAACTATAGAGCTGAGAAAAGATAAATATTTGATTCGCCAGGGCCAGCGGGGTTTATTACTCTATCAGCATTGCACAATAAGAACATATTCGTAAAAACAAAAATAAAACTAAAAAGAACTGCCCTCGACTGCATAAAACTATATAGTAATAAACTATAGGATTAAGAGTGGCGCCCTCTTTAAATTTTGCGGGGTTCCTGGTAAAGATTTTATTGATTGAAGAATTACTTATATTTCATTGTTAGGCAAAACACTTCTCTCCATTTCTTCAACTCTTGCCTTTGTTGAGCTTTTGAACACCAGCCACGCCTGTAATGTTCCAGCTCCGTTTTGGTCTATCTCTCTTCCCACATACACGAATATTATACAATAAATATTATTATACCATATGAAAACCGAAATCAAAATCTTTAAAACGAACATAAAATAAAGTAAATACTTTAAAACAATAAAGTCTCAACGAGCATTCACGACTATACGAGAGCATTGTTATTTCTTGCGACTTCGTAGGTGTTTAAGTTTCTATTAAACGAGAGGAGGGACTTACGAATAGTGTTCACTCACCCGATTATATTAGATATGTGAACGAGAAAACTACACGAGTTTTGAACTTGGACTGACACTTTATCATGAAGGCATCATTTTGTGTGAGACGCTAACGTGATGTGCTCGAGTTTTCTTGTTACAGATTCAGTCGTGTATTTCGTCTGGAAAATATTGTTGTATATATCTAAAGATGTTAGGAGAAAATTGCTTTGTTTTAAACGGAAAAATCTGGTAAACATAAGAGGTGCATAAGTATAAATTGTGTAGCTTATATGTCAAAAGTAATATATCCAATACAGGGTCAAATTTCTTTTCAATCCAAATAATTTTATATATGATGATATTTAATATTTATATCTTACTTTACGTTAATTACTGATAACCTGTGTAAATTGTGGAGGCATGTTAATAAAACTATTAAATATTTAATCCTATCGAGTGGAAATCAAACCCATTACCAGTAGAACACTCGTGTACATACACGACTAGCCTCTATGTATATATTTAACAGAAAACGTAAAAAAAAACTTTACGGTATTCGCACCCGCGCCGGTAATAAGACGTCCAAGAGCTTGTCTACTTGACCACAGATTCAAATCTCGCTACGTAAAATTTTCTATAATTTTTATTTCTAAAAAAAATATGTATGTTAAACTTTTATTAATATTAAAAAAGTATTTGTTATAGTCGTACAAAATATAAACTTGTAACAAGTTACCGACTCAACACCGCTCGCTATAAGTTAGCAACACCATTTTCTCCCTCAATGCAACACATTCGAACGTTTTTAAACTTAAATTGGTTAGATGGTTATTTAAACTTTGTAATGAGGTTTTATTTTGTTTTATATGTTATATTTTTTTCGGATTCGTAATTTTTATTCATTGTAAACAACGTTAGTTTTTGTCAAATCATATAGGTATTTACTTAGGAATTTATTTAAGCACAAAATTCTGAAATCTACTATTAGTTATATTTGACAAATTTTATACTTAAATATTTCGACTGCTTCTTTTTTCATTTTATATACAAATTTATTGTTAGTAAATAAGAAGCGTACACTACAAAAAAAATGTTTGCTGTTACCAAATAATGACACAAGCGTTATACTTACTAACTAAAAACTATCAAAACTGGCACCATCTATGCGGTGTATGTATGTACCTAATAAATATCATTCTGGTTTCTAGAAGTCATATATATTTCGACTATCACTCTAAATATATATTGTTTCTTTATCCGTTGGTACTTATTTCTAAGGTTGTTTTTAAAAAGGATTTTTAATCTATATTTTATTAAACGTATTTAGAAGATATTAACGTACATTTTTCAAGCTTAAAGTATTATATTATATCTAATACATATAGGATCCGCCGAATCGATATTTGGAATTTAAATTATATAAAAATATATAAATGTACTAAATTTACAAATAATTACACGTACATATAGTTATGGAAAAAAATGTGTAACTTTAATCAATCATAATATTATTAAAATTATACATACATATACCCTTTGTAGTTTTATATAGAGCTGTAACAAATTTACTTTATATTGCAAATTGTATTCTCTTTACGTCAGAATATTGCAAAGCAAATTTACTCCCGAATTCACCGACAAACAATGAATACGTATTGCTTTATTGTCGAACAAAGATATTTAAACTACATTATTAAAATATAAATTAAAAAGGAAATTGTTAACATGAAATATAAATGTAAAACATATATGGTTGTAATATACAAAATATATAAATGAATTACATTTTTTTATTAACTTTATTATTTCATACCTGAAAAGGATAAAACGGAACCTTTTTAAGGTCACATTGTTGAAATAAATATCAAATGTTCAGGTTTATGATCCCTTGGAGCACTGAACACAAACTTCTAAACCATCCCGACCAAAAATAGGGACATCGCCTCGTAATCAAAACAAATAGGGTAATTTACCGTGGACGTACAATTATAAGAATTATCCCGGAGTTAGAGCATACAATATAAATTAAAAAAAGCCTAAAAATCTAAATATATAGGTTTATTAAAACAAAATAAAGTCCGCTGTAACCACAATCTTAAGATTGTCAACCTTATTCACCACTGAAAACCTACGTTTATATTTTGTACGCTTACGTATACTTCAGAATTTTTATTTTAACTTCCTATTGGCAAACCACCCAATTGGAGTCACATAAATATTAACATAATTTTAGTAACCCTAAAAATAGTACTACAAATATAAAAGAAAATACTAAAAGAAATCAAAATACTCTTCCAACTAAATACAAGGTCGCTAAGTCGACAGGCTACCCCATAATCTCGTGACTTTAGTCCGAAAGTCGTTAACGTGTCCTCTCAAACGCCGGATGTTGTCTGATGTATCGGTCACTGGGACATTTTCCTTTATGTTACACGCCATTACAGGGCGAACGGGCCACGACGACAAGAATAATACATTTGCTGGAACCTCCAGAGCACCTTTAATATGGCATATTATGTGACCAGGCATTAACTGTGAAAGCCTTTGTAGGAGCCGAAAGTGATTTTTTTTATACAATTTATATTGCCAATATAGGGATGTTTCTTTTTAGATGTTTGTACCTTTGTTTAACTACAAAATTTGATACGCTCAAATTTATTAATATAATGCTCTGCTATCCTATGGGTATAAAAAATATTTTTTACTCTATAGATTTTTTTAAAAACACTGTTTTCTATAAAATGTGTGTCAAGTTTTGTTAATAATATTAATACGTGAAATTATTTTAGTAAATAATAATTTCTTATAGTATTTTTTTTAGCTTCACCCTGTATCTCGCACATAGCAGGGTATGCAAATGGAACCTGAGAACTTTTTTCCCTAAGTGTAGAAACAACTGAAATGGACACTTTAAAGATGTAAAAAAATATATTTAATACATTTTGCTCTTGCAATATTTTGATAAACCACCCATTATTGTTTTAAATCTCACGGGAAATTCAACACGCCCGGCGACGTATATTGAAAATTCTGTAGTAGAATGTATTTATTCACATGATATGCTGAAGACACTATAAATAATAAGATGAATAAAGTGCTTTTAATAGTTAATACCATTTACATAGTGTTATATTTTTTAAAATATAAATTAAAAAAATAATTAAATCCGTTTCACGTAGGGAAGGCAAAGGGGACCTAGTGTTAAAACACTCCGCTCGCTCCTTTACGCCGAATTTTTCGAGGTACTGCGCCTTTTTAATATATATATTTCCATTTTGTGACCATATGCTAAGAAAACTATTACTATTATTGAAAAGTTATATGTGTGTTGCTTGGTAATTAATTTTAATGAGAGACAGGATTCAAAATTTAAAAAAAAAACACTGTCTTCTTTACCCCAATGTTGAATTGATCTAGAGTTCTAGAAATGTGTGAGTCCTTAAATTCTCATTGGATTAGTTAATAATGGATTCTTAAATATTATGTTTCTTTATTTTGTATATTAAATATAAAACAGTTTATACTTATTACAGCAAAAAGAAAATAGAATTCTACTTTCAAATTTTTATACATTTTCTAAATAAGTAAAATAAAAGGAATACAACGAACACAAAGCAACTAGTTTCATTGGAAAATCTGATATTAAAAATCAAATAAGTAAATAAATAAGCTTCTCGCTGTATCCCGCACATAACAGAGAAGGCAGAGGGAACCTAGTGCTAAGACACTCTGTTCCCCACTTATCTAATATTAATCTAATATTAACACAACCTTATCAGTACTGGACATATTCAATGTCTAGCATAAGCATAATAGTTGAGAATTTGGAAGCTGACACTCATTTACCGCTAATAGAGAACACACGCTTGGAACAAAGCGAATAACTTAAGTAGTTTAGTTACTATCTCTGACTCGCAATGTGTTAATGCTTAAAGCGCTAATATCTGTCTTTATAGTACTGCTAACGACTTGTCTTTGTGGTGCAGATGACTTCCTAATAAACGGAGGATTTGCTTCATATACTTAACTATATTAGAGGCTAGTCGTGGCAAAGAAGCACATGTGTGACAGTAAACGAGATGGATTGTGGGTTCGATTCCCGCTCGAGCAGATTAAATAATAAATAATGCTAAACTAAACTATGAAGATCACGTATCGTACTAATATTATAAATGTGAAAATTTGTAAGAGTCGATAGTTATACCGCTTTCACACAAAAACTCCTAAACGGATTTAGATAAGACTTTACAGTAATATATCAGAATAACACACAGCCTGCAATTTATGTATACATTTTGTATATTTGAATATAATATAATATAACAATAAGTTTAAGCAGGCGAAGCCGCGTTTGGATCGCTAGTTATACAATAAGCTTAAATTAGTAAAGCGTGTGTGAGATGCGTCGATAAATGGATTAATCTATCTCTCCGTATAAGGATTAAAGGGTCCGTCGGTCATTTGCTAAGTGCCAATTGATTACCATCAATTTAATCAGATATTATCCGTTTTGTTAGCTTAACGCTGTATTCTGCATACAGCTGGGTAAGCAGATGGAACTTAGTGTTAAGACACTCCGTCTTCTCTCCGTCCAATATCTCTTTTCCTCAGCTGGAATTGAACACACAACCTGTGGCGTTTAGAGTCGGGTCACAAGCTTGTGCCCCGGCGCCACAATTAGCTTCTATTCATTATTTCATTTTATAGTTTAAATATGTAAATGTGATGATTGTGGGTTCGAGTCCTACTCGTAGTATATTTTTTTTATTATTTTCCCCTTCTGGCAATATAAAATGCAGCGTATCCTGTGATATTCACGCTGTATCCTATCACGTGATATTCACGCTGTATCTCGCACATCTGTATTTTTATTGATTTTGAAATGTTTTTTTAAGTTTTTGATGATGTTGTTTTTAAGTTTTGGTTGTAGTTGCCATCAGGTAGACAGAAACTAGTGATATATATGAATTTCTTCGCTTGTGTTCTATAAAAATTGTGTGTATTAGGAAATTTAATTTAATATTGTGCTTTTGCCACAAAACACAAACATGCAAATAAAAACATTATTCTATATAGAAATGAAGTCTATAACCACCGCGTTATCAATTTATTTTACTCTTAAATATGATTAAATCCTAAATTTCCATAAATTTTACATAATTATAATAAGGTCTGTTGTGATGTATTTTAACGTGAATTCCTTGGTATATTTATATTTATATGAATATTTTTACATTCATACTCTATATTTACAAGGGCAACGAAACGAAACAAAAATATAAATCAAATCATGTTTTCAATCTAAGCAACCTTTTTGGTAATCCTAAAATGCCTAGATATAAGAACTACGATTTTTCTAAATCTCATTAGATGATGGAAATAGACTATCGAAAAAGGTACTTCTATTTTTCGTTAAACAATTTCTTGAAAATATTCGATAAGAACATGAGTATCGAAGGGAAAATCTGATAGTTTTTCTATTACAATTTTTATCAAATACCCTTTACCTTTGAGATAAAAACCTAACTGCCTTCTTTTATTGAAAAAAAAACTAGGCGAGTTTTAGGATTAAGACAGTGCAATTTCAATAGAATTTAGCTATCTATTCAATTATTTCAATAATTTAATTTACGATAGGCAAAAATAATGACTACATACGTATAATGTACATTAGCATTAATCGTTAAAAAATAATTGCCTTCATCCCGCACACAGCAACCCTGTTGTGGCAGAAGGAACCTAGTGAGAGGACTCTCTGTTTCACATTTTCCTCTAAAAAGTCTACAAGCAAGAGGTTTGAATGGAAGCCTAAAGTTCTTTTTAAATTGATTCGCAGAAAATCCCAAGCCGTCCCATGTTTGTGAAGACCTCATGATAATAGTTAAGGTTTTTTTTTCTTTTGGAAGCTTAATAATTTTCTTTTTAATTGTGTTCCACGTAAAAGGGGGAATGAAGCCTGCTATGTGCGAGATTATAGCAGGAAGCTACACTACGACAAAATAAGGATTCCATATGGCTTTCATTTTTTAAGTAAGTAAAAAAAATCAAATAATTGTTTTTTTTTTATTTTCATTATTTTAAGGCGAATCCACAATAAAAAAATATTATCGTAACCAAAAAGTACCCTCGTATTTGATTTTACTTTCTAAAAAATTATGCCCACTAACTAAAGAACGCTATTTTGTTGAAAGCTCAGGAAAAATTAGTTCCATAACGTTTGCTTTTATTGCCATTCTTCCACCGAATTCAGGAGTGACAGAAATGGTTCAAACGGCGCCCTTTTATCTTCCATGAGAAAACATTTTCAGGCTTTCTAAGATTTTTTCGTGTATTCTACGTGTAATAAGTGTGACTATAAAACCGACTGGTTATGGGTTCGATGCCCACTCGACGAGATGAAATATTTACTTAAATTTATATTTCCATTTCTTCGCTCTGGTGTCGAGGCAAAGAGCGGGCTTTGAGTTCTGCCACTAAACACGGCAATGCCTCCAAAATTCGGCAGAAAGTGGGGAACGGAGTGTCTTAACACTATGTTCTTTCTTTGTACCCTGCTATGTGCTATAGCGTGGGATATAGCGTGAAGCTAATTTTTTTTTTACGTGTAATATATTTCATAATAAAATGTTTGTATTATTTGCTGATATATTCGTACTTTGGCATATGTAAATATTTACATTATCAAAATTTGTAATTTAGAAGGTGGCAGAGGCAACCGAGTGTTAGGACACTTCGTTCACCGCATTCTGACCAATTTCCGAGACATTACGTGTTGAGCGCCGAAAGTCAATGTCTCGCTTTGGCAATATATTGACAGAAGATGAAGATGTTTTTTTTTTCATAAGATTATCTTAAAAATTCTCTATGTCCTATATATGAACATAAAATTGTTGCTTACGTGACATAAAATTGGTGCTCGCTTATTAATGTGATTATATATTACAGTTCAAACAATATGAAGGGGCGAAAAAAATATAAATAAGTATCAAATTCGTGCACCCTTGACATCGCTGTGTAACTTAGGTCCAATAAACTTGTAGTTTCATATTCGAGACACAATGCTGTGTATTGAATATCAAAATTGAGTTCCAAAATTCTTTATTAGTCATATTCTTTTTTTAGTAAATCAATCAATCACCAGTTAGACGAGTGACGCAGAGACATATGCGTCCGACTGTAAACGCAACAGGTTTTGGGTTCGGTTCCCACTCGAGAAATTGAAATATTAAATATTTTCAATTACCTCTCTCTGGTAACCAAGCAAAACGCCGCTTTGAGTTCCTCCATTCAACTCGCAAACCTCCAGAATTCAGCGGAAAGAGGGAAGTGGTAGATTCTTAATAGGAATAGTGTAAACACTATTTTCCCAGATTCTCAACTGTACCTGCATTAGGATTGAACATTTTGCACAAGAAATATTTAAATAAAAACGAATATTGATTGAACCTTGACTAGTAATGGCTAGAAACACAGCAACAACATTCAGGACTCGCTAAAAACATAAAATTACTAAAAATATAATAATTAACAAAATAACATTTTTTAATAATCTCAACATGGCTTCATACCTAAAATTTAAAATAAGATTTGTTTTTCTCATGGTGAGCCGGGAATATCAACTGAATATCACGCTTGAACCCTCGTGCGGACCATTTGAATATAAATAAGTCTTACATAATCTGCACACGTACTGAGCAGGCCTCATAAATGTAAGAATGCGTGTTACTCCCGGTTTCTACCCGATTTCACGAGATCCCAAACGTGCTCGACAAATCTAGATTTTTCTTATCTTTTTTGTTTTTATTGCGTAATAATATGCAAACTAGTGTAAACAACTTATATTTAAGTCATGAATGATTCTGCTTTTTATTTATCAATTTCGTTATCAAATGAGGTTACCGTGGCAAAATGGAGTAACATCAGGTTGTAAATTCGGTCCCCAATCAGGAAAATTAATTATTTTTTTATATTTCAGCGCTGCTAAGCTAAGCTGCTAAGATAAAGTGCAGCGTTAAGTTTAACGACTCAACACGCGCTTCGTTGTGTCTAGAAAGTGTCAAATTTAGCTAGAAAATGGAGAACGGAATGTCTTAATACGATGTCCTTTCTGCATATGCAAATTAAATCAAAATGTCCGATCGTTATCGTTGACAGTTGATTGTGTTTGATTTCATTGGAGATAATATAAATTATAATAAAAGCATATTATAATTCCGTAATAAATCAAAATTAAAATTAAATGAGTTTATTTAATACGCTGTATCACGCTCACAGCAGGGTAGACAGAGGGATGCTATATTAAATATTTTATTTCCTCGATTGAGAAATGAACCTACGACTTATTACGTTTACACTTTATACCCCTGTATACCACGACTGCCCTCTAAATAAATAGTTCACAGACCTATTTTCTTTTCTGGTAAGGACAATCTTCTCAAATAAATCGATTTTGAAATCACGATGGCAGTTCACGGTTTATTTGGCTCGTCCGTGCTCCGCCGTTACGACTGGAGTTCGATAAAAGAGTAATGAACCATTTTCTAATAAAAAGAACCGTGCTATCGTTCTACACCATATCTATTTTTATGACAAATTATTTATTATATTTAGTTTCAACGGATCTTAATGATCCGTTTTGCTATATAACGTATGTCGTAGCGCGGTTCTGACATACAGTTTAATATTATATAATATAGTAATAATAAAAATCTATATTTCAAGAATACAATTTCGATTGCATGTTATAGTAATGGAAATTTAAATAAAATATTTTTACCTATAATACTGACGATTTTTTAATTTTTAATTCTGATATGCTAGCGTTTGTTGACTAAGCTAATGTAAAATGCATTTAATCAAAACATTACATCGACAAGAAGATTTGGTTTTATTTTATATATCTACCTAATTTATATAACGTATTTAGAAAGTCGTTCAATTGTAGCGTCTAGCTGAATCCGTTCCCGTTAAAATATGCAAAAGTTTACGGAAAACGAATGACGGTAGAGTTCAAGTTGCTATGGAAAATATATATTCAGACACAATAACATTACCACCCCATTATTGAACGTAATTGAGTAAAAATATACAGCAATTTTCCATTTTCCCAAATAAATCAATAAAATGTTCATAAAAGAAATAACCGATGAACAAATTTACATGTTAATAAAATTTATTGTGTTGTCTCGTAGATTGCGCATAATTGCAACCAAAACCCGATATTGGCGCCGATCGTGCTTAACGTAATTGCCTTTTATCTGGAAATATTTCTGCGGTCTTCGCTGAGTGCTTGGATAACTCGGAAAAATTTACATTTATTAATCAATTTTTTTTTCGTGGACAACACTTTGTTCGAGGTTTCGGTGATTTACAATTCATTTCCAATATAATTTTCAAAATTGTAACTTGACTTAAGCAATTAGAAGAGGTTAAAAAACATTCCAAACAATATCGATTTATGTTATTTTAAGGATTCCTTGCCTTTAAAGGAAAGACGGGACCCTTATAGGATTACTTTGTTGTCCGTATATCAAGATCATTTATCTCAAGAGTACTTTATATATATGTTAACGCAATCAAAAGATACGAGGGCGTATTGCTGCATTTTGTTTGAAATTTACTTCATAATCTAATACTACAGAGTATTTTGCATGGACTTACAATTATGAAGTTTTTTATACCGAAGTTTGATATTTAAATTTTTTACATCACAAAACTTCATTTAGAAAAATGTCTAAAATGAAATCAGTTGTAAAGGTATTTACAAATTTACTGTCTATTTTTAAATTATACCTACTACTTTTTAAAATTTAACCAGAATAATCACCAGAGAAGAAATATTACTTTGAAATCAACTTCACGCTGTTTATTCACGCCCGCATACAGCAGGGTAGGAACCTAGTGTTAAGACACTGCATTCCCTAACTATTAGTATAACTTTGAACACTTGTAAACATTTGAACATTACGGAAAAAGCCGAAAAAAAAGCAACAAAAATAACATAAATTATAAGACACAAAATAAATAAAGAAACAAGTTTATGTTTAAAACGTATTAATATTTTGGACAATAATGAAAACGCCCGTATTTTTCTGGACCGACACTTGAGGCGTAAATGAACGCTTATCCTATACAGTGGGCTGCGTAATACGGACAAAGAGGCATTCCCAGCAATACGACACCACGACCACTCTATCCGGACCCCCATTGCTGATTAAAAAACTTCACAAGCAAGTGGTTTGAATGGAAGACTAAAGTTCTTTTTAAATTGGTTCGCAGAAAATCGCAAGCCGTTTTGTGTTTGTGAAGCTCAGTATGATAATAGTTAAGTTTTTTTTTTTTGTAACTTGAAACTTAATGATTTCCTTTTTAACCGACTTTTAGTCAAGTAAAACAAATAGTAGTAATTCGATACTGCAGTAAGGTGTATTAGCTTGACACTGACTTCAAAATTATAAAATCCTTTTTTTTATTTTTGTTTAAGGAAATCAAATTAAATTTTACTTTATGTTAAGTAAATTAAGTTTTTACTTTTTAGTTTATTGTTTGAAGTTGGTTTTTTTTCTTAAAAATTGAGTTATTAATTGTGTATCTTCTCTTAGTTTTAACATTAAGTTTCAGTACTTATATATATATATTATTTAGCATCAAGCATGCAGCAGATTAGGCAACCTAGTGTTAAGACGCTCCGTTTACCATCTTAAAATTGTTCTTGTTGTTTTACTTAATATGTGCGGCTACAAATTCTTATAATATTAAATTAGCGAATTTTAATTAATAATTTTACATTATTATACACCTCGATAGCAATTCATTATAATGCTTTGTGACAAATCAAAGCAAAGCGCGGCGTTTAATTCCGCTACTCAACACCTCCAATGCCTCCAGAATTCTCTCTCAACACTGCGTTCTCGCGGTATTCCGTAACAGGGTACTGCTGTGTTACGGAATACAGTGTGACGCTACAAAATGATAAAAGAATGCTTTCATTTGCCTTTCTTTTTTGAAGTAAGTAAAAAAAACTAATCCTCTACCTAATAATATTGCACATGAGTGGAATTTCTATGTACCCTAACAGCAATAACAGGCCAGAAGAATTCCAACAAAGGTATGTATGCTTCCATTCGAGCCAATAAATACCGGATAATTCTCGTGCGCTGTCTGTTATAGAGCTTTCTTGACTTTCAGCTTTTTAGTGAATGTTAGTGATTAAATTTACAAATTTATATCTATCTATATCTATTCTGTGCATTGAAGATACTATCATTGAGTTCATTTATTATTGTAATAGCAAATAAAATAATGTTTTTTTAATTTTTGTCTGTGCGTTTGTTCACGCTAATCTCTGAAATGGCTTAGTCGGATTGAATTCAGTCTTTACTATTGGATTGTGGCATGTTTTCTCTAATTTTTTTTTGGTTTAGTACATTCGAATATACAATCGAATCGAATAAATAAAAAAGTATTTCGTTCGATAAAATTGGTAATTGCTAAAACTGTTATTTATAAATTATTGAATAATTTGGATTTTTAATTATCATAGGAAGTAGGAAAAATTGCATTATATTTTTTTTTATAATATTAATTTTGATTGTTTATTTATTTATCAATAAATATAAATAAAATTGCAGGGTCTGTATGTAATTTCAAAATCACTGTATTTTTACAAATGCATACCTATTTACAAGATACCAAAACAGAAACAAGTTTTTTTTTCTCCCTGTCTGTCTTTCTGTTCCTCCGTACTCACCTTCGGACCATATATACTGATTGCTTTGAAAGATAGAAGGGAATACGGAGCAACATTTAGGCTATGTTTGTCCCATAATTCTCGTGGTATCGGAATCTACGTTTGCACCACCTATTTAAATAGATATAAAAAAACTAAACATTTTCAAAATTCAAATCTTACTAATTAGATTTAGTGCTTAAAAACTTAGATAGAGAGAGATAGAGAGAGAACTATACTAAAATATTTTTTTTATATGCACTTAAATAAATATACATATAGTTAGGGCCATTAGAATTTAATGATAATTGTTTAATTGTTTTTCATAATCTGATTATTATTCATTATTAAGAGTACGTCGTGGCGCAGCGGTACAGCGTCTAACTGTAGAGTGACGCGACGTAAATGCGACGATTGTGGGTTTGATTACCACTCAGGAAATAAATTATTTTCGTATGTGGGATAAAAAAGCGAAGCCAAAATATGATAAAATGTCTAAAAATATTATTTTATTAACCCTATTTAAAGCACAACACTATTAAAAAAGTACGTTATCAAGACGAAGGCACCAAATTTTTTAAATGGTATTTTACTAATTTTATTAATTTCATTTTAAAATGAAATGAATTATGAGGACTTCATCATTTATAATTAATGTAGGCCACGTGTACTAAAATAATTGAAATTATTCTATAAATTTGATAGCTCCCAAGAATTTTAATTAAAGTGAAAAATCCCTGTCATTTTTATGATTGTGTCCCTTACTTTCGGTAGTTAATGGTGTAAATTTTTTATTTTCTATATTTATATGTATTTTTTTAAAAGTTTTTATAATTTATTAACATTATATTATATTATTTTTATTACATATACATATATGCAATGCCCCAGCGGCTTCGCCCGCTTGAACTAAACGTGTTTTTATATTTTATGTTTGCAGCGTACTTACTATAATGGCTTCAAATGTTGAAAAATCTTAATCTTAGTGAATTTTTGTTATAGAATATGAAATTGAACATATTTAAAATTTTTAACAAAAAAAACAACTTCCACTACATTCCATAATCAGAACCTTACCAAAACTATCATCAAACTATTGTACCTTGAATTGTATCCTTTCCAATTAAAAAAGAATCATCGAAATCGGTTACTTAATATTATTTAAGACTTTTGTGATTTTCGGATGATTTCGGATAACATTGTCAGAAAAGGATCTAATTAAAATGGGACTCGAGGGAAGCATCAGCTTTCAATTAAAACAAGAAATATACTTATTAGAACAAAAGTTCAGGTAATATTGTGTATTGAATTCTGTTTTATGTAAGGATCGCTGGCTGATCAATTACCGTCAATATGGCTCACGTCGTGGTAGCTCCACCAGTGATCTTATACTTTACCTATTCCACAGCTAGGCTGTATGTGGCATTCTTCCACCGAATTCAGTAGTGACAGAAACGGTTCAATTCTTTCATAATAATATATTTGTAGTATTTACATTATCAGAGCTTGTAATTTAAAGAGCAGCACAGGGCCTAGTATTAAGATTCCGAATTATCGAAACACTGCGAATTGAGTAACGGCGCTTAACGTCGCACTTTGTCTACATTTTGAAGGAAAGTTATTTACAATTTGTAAATATTTTTTTTCATTAACAAAATGTAGCACCATTTTTTTAAGGCTTAGTAAAACGTAGCTATATGTAAATACGACAAAAACCAACGGGATTACATCTCCCGTATATTAGTTTTACTCTTGGGATTACATTGAAACTTGCAGCTTCAAGACGCTTCTAGGCCGCACTATAATTTTAAACTTCGCGTTTTCAGAACAAATCCTCTTAAATATAGTCATATAAAATTACTGGATTTGAAAGTTTGTTTTGATTAAAAGTATTTTTTTATAAACGTATTTTTTTATCGTCTATTTTATAGTAGGAAATAATGTAATTAAAAGTGAATGTTAGAGAATATGCTTTGTTTAAAATATAAATATTTCTTTTACATATTAATAAGCAAATATATAAGTCAGCTTCACGCTGTATGCCGCATATAACAAAATAAGCAGCCTTCTGCCTACTTTGAACCTACCGTGACGACACTCCGTTCCTCAATTTCAATATTGATATATTTTAAAATTGTATTGAATTATCTAAATATTTTCATTTTTTCGATTTAGTGTCTAGGCAAAGCGCAGTGTTAAGTTCCTTCACTCAAAACGCAGTGCTTCCAGGATTCGGCAGAAAATATCGCAAGAGTAAAACTTATATCTATGAACTGCAATGTATTTGCTGGTCAAGGTAATAAAAAACTCCCTGGTACCCAACCCTTGACTCACTTTCTCTTTGACGAGTGGACACTCTACATTACTACTATTTATAAGATTCTTTATCTCATAAGCTTTACGCTATAATCCCAAACGTAACAGAATAGGCATTGGTAACTTGGGAACCTAGTGTTAAGAAACTAGGTTTCTATTAAGACACTTCCGTTTCCCATTTTAAAACGGCGGAAAGTGGAAAATGGAAGTAGTGTGAGAATTAACTAGAATTAAATCAAAAAGAGTATAACGATGAAATACCTTAATACGCATCATTCTTGTTACAGTTACTGTGCTCCCCAAATATCTTAGGAAAAAAAAAATTAAGCTAAAAAATATGATTTATGTCATAATATTTTTCTTAGCTTCACGATATGTCCCGCATACATCATTTTCGAGCTATTGCTTGTTGAATAGTGAAATTAAATACCGTACTTTGCCTTAGTTACAAAAGCGAGACCATATCAATAATTCATTCTCCCGAGTGGAAGCCGAACCCACAACCCACGACGACATAAGAATAGTTATAACAATATAAACTAAAATATAATGCATAAATTTTATAAAAATATAAAGCAACATACACAGAAAATATTTTCAACAAGAAGAACACGTCTACATCGAAATACTCAATCATGTCAATGAAACCTCTCTGTTTCCAACTTATATTGGCTCCTTTGTAAGTGGGATGGCGTCGAGCGTCAATTTCACTGCACTTCACATATCAGAAGTCGAACTTGTGTTCAATTTATTTACACTTTCGAAAAGTGTAAAAATGATACGGATACAGCGGAAGTGGTAGTTTTCGTTACTTATATAATACATATATATTTAGTTTTCCTTTTGTTAATGATCATATTAATGTGTTATAACAGCCGTCGTGACGCAGTGGCTCAGTGCGTGTCTGTGTAAACAACGGTTGTGAGATCAATTCTCATTTGGAAAAATGAATTATTTTTACTTTTATCGCTTTGGTAATAAGACCTGACCATAACGCGCTGAGTTCTGCTACTTAAAATTAAGTGGAGAGTTTGGAACGAACACTAAGTTCCCTCTATCTTTCCTCTTAAATACGGCATAAAACGTGACGATAAATAGATATGTAAGAATAAAATTAACCCCATCAAATAATAACGAATTTATCGCACAACACAAAGCGAAGAAAATAAATAAATGACAACATAAGCAAACACATTTTTATATACTCATAAAAAACACATTTTCCAATACAAATTCATCATAATTCACGTAATAGAATCCATAACTTCATAACTAAGGCAGAACTCATTGGTAATCTGATCATGGTAAAAGTTAGTCCCAATTGACTCCGATTAATAACTTAAAATCGAAATGGCTAAAGTTCTGTATAGGTACGCCTAGGGGTGATTTGCAAATTCTTAAAGCAGCTTCCAACTTACAGCGATCGATCTATATATAAAGCATAAATTTTATGAATATTAAGTATATTTATATAGGTTCCTTTAGCGCGAAACTATTAATAAGAATATTTGACAGAATATTCTGATTTCATACAAGATTGATAGCTTCTGAGGCCAGTCGTGGCGCAGTAGCACAAAGTGTGACTGTAAAACCGACTGGTTGTGGGTTCGATCCCTACTCAAGGAGATGAAATATTTACTTAAATTTATATTTCCATTTCTTCGCTCTGCCGCTCAACACGCAATGCCTCCAAAATTTGGCAGAAAGTGGGGAACGGAGTGTCTTAACACTAGGTTTCCTCTGCCTACCCTGCTGTGTGCGGGATATAGCGTGAAGCAACTAATTATTAATTTTAATTGATAGTTTGTGTGTTAAGTTTTGCGCATTCGAGTTAGTAAAACACGACATTAATTTAATATATATAATTGTAATGTTATAAATGAGAACGTAAGTTGGTTTGTTCGAACGCATCCACGCCAAAACTACTCAACCGATTATCTTGAAACTTTGTGCACTTATTCTTAGAGGTATTAAAAAGGAGAAAGGATATTTTTTTAAAAAAAATATATAATTTGGCTGTACAACAAAAATAAGTTCAAGTGAAGAAGAAGTGGTAAAGCATTTGAATCTCTAGTGCTATATATAAGTTACTAAAATTTCTTTACACGTCGTAAACAATATAAGCTGTCATAAATTAAAAATCGTATTCACATATTTTTAACACAAAATTATTTTTTAACAAATAAAACCTACTTCAAATAATACGTCTAAACTGTTGAGGTATCTTGATTAATTTAGGTATGGGTTTAAAATATTTTATCCTATATACTGTCCCCGTAAAAGGAGCGCTGATGCTTCCATTCTTTATAAATATTAAAGACCGTCGCGGCGCAGGGGCACAGAGTTGTGCCTGTAACGTTATGGGTTCGATTCCCACTTGGAGGATTGAATTGAAATTTAATCATATTTTCATTTCGCACGTCAGTCATATATATCATACGCAGTATCTTAACACTTAAGTTCCCTCTACCTACTCTGCTATAGGCTGTATACAGCGTGAATCTGGTTTTAATTTTGTGTGAATCGATTAAAATAAAACTAATACTAACTATTTAAAGGAAGTTAGCCAAATTACAAAACTGCACTTAAATCGGTTAAGCCCTTTCTGAGATTATCGTGAACGAACAGATAAAAAGACAAACTGACCAAGTTCTATTATATTGTTAAATGTCCATTATAACAATTTTTCTAATATATCTTCCATGTACAGATACCGACGAGCTAACTATATAACTATAACTTAGGCCCTAAAGACTCCTTAAGGCAAAAGTTTAAGGAAATTAATATATTGACAGCTGCATCTCTCTTATGGGTGGTACTAAAATGCGACCTAAGGTTTTAATAAATTTCACATTAGAAATCTTAAGTGCGTTGCAAACATACATTATAGGTATATTAAAACATAGAATATAATTTTAGAGTTTTAAGTAAATAATTCTGTGGTCAAAGCGAGCGAAGCCGCGAGCGGGTCGCTAGTAAATTAATAAAATAAATAAAAAATGTATGTATGTATTTTTGACCTTCAAAATTAACATTTAAAAGCAAACATTATTTTAGTTTTTAGTAAATACAAAATGATTCTTTTATAAATCATTCATTTTACATAAGACCATATAAATTTGATGTTGATTTACCGAATAAACAACCAGTTAATAATATAACAAATAAACAAATATAACCACCTTAGCGTTTGGCATTCCGTTTTCTACTCGGACTACCCCGCTAGGGACAAAGCGTGAAGTTAAGTTAAATTAAAAAATATAGGTAAAAAATGGTTAGACCACTTTTCCTCTAATTTGATTATAACAAGGCATACAAGTCATTCCAGAAGTAATTATCTAAATGCTTAGCTCGTTTGAGACATGCTTTGAAAGTGTAAGTTTTGGGTCTCAATTGAAGAGTCTTAAAATGAATGTGGAGTTAATCTAGTATTAAGATAATTCGTTTTTTATTAACACATTTTAGATGCCCACATTCCGCTGATTTCTTGAGGCATTGTATGTTGAATGGCGAAACTCAACACTGCGCTTTGCCTTGTTACCAGAACAAAGAAATGAAAATATTAAATGATTAATTTCTCCCAGTGGAAATCGGAGCCGCAACCGTCAAGTTTATAGTCACACGCGTAAACCCCTACGCCACGACGTTCTTGTTGATATATCTAATAAATTATTTTTTCTTGCAGATTTACACTTTATTTATCATATAGGAGAATTAGAACTTCAAGACACTCCGTTTTCCGCTTTTCAACACATTGCGCGTATTCAACGTTTTGCGTGTTAAGTGGCGGATCATGACGCCGCACCTTAACTCAACAGAGCGCAATAGTGAAAATAATTTATTTTTAGTATAATCCGCAGCCATCGTGTTTGCAAAGTCTTAGCGCAGCGGTACTGTCATAAAAAATATTTTATTTTATTTTGTGATTAGTGTTGTGGGTAAGTAAAGAATAAGACTATTTCAATAATTTTGCTAGGCATATATTTTATTTTATCCACAAATTTATATATTACTACGATACAAAATAGATTATTGATAAGGTTAAAATTAGGATATGTGAAGTATACAACATAAATCACTATTACTCATTATTTAATTTAATATAAAAAAACAGTAGCAAAGTGAATTTATTTTATATACGTACATATATGTTATCTTCTCATTACACGGCGACCCTAAGTAAGCGCTCAACAACATCGTTTGCTTTCTGAGACAATATAAGCAGGGACGATGTTGTTGCGGCGTACTATCCAAATTTATTTGAGTTATATATGAGGCAGATTGAACGAAGTACATGCATTAAAATAAATTTAATTTACAGTAGTGATGCAGGGGCACAAAGTAAGTCACACTCAGGTAAACGCGACTACTTGTGGGTTCGATCCCCACTCGAGGAAATGAATCCTTCGCTCGGGTGTCAGTGGGTGGTGTTGGGTTCCGCAACTCAAAACGCAATACCTCCTTTATTCGGCGGATGGTAGGAATCAAATGGTCTTAACACTACGACAGACCGCCATAATTTTTTGGGTTCTGTATTCAAGCGGTAAAACCTTATTACTAAGAATCCATTCACCACTGCCTGCAGGCTTAAAATTGAACCGTTGAAATTACAATTCTTAGCCAGACATAATATTAACTAAAAATAGGGCTTTAAATGGAACATTAATATTTATAATATTAATTTTACATAGCTCTTATTTTCTTCGAAGAAAAAATCTATTAGTATGAATAGATTAACCACTTTTTCTGCGTCTAAACACAAATTTATCAATCTTAAAAGATTTTTACCTTTAAAATATTTTCTTGTTTTAGAAATAGTAATGTAACAACTATAGTAATGACCTATATACTTTTGCTGCGCCGCTGATCTGATTGATAAATAAACATTGTCCTTATAAATCTAAGCAGTTCGTAGTAATTAATTTTTTGCCGTGTGATCCCGGCCTAGAATAGGATCATCCTGGTACTGGTGGTGTCGTAAGAGGCGACTAAAGTACGTGTGGTAGAGTCACGTCGCCAGCAATGGCAACACGCACGGGCAGACTCGACCGGATCATTACCACCGCCGGCATTTAAAACCGGCGTGAAGTAGTGGCTTTATGCCACTGCGTTTCGCATCAGGTAATGCCGGGCTTCGGCGCCCAACCCACTTTAAAGGCCGGCAACGCACATGTAACTCCTCGGGTGTTGCATGGGGTCGTGGGCGGCGATAGTCACTTACATCAGGTGACCCGAAGGCTCGTTTGCCGTATAACTATAATATAAAAATAAGTATAACATTATTTAAATATTTGAATTTATTTTCTTACTTCTTCAAGTCATCGGGCTTAGAGACAGATGCTTTCCCACTCCCCTACATAGGTCACTATATTTTTCGATTATATTTCCTATACTATTATGTTTATCTTTATTTATTATATTGTTAGCGAACTCGTGTAAAAGAGGGTAGATTTATGTGAAAATAACTATAAGAACAGTGGAATTGTGTCAATCGGAGGCATTTGCTTGTCGGCAACGGCCCTTATCGGAAGGAAAATAGTGTGATGTATTGTTAGTAGGTGACACATATCGCTTATTATTCCAATTACGTAGTATCCCTTTCCAAATAGTTTAGAAACATATAGACGATGTGTTTTTAGCGTGTTTTTTTTAACAACTATACTGTTTTTTTTTCTATTTCTAAAAATATAGTATATTTTTCATTGTCAAATTTGAACGTAGCGGTATTCTAACCCGCATCTTGTTGGAAGCCGTCCATGCGCTTAGGCCAACTAAGCCATACGTTCTCATCAAGCTACGTCGAAATTCTTATAACCTTGTTACAACTTATTTATGTTGTGAGAAAACATACAAAAAATTGTACGTTTTCTATAAAAAAAATCCTTATCTACTCATTCAATAGCTAGAGGTAATAAATTATTCAAAATATTACATATCTGGCTGAATTCGTTGAATGCATTCGAATGCATTGAATACAATGTAAATTTTACTGCGCTCTTTTAGTTTGGTATGTTCTGAAACCCAATTTTAATGTCAATAAAGAGCCGACAACCGCAGCCCAGTGAGCACTCGAAAACTTCTTTTTAACTTTTATTTGTATGAAAATGTGGAAAATATATAAAATGTTTCAGCTTGACTTTGACTCTGACTACGTTTAATATTTTTTCGTAATGTATCAAATATTTACTACTTTAAGTATCAGCTACACGCTATATCCCGTGTTAAGAAGAATCTAGTGTTAAGACACTCCGTTCCCCAATTTCCCCTGAATTCTGGAGGCATTACTTTTGGAGTGGTGGAACTCAACACCGCCGTTTGCCTCAACACGAGAGCTTAGACGTGGAAATTATTCATTTCAAATAAATATTTCCTTTCCTTGAGTGGGAGTCGAACCCACAACAACCAGTCGATTTGCAATCACACTTTGTGCCCCTTAAATACAGTAATTAAAAAAAATTATTGAGAAATTACATTTGAATTTATTATTTTCAATCATAAATATTGTATTAATTTTATTAAAACATTAGTATATTAGTAAAATTAAAGATTTCCATAACATGGTAGTGGTGAGGCGGGTGCAAATTGGTGCCGGCATCGGACTGTAACCGATGCAGCTCCTAAACGGCTTGGCCTCCCCTTATACTATAAGGGGAGGCCAAGCCGTGAGGCTTATCTATTTACTATTAATAGTTCTAAGACAAAAACTTAAAAAAAATCTTAATGCTATATTTCTGAAATCTCATTTCATAAAATAAAAATCAATTTTTTCTATGAAAAATAAAATATTTTTTATTAAATAAAATACCATTAAAAAACTTATTTAACGAGGATTCTATTTCATTACTTTATATAATTATTTGTCACTTATTAATACTGGATAATCAGATTTTGGGCCCTCATAACTCCTTAAATAAACACTACACACTATATAGGTATAATATATTACAAAATAACGCGTGGAGTGCCCCATATACAAGATGAAAATATATCCATAACATAAAGCTTATTAACATAACACCGATTTACATACAACTGATGAGCTATTTAATCAATCCAAATTATCTGGTTCATTTAATATTGAAAATCTGAGCTGATTTAAATAATTGCTCTATCGCTAATAATAGAACATTAATTTTAAAACATTTAATTGTCTGAACAGATTAATTACAGAAATCATATTGCTGCTGAAAATGATTTAAGAGCCACAGTTGGGAAATCCGCTATAAAGTTTTCTCCAAGATTTCGATTCCTTCAAAGACATCGCTATTGAACTTCGAAAGTCTGTTTCGACCGAGATCGAGGCTTTGTAATACACTCAAGCTGATAAAAGCTCCTCCTTCGATAGTTGAAATCATGTTGCCGTGCAAATCAATTTCCTCTTTAATTTCATTACTTATTTCATTCATTACGATGATTTGATAACCATTTAAATATAATAACAAATTGTAATAGATTATTGTATATAAGCTAATATCAGATTTGGTTTATTTTTTGTATTTAATCTTCAATAATTCTTAAAAATTTTAAGTAACTGAAAAAATAGCAATAAAGCTTGGAACTTTTTAATTTGTCAAAAACGGTTTTACCTATTCTGTTTTCTCTGAGCGAAATAACTTTTAAGGACTGTGGTCCATCGAGTAAAGAAGACGGAACGACATTCATATTGTTACGGACGAGGCGTAATTAAATAAAATAATATAATAAAATAAATAAATGCCTGAAACCGTTTTCTTTACTTTAAGCGCTGGCTAGAAATATTTTATATTTAATAGTAATCTAGTAGTAAATGCGGGTCACCTGACGGTAATCACTTACCATCAGGTGACCCGCACGCTCGTTTGCCGTGTCTTTTCCATAAAAAAAAAAATTGTTCCGTCTGTTATACATTAACATAATATTATTATATGAAATATTAAATATATTATATTTATATTGTATAAGAAATTAATATTTTATTCCATAATATATATATTTTTTTAGGTATGGGTTTGAAATATTTTCCCCTTTATTCTGTTCCCATAAAAGGAGCACAGACGTTTCCATCCTATATAATCAATCTAATAAAAGAAATATAGGTGGTATGCGGGCGAAATAGTGAGTGGACCGCTAGTAACTATATAAAAAAGATTTAATCGTTTAAAATGGCAAACATTATTTCTTCTTTTTTTCATTTATTTATGTACCACACAAGAAAGAAAGTACAGAAAACATATAATAATTGAAAGAATGTGTAAAACGGATAACTTATCTCTAATAGAGATCTCTACCAGAAACCCTTGAATACTACATTCAAGGGTATTTAAATATTACGGGTGCGGTATTTAAATATTATGGTAAGAATAATAAACCTACATACACTATACTTACCTAAATATATAAAAACTATATAAACATACAAAACTTATAATAACAAAAATATATACAATATCATAAAGAAATTGAAAAAGAAAAATTAAAATAATAAAGAAATAGACAAAGCGAAATTTCGTTACAAAGCCCACCAAAAATCTATATGCAACGAAATTCCCGAAATGGTTAACCGTGTAAGATATTGTCCTATAAATATGTCGTTTATATAACACCTGAACGAGCAGTTCCACGTCGATGCCTCCAATTCATTTCGAAAATAACATTGTTTGGACTAAAAATCCAATACTTGCTATCGGTATAAAATCTCATAAAACGATATTGACAACATGTCACATTTTTCGCTATTTTCATACTAAATACCTAGTACCTAGTTTCATACTAAATACATAGTAACCTCGCTTTTTTATTATAATTACAGGAAAAGAAAAAGAAAGATCATAATGATAGGTTACGTTATTTTCGTTTTTTTACACGAATTGTACTTTTATTAAACCTTTAATAAGAAGGTGAATTCATTTGTGTAAATGAGAAAGTTTTAACTAAGCTGCCCTCAGAGGACCACTGTAATAGAGCGTAACAATCTAACAGTTTCTCTAAAACATGGATATTATGGTACATAAATTGTTGTTGGCGCGGAAATTCTTAATTGATATTGTAGTAAAGGATAATTAATAGTAAATTAAGTAAATTGCTTATGTTTTCATTTTAATTATTTCTTAAATATTACTATATTATGGCTCCACAATATTTTTTTTACGACAGAAACTTGTTTTCACTTAAAACTCATTATGTGTTAATATGTGAGTAAAGAAGAAATCGGATGGCCAGTTATAGCGCTGGGGCACAAGCGTGGGACAGGAAACGCGACAGGTTGTGGGTTCGATTCTCACTAGAGACAATACAATATAATACAGGTGCATGCAAATAAATATTTTATTACAGCGCGGCGTTGAATTCCACCAACTCAAGACGCAATGTCTTCGGAATTTAGTGAAATGTGGGAATGGAGATCTTAACAGTATATTTCTCTTGGCCTACTCTGCTATGTTGGGGATACAGTGTGAAGCTAAGGAAGAAAAATATTTTACATACAAATTATTGGATAAGCTAACTTCACGATCATATCTTATAAAAGTTTAAAAATAATTATTAAAATATTATATTTACTAAAATTGTGAGAAGTAAATATTTAGTCTTCTTTTTTGATTTCATATGCTTTGATCATATCAACATAACATAATGTTAAAGACTTACATATTATAAATGAAAAAATACAAATATAAAATCACAGATAAAACTTACATGGTTTAAAGGAACGTCCTTCAGAGCTTAACTTCAAATAACCTCACAAATATAAAAAATGGAAACCCATAAAATGGAAACCCACTCTCCTCCTATTCTTTTTTATCTTTTGAAAATTTCATTTACAATACGATTCTAAGAATTGAAATAAGATAGGAGAAAGTTCACTAATATGTAGTTAGATTTTCTTCTCTGAGAACATCTCGAATGTAAGTAAGATTTGCTTTCAAAATAAACGAAAGCAAATCTAATTTTATGAACTCATACCTAGTTAATTAAGCCTGAGATAGAGCTGCGAGATGACTTAAATTTTAAACGCTACTTATATTTTATTGTTTGAATAACTTATTTTTATGAAATTATAAGCAACAACAAAAAATAAATTATTGATGCTAATATAATATTGAGAGTAAACTGGGCAAGTGCAAGTTGAATTCGCGCACGAAGGGTTCCGTACCATTATCTATAAAAATCTCAAAAAATCACGTTTGTTGTATGGGAGCCCCCTTAAATATTTATGTTTTTCAGTTTTTGGTTATAGCGGCAACAGAAATACATCACGTGTGAAAATTTTAACTGTATATATTAACTATTACAGTTCATGAGATACAGCAGATTGTGACAGATGGACAGACGAGGCAGCGAAGTTAATATAAGGTCCCGGTTTACACTTTGGAAGTATGGAACTACCTTACGGAACCCTAATAAGAATTACTAATTTGGTACTTCATTTAATGCTTAGTTACTTAAATCTCATTGGATTATACTTACAAGGGATTAATTGATAAAGGCTCCTATTATCATTTGTGTATATTTATTTGTGTTATTTCATGCAATCTTTTTTTTAAACTTCACGCTGTATCTCCAAACGCAGAGGGAACCAAGTGTTAAGACAATCCGTTTGTCTTTTTCCATCGAATCCAGGAGGCATTGCGTGTTGAGTGGTGTAACTTAACGCCGCGCTTTCTCCCTACACCAGAGCGAAGAAATGAAAATATTAAATATTCAATGCTTGTGCCCCTGACTTCCTGACATTATTCTGGCGTTGTTATTACATTATTTCATGATTATACATAGATATATTATTGTATAAAAGACTTAGCTATGTGATTCGACCATAAGCCATCAGTGTAGACCATCGGTTCCCAATCAGTGGTCCGTGGATCAGTAGTGGTCCCCAGCAGCTAAAATATGTTCCGCGAACGATTTAAAATTTTGGTGTTTGAGCGAAGTCTGCCTACAGCTAAGTTTTTTTCCTCAGTAAAATTTGAAATATTTTAACATTTATATTTAATATATTTGAAATTAATTGATTTTTAATATTTACTTAAGAAATCACACACACCATCATACAAAATATCAGTTTCTTTTTTAAAATTTGACTTTGAAATTAAATTTTTTGTATAATTATAAATTGATTTTTATTATACTTACAAAGTGGTCCCTGCTAAAAAGAATTCTATAAAAGTGGTCCCTGATCAAGAAAAGATTCGGAACCTCCGGTGTAGACAGTAAACCTATAAATGAAATCCAAGAACTCCATACTAAGCCAATTTCGCAAGGCACGTGCCTGAATCAACAAGACTCTAACAAATGAGTCATCGCTTTCCTATTTGTTACGATTGTTCAGGCAAACCATGTCTAAAGATAACAAGACCAACACAAATACGGTAGTATCGTTGAACTGACTACCGCTATTAAGTGTTATAAATTGCGAGTGCTACAGAATTTAAATATATTTTTTAAATTTAACGCTGTTTCCCGCATAGTTAGGCCAAGAGAGCTTAGTGTTTAGACACTCCGCTTCCCACTTTCCACTGAATTCTGGAAGCTCTGGTGTTAACCTAATATAGCATAATGATCTACATTTACGCCAGTCGTGGCGCAGCGGCACAAAGTGTGACTGTAAAACCGACTGGTTGTGGGTTCGATCCCCACTCGAGGATATGAAATATTTACTTAAATTTATATTTCCATTTCTTCGTTCTGGTGTCGAGGCAATGACCGGCGTTGAATTCTGCCGCAACACGCAATGCCTCCAGAATTTGGCAAAAACTGGGGAAGGGAGTATCTTAACACTAGGTTTCCTCTGCCTACCCTGCTGTGCTGCGGGATACAGCGTGAAGCTAAACTATCTAATCTACATTTATAGTTACTTAAGACCTCCCGACTCAACAAGATATCCCGTTCATACATTTCCTAACAATGAATCTTATAACCTCCCGATAGTTCAAAGACAATCTGTTGAACACAATCCCGAATGTTCCCACAAAACCTGTCGAGCGTGGTCTGCTTAATTATCTCGATATCTCTACTGAAGTACGGTGACTCAAACTAAACGTGTGTTCCTGTAAAGGCGCATTTTCATGTTAAATTGTGACCAATAAAGACAATATTATTTTTTATACGTAGGCCAGTCTTTTGTTTCTAATTAATTACGCTTAGTTATTGGCTTAATAAAAAATAATTTTAATTTAAAAAAATATAATAGAAAAAAAAATCAAGTAATACTTTCCCACAGGCGGTGAATGTGGGTCCAAATCTAATTAATTTTTTTTATTACCACTACCAATTATATGAAGTAAAAACGACAATTTACAAATACAGTGTTTAATAATTTGTTCGTGCATTGAAAACGTAACCTAACTCCTGTAACTACTTTAACGCAATAATCATGTCAAATCGTGACCATATATTAATTGACAAACGTGGATCTATTTATTTGCGTGAGATCAGTGCTAATGTTGATTTATTGCATATACCACACGAGTGTTTTTGAAATGTTAGTTATATTTTTACTATTTCTACATAATAATTGATTTAAATAGTTTGTTCATTGTTGAGGATAGTCGTGGCGCAGAGGCACAAACGTGCGACTGTAAACGCGACAGGTTATAGATTCGATTCCCATTCGAGGCAATGAAATATTAAATATTTTTATTTAACGTTCTTAAAAACGATCCATTATTAACTCAGATTTTAGATGACATAATCCTATCTCAAAGATAGGAGAAAAACTTACATTATAATGGAATAATTTTGAACTTCTTTTAGATAGACTTGAGGAAACAATATATTTCAGTTTTTTAGTAAAAAATAATCAAAGATCGAAAAGACGGGATTGGAACCCGTAATCATAATAAAAAAAATCTGAAGAAATTGTTTCGTTACAGTTCTGTAATTTACATTAGTGTAAAGAAAAATAGTCTACTATAATGAAACAATGGACACTAACTTTATGCCATATTGAGGCAACTTCATTACCAAGTTCTTACAAAGTATTGCAAGGAAATTGTTCAAAAAAACTATAAGCTTTTTCATTGTCTCAGGTGAATTAATTATTAACCCACAGGAATTTTATATGTTTAACTTATCTTTGCATGTGTGTATCTGTATATCTGTTTTTGCCATTGGAACTCCCAAACAAATGGACCAATTTCAGTTTAGTTTTTATTTTTTGGAAGGTGACTAAATCGAGTGTTATCAACCGTCATTTCAGAAAATATGATCAGTCGTTTGAAGACATTCAGCTCTTTTCTAGTTGTTGGATTACTTTTTGTATATGGTGTTTTTTGCAAGTTTTGCAAAATAAAGCACAGCGTTGAGTTTCGCCACTGATCAACACACAATGTCGTCTAATTCATAAGTAGAGCGAAGAGCGGAGTGTCTTAAAACAAATAAAATATTATAACGTTTTAACAAAGATGTAGATAGCGCAAGAGAGCCTAAATAATCGAATTTCGAAATATCAGAAGTGACTGGATTCAAATATAAGCAATTCATTCTTTATTTACTAAGTACGAATAAGTTTCATTAATTACTTTTGTTACAAGTTGTGAAATGGAATAACTCTGTTTATTTAATTACTGAACAACCTTGAATAATTCTAAGATCAAAGCGAGTGTAACCGAATACTAAACATTTCATATTAGATTTCCAATATATACTCATTACTATATTACACAAATAATATATTGAAAACCAACTTTTTTTTCACCAATTTCTCTGTATGAAGACGTAACAAACACAATAATTTAATAGGATATTTCTTTTAAATTTGCGCTCTTTTAGAGAGAATCTAGTATCAGGATACTTCCATCTCCGATTTTCACCAGGATTATAGACAGTGAAGCTGCTGTTTTGTCTGGAAACACGAAACATTAAAATATCTCATTCGCCGTGGGGGTATAGAAACCACAACCATTACATTTTTTCTACTAAGTCCTTATGGCCTCTTATGTAAGATATCTATCAATTAAGCATAAACTATGAAAAAGAAACATTGCTCCATCAAATAAAGGAATTTAGTTAACCTTTTCATTTATAGTGGTTAAGAGCATAACTACGTATTCATGACCCAGTTAGCGATCAAATGGCCACTTCTAACTGGATAAGTTCGCGCATCTTTAATATGCTTTAAAAGCTTTGGCTGTTGAGTGTTTTGGTTTTCAATTATGTTTAAAAGTATTTTCTTTTAACTTCACGCTGTATCCCTCATGTAGAAGGGTAGGCAGATGTAGCCTAGTTTTAAAATGTTCTGCTCTTACTTTTTGTAGAATTACGTACTACCAACAAATGATTATTGTATTATATTATTATTATAATATTAACCCTTAAAGGCTATATGGGTGGAGTTGGTTTTTAGTCGCTACGTACTTTAATTTTTGTTTTTCGCAGCGCTTTGCACTTTCACATATCCTACGAAACTGTTTGTAGCCCTTGAACACGCGAAAGAAGTGGTCGTTCTCAAGCCCAATTTTTACCACACGCTCCTTTCTTATGATTTTTATTAAATTGCTCATGGAAAATGGAGATTTAACATGCATAACGGAGATTGTTTTTTGGATTATGATCCACTTCCAGCTCCACGATAGTAGTAGAAACTAGTATGTACAAAAATTTTCAATCAACGTTGTACTAGCATCTGCCAACGAGCCGATTGACTTATTATAAGAAGATCAAGATAATATCCAAAGTGCCAATGATCAAGAGGAAGTTCTGTCTCAGTAAATAAAAAAAATAATATATATATATTTATTTATATTTGAAAATTACTGAGACTTTTACTTTTATATAAATTTATAAGATATGGGAATATATTTGACAAGATTTCAACCACCGCTTGTATACATCGTTTGTATACCGTTAAGTCGTAACTTATACAATACATGAAACTGTTCTTCATCGTTTTTATTCGTTATATTTAATTCTTGGTAATATAATATTTTATAAAATTAGCTGCTGCTAATATTTTATAAAATTGCTGTTATAAAATTGACTGGCTATAAGCGGGATATAAGCGCGTAACTGTAAATGCGAAATGTTGTGGGTTCAATTCTCAAAGGAAATGAAATATTGCACCAAAGCGCGACATTGAGTTCCGCCACTCAATGCATAATGTCTCCAGAATTTGGTGGAGAGTGGAGCCACACACAAAAACCAAACTTTGCATATTACAACCCATAATATTTAATATAAAAAATAACCCATATCTATATATACTAGAATAGAATAGTAATAAGAATATACTTGATATTTGATAATCCAGTCAAATTAAGATGATCTTAGACGGCGGCCTTGTGGCGATATGTTACTATATTACAGGGCTTACATACATATTTTGGTAGGATTTATTACCGTAGCCGTCGGATTTACAGCTTTGACCGAAATTCGTACCCACAGCATTTTGTTGGCTTTTTATTGGCAATTTGTTACCTTGCGTCTCTTTGGGCCTTCGTTATTTCCCGCTGTATTGAACTCTTGACATTTTCTTTGAGTTTTGTAAATACTTTTATCCGTGCTTACCTTTTAAGTGTAATATACGAGTATGGACCGAAAATTTCTTATTCTCACATAATATATTAAATATATTGGTATAAAATATATTGGTTTTATATTTTGTGTTACAGAGTTTTATTCGTAAGGTACATTCAGATCAGTCTCCTTTAAAAGGGTAGTTATTATTACTACTAAAATTTAATTAAATAATTTGAATTTACTAATTTAAATTTTAATTCTGCTGTTCACAGTGCAAAAGTATTACGTGATTCTCGGAACGGAAAAAAAACTAATAAATATGTTTTTTTTAGAGTTTTTTACACTAAAAAACACATAATTCCCACAGCCTACAGACATCAATATTCTTAAATCCTTAACTACATATTTTACAAATTTCTATATCTTTATTCACTCTATAATATTCACATGTAGTAAAATTAATAATTTTTATGACAATTAAAGATAAATATAATTGTTATTAAAAGTATGTATATTATAATTTATAACTCCGACCTTTATAGCTGCATTTTTATTGTTATTGTTCTATCACAACCACGAACTATCATGAGCTAGTAGCTAATTAGCTAATTCAATCCTCTTTTGTATTAAACAATTCAAAAACTCATAAGCTCTTGATTTTCTGTTTATTTAAAAAAAATCTACTTCACGATAGCGGGATATAGATCCCGCACACGGCATTGTAGGCAGAGGGAATCTAGTGTTAAGACACTCCGTTCCCCACTTTCTGCCGTATTCTGGAGGCATTGCGTATTGAGTGGCAGAACTCAACGCCGCACTTCGCTCTGGTGTCGAGGCAAACCTCGACACGAGAGCGAAGAAATAGAAATATAAATTTAAGTAAATATTTCATCCCCTCGAGTGGGGATCGAACCCACGCTAATTAGCTAATTTAATCCTCTTTTGTAACAATTCGAAAAAAACTCATAAACACTTGATTCTCTGTTTATTTTTAGTTATTATATAACGTTATTTTGTTATATTTTAAAGTATTTCGTCCATTTGCTTAAGATTATACAAATATTGTATTTCTCTACAAATTTTGAACGTATCAGGATTTGCACTCACGCTGTGGGATTATAGAGTGCTAAGATGATTTAAATTTGAGAATATTGTGTATTGGTTGGAAAAACTAACAACTAGACAAGTGGGCCAAGAAATTATATTTTAAATATAAATAACCGTAAGCCTTGGTATTTGAACCTGTGACTAGAGTACAGTGTTATATTTGCCTCAATTTTGTAACTAGGCTATACACACACGCCTTTTAGAATTAATTATCACAGTTCACCTTCTAGAATTAATTAGACACCACAAGCACAGTGTCTGACTGTAAACGTAATTGTGGGTTCGATTCGTTCTTGGGGGAATGAATTATTTTCATTTTCTCGCTTTGCTTTCATAACAAAAATCGGCAACGTTAAATTCCATTACTCTTAATACACAGTCATAAAAATTGAGCGGGAAGTTCAGAACTCCCGTGATGAGTTCACTTGCATATTATAAGGTAATAAGCGGATGGTATAGAGCGCGAAAGTACTCTAAAATTTCAGTTTCACTCTGTATGCCACTACATAGTCGGTTGGGCAGAGGGAACCTAATATAAAGACATTCCGTTCCCCCCTTTCCACTTAATTTTCTAGACATTACGTATATATGTACAAACAAAAACGAACATACACAAAAGACATATAACATTACATTTTCAAATCTAAATAAGTAACATCAATAACCATCGAGAAGAATGTTCTCATTCATATACACTTACGCAGCAAGGCGTAGTATTTACAGTGCAAAGATCGAGGGGCGCTCCTGTGATTTCTGTTTACTATGCCAACATTGAGCTTAATCGCCTTTCTTATTTCTTTTTTCTTGTTTATTTAAGCTTTATGGTAATAAGCTTCTTATAGCCTTTAATATAACTTGGGCTAATTTTGTGTGTAAAAAAAAATTAATCAGCGTCACGCTGTTTATCACACACAGCAGTATGCGATAAACATCGTAGCCAGAGGGTAGGCAGAGGAAACCTAGTGTTAGAACACTCTGTTCTAAGTGAAGAAATGAAAATATAAATTTAAATAAATATTTCACTTCCTCGAATGGAGAACGAACCCACAATAAGTTATGTCAACAGTCCCACGCTTGTGCCGCTGCGCCACGACGGCCACACTATATTTTATAATACAAAGAAATATTGATTAATGTAAAACTACATAATACACTAGGCTCAGCGCGGCGTTGAGTTCTGCCATTCAACACGCAATGCCTCCAGAATTCGGCAGAAAGTGGGGAACGGAGTGTCTTAACACTAGGTTCCCTCTTCCTACTCTGCTGTGTGCGGAATACGGCGTGAAGCTGATTTAATTTTTTAATTTTATATAATACACAACTGCACTATTTTAAAAAATTTTAAAAACCAAACCAATATATCTTATCTAGTCGTAATGTTACCAAAGCTCAAAAGTTCTTATCTCTTGCAATTCTTAAATTTTCAAGTAAAAAATAAGTCATTTGTAACCGATACCTCAACAGACACTTACAGATGCGTCTAAAACTTTGCCAATATCGCCTTAAGAGCTCGAAGGCAAATTTAGATAAGCGATTTACGATCATTTTCAAGAATGGTATTGTTGCGGGCACATTTTCTTAAATAATATTAAAAAGGTAACTAAATCATTAACATATAACTCAAGCGAATCGATATGAAGGTTATTGTAACGACGTTATTATACGTTAGTGAGATTATTATAATAAAACAGCTAAATTATACAAAATGATTGCATAAGTTGTAGCCTATGTGTTTTTCTAATATATAAGTCAATTTTTATCTAAATCCGTTCATTAGTTTTTACGTGAAAGTGGAACAAATATTAATAGGATGAAAAGTTTTTAGTCGTTCATTTACCTATTTTTTTCTTTAGTGTTATTGCCGCCGCATTCTGTAGGCATAACATATTGAGTGACGGAACTCAACACAGAGATAACATAATGTCAAGACAATTGGCCTCGACGCCAGAGAGAAGAAATGAAAATATTAAATATTTCTTTTCTTCGAGTGAGCATCAAACCCACAACCTGCCGCGTTTATAGGTACACGCTTCCGCCGTTATGCAGGACTGACCTCATTTATAAAAATGGTAGAAAATATTATAAATGCGTATCTACTATAAACTGTAAGAAAACGTAGGAAAGGAACTGTAACACTGTGAGTATTATATAGTAATAATTTCTTCTAATCTAATAACTTCTTACATCATCCGAATGCGAGAACTCTATTCAAGGTTTTACGTATTATTCATTTGATAAAGCTTCGTGCTTGGCAGTTTTCTAGGAAAATGCATGAGTCGTTCGCTACCAAAAGTACCTGGTAACAAATTGTCTAATTCCGTTTGTAAGACTTTTAAAGACTATTATTTAAGTTATGATATTACAATTAACTATAGAAGGAAAATTCGTAGAAATTATTACAATTCTCCGTTTTCTTAATAAATGAAAATGTTATGTTTTTATGTTTTGCTTTATAATTATGTCGAAAACAAGAATTATGGAGGCTAGTTATACGGAGTGTTTTTGTCATCACCACTAGATTGACTAAATGAAACCACAGTTTTAACTACTCTATAAAAACCTGATATAATTAAAATAAAAGAGATTGAATTTAAACAGAAATATAGAATACAATTATCGTAGTAAAATAAAACGCCATTTGTCAAGAATGACGCACACATACAACCTATCAAAGCGATAACGCCGCACATGCCTCAGTCACGAAATCGATTCGTAGATAATGGCGGCGTTGTTGAATAGCGTAAAATAGAACGAGAGATATCTGAGATATGAGAGATATCTCATCGTAATCGTAAAATGAAATAAAAAAATCCTACGTCTAAACTGTTGAGGCATCTCGATTAATTTCTTTACGTATGCGATCTTATATACAAAACGGATATTGTAAAACTTTTCCGGAAGTCAAGTGAGAAGCGCTTTAGAAAACGTCTATTCGTTAAGAAGTTAAAGTAATTAATTTCTTCACTAATTAATTTGAAATCTGTTGTTGATTTATGGTTTAGCCTTTTAATGAAAGATATTAAAATAAAAATTAGAGGCCAGTCGTATTGCAGGGTTGTGGGTTCGATTCCTACTTGAAAAAATGGCATAGTATTATTATTTGTATTTTTTCGCTCTGGTGTCATGTCAAGGCAAGGGCAAGGCATATGTACGTATTGTGCCAAATGTTACCCTTTCACTTTCTAATCTATGAAATTAAATTCTGATAAATAAGTCACAATATATCATCATAAGGTTATAATTTTTATTGCGACGTCTCAACAATCAATCATTTTAGACATTACAGATAAAAACCTCTTACATAATTTAAACGTAATGAATGTGAATAAAACGAAAATGTCTAAGGAAACTTTATATGAGAGATGTTACGCAGGAAAGTTACTTCAAAGGTTTACCCTAAGTTGGTCTAAGCCACTGGTTCTCAACCAGTGGTCCACGGACAACTAGTGGTTGTCCGCGTGAATTTTTCTGGTTAGAAATTTATTTTATTTTATTAATAACCTGCTCTAATCCGTAACTTAGTATTAACTAATAGTAATATAAGATAAGTTAAGGTCAGTCGTGACACAAATTCTGATTGTAATTGCTAGTGATTGTGGAATTAATCCCACGTCAAGGAATTTTTTTTTCCTTTTAAAATAAAGTAAAGTAGAAGAGAAGGCAAAGAGGGAACCCAGTGCTATGATATCTCATCCCTATATGCACATGTATAGAAAAAAACTTTAATTTAGTTGCAATATCATTTATTTAATTTTAATTATACAAAGTTAATACTTACTCAATTAATGCATACTTAGAAATATAAATTATTTATTATTATTATAAAACCAAACTAATAATTTCAATGTATTTAAATTTTATATATACGCTTAGAAAACTAAAGACTAAGAGGCCAATCGTGGCGCAGGGGCACAAAGTGTGACTGTAAAGCCGACTGGTTGTGGGTTGGATCCCCACTCGAAGAGATTAAATATTTACTTAAATGTAAATTTCCATTTCTTCGCTCTGGTGTCAAGTCAAAGCGCAGCATTGAATTCTGCCATTCAACACGCTATACCTCCAGAATTCGGCAGAAAATGGGAAACGGAGTGTACTTAACAACAGGTTCTCTCTGTCTACCGTTTGCAGGATACAGCGTAAAGCTGATTATTATAATAATTATTATTAGAAAACATTCGATCTTTGATCAGAAGTAAAAGTTCGCCTACTCTTTGCATACTCTTCTATCAGCAAGATAAAACGTGAAGCTAAAAAAATATGTATTAGGATCATGCAATGTATATCGTATAAAACGCCATAGCTATCAGTTCATCCCACTCGGAGGAATACATTTTATTTTCCTCTGAGAAAAAAAGCGTCGAGTTCTGGCCAACTCAACAACTTGCTGGCCTAACAACCAAGGTGATTTTAGGCCGAAAACAAAGAAAAAAGTGTCTTGAAGTAAGTTCCCTCTGGTAGTCAGAGGGAACCTACCGACGATAATCTAGATACGAGATAAAGCAGGTGTAGAGAAACAACAACATAATGGTAGAACCATTCAATTAATGCTTCTTAAACAATTAATATACCAATAAAACAATGCTTAATTTTTAAGACATAACAAACTCATACAACTCGCTGCTTTATGAGCGCAACTTAACAACAACTCAACTTTATAAGACGGCAGTATCAACATTTTGTAGTTAAAACGATGAAAATTTTAAAGTCATATATTGTTATAGTCAACTTTAAGGAGCTTTTGTGTATATTACTAAAACAAAGCGAAAGACTAGTTTCCGCCATTTTTCAATTGTTTTTTAAGCAAGCAAAATGAAAGTATGTGACAAAGAATTTCAGTACACTTTAAAATTTTGTTATAAAGAAGGTAAAAATGCGACGAACGCCGCGAACAAAATTGGTACGGTTTAACAACCTAATGCGGTATTAATAAGAGTAGCACAAATGTGGTTGAAACGTTTTAAGTCTGGAAAATTTAATGTGAATGATGAGGTTCACTCTGGACGCGACATTGCTGAATCATTAAACAGGTTTACGTCATTTACTAAAGTCTGGATAAAGAAAAAACTTGACATTTGGGTCTCACTAGATCTCACTGAGAGAAATGCAATGCCCGGCCTGACTCGGAACAAAGTGATGCTGTGCGTATGGTGGGATTGGATAAAAAATCGTCCCACTATGAGTTTTTGCCACCGGGTAAAACTATTGACTCTGACCTCTACTGCCAGAAACTATTAAGAAAAACCAGCCGTAGCTGGTAAATAGGAAGGGTGTGGTACTCCACCATGACAACACCAGAACGCAATCATCTATAGCCACGCAGTAAAAATTGATAGCTTGGCTGGGATGTGTTGATGCGTCCTCTGTATAGCTCTGACCTTGCTCCATCAGATTTCCACCTAGCATAAAGTGAACCTCAAAAGAACACTGAACGTTTCCTGACAGATTTCTTACAATAAAAAATCTCAAAATTTCCACAGGAATGGGATTGTGACACTCATCAAAACAGCACATTTCATATTATATTGTAAATGAATAAAAAATTATACCGAAAAAATATATTTTCCTTTGTGTGAACAATAGGAAAAAATTTGAACGTAGCTGGTCTCAAGCCCACGCCTCCTGGAAACTGACCATTTTTCTTTCTTAAGTGTGGAATAACACTTTAAAAATGAATTGCAAACTATTATCAGTATTACAACCTATTATCAATACATTTAGCTAAGGTTGTCCAACATTACCCACACCACATTTCGATACATGCTTATTTTACTTCTTAATTTCTGACCTTATTAAACTAGATTATTATAAGCATACCTACAAATAATTATCTACAAACAATTATTTAAGTATAATTTAACGATTTTGTGGTCGATTTAAATCATTAGGGAAATAAATGTTGCATGATATAAAATATTTCGTTACAACTTCAAACATTATTGGAAAATATTTTAATCTTTTTAATGAATCAAAAATACTAGGTGACCATAGCAAGCACAATTCATAAATATTTTATTGTAACTTCACGCTGTATCCCGTAAGTTGCAGGGTACGTAGAGGGAACCCAATATTAAGACACGCCATAGGTAAATTTTTAAAAATATTGCGTGTTGAGTGCTGTCTTAGTACTAGAGCGTAAAAATTAAAATAATAAATTCCTCCGATTGGGAATCGAACTTTAAACCATCGAGTTTTTAGACAGACGCCGCTGCGCCACGACGGCCTCGTAAATAGTTTTAATATTATAATAAAATCATACAACCATACAAATTTTCCTCATGTTTATTGAATAAAATAATTATTTACATTAATATCACCTGTCACCTAGCAACGTCAATCCTAACCGTAGAGCTTAGTCCGCTCTAAGCGCCGCGCGTCACTCAGTTAAGCCAGCTAGAGTTAGCTTCTATAGAATATTACGTATCCAACAATTGTATTCGAAGTATCAATTTATGTTTTGATAATTTTATTTGTATATATTGTATTCAATTCAACTTGATGGTTAAAGTAAATTTATTTTAAATTCACGCTAAATTAAATTTATTTATTTAAAATACAAAAGCTTACTTTTTATAAATAAAATGAATTTAAAACAAAAAAAATGTAAATGCAATTTTTCAAAATATTGCATTTTACAAGGCGAAAATCAATGCCCCGTTTAGTCTTATTACCAGGGCGAGGCAATTAAACAACTGTGTCATCTTTATAAACTAAACATACTAACAAATATTGAGCGGATACTTAACACTTGTATACGCTTTATTTATAACCTCCGAGGCGGCTTGGCTGGCTTTCTGTGGTTGATCGCAGGAAGTCTAGAGTCCTTTATCTAGTTTACTCCATCCTTTTCGATCCCCAGTCTCCCACTTACCTATCCTCTGATTTTGCATTACGTTCCTCTTGCCGTAATAGGTCCTTACGCTCCCAATCCAATCTTGTGCTGGCAGCTCCCCGTCATACTTCAGGGTTCATGTCTGACTCTTTTGCAGTCGCCGGAGTCAGGCTATGGAACTAATTACCCGAGATCATAAGAAGAGCTCCTTCTCGTGAGGTGTTCAAGCACCGGGTAAAAGAGCATTTTTTCAAAAAGAGTACAAATATATAATATTCATCTATTTAATTTATTATGTAATTATCTGTATATGTTAGTTTGATATATACAAATGGTTTGTTTTTTTTTTTCGTAGTTTATATAGAATATTGATATTATATTGTAATAATTATATCTTATTAATATATATTATATTTTATGTATAATTATGTATTGTGCAATAAAGTATATATAAATAAATAAATAAATATTTTCCCTTTTTAACATTTTTAAAGTGTTATTCCACACTTAGAAAAAAATACTTATTTAAAAAACGTATAAAAACTGGACTAGAACCCGCGCTTCCTGGAAACCGACCAAGCGCTCTGACCTCTAAGCCATACGTTATCTAAATATACGTTTTCTGAATAAATATTTTTCTTTTTTGTAAATACTGGTTAAGTTTGGAGATAAATTCGAGAGTGCGGTCCTACAAATAACTAAGTCCCAGTAGTTTCTCGTTTTGTTCTCCTCGCATTAGAGACTGATTAACAGCCACGCGTCCGAGACTTGGCAAGCTATTTTTTATATATACTTTGTTGAGTTTATTTTAAGTGCACTCTTAAATAAAACGATGTAAATAAACTCTTTCCCATTTTTGTCTTTGTAATTGGTTGAACATAATTTACTTTAAAGTACTTTTTATAAATATATAGTTAGTAGATATGGTTTCTTTACAATTGCAAAAATTCGTCTTCTTTAACATATCCAATTCTTAATATACAATAGTATCCAATCCAAATCCAATTCTTAATATACAATAGTATCTATTATTGTAACTTTATTGATCTTAAGTGAAATGACAATTTTTCAAAATTTTTCAAAATTTAACTTTGTTTTAAAATTACCTTATGTTTATTTACCTTCTTTTTTTTTAATGTATTAATTATCTCTTGTAAAACGAGTGTCAACATGAAACGCAAATTGTAAAATTATATATTGGAACCCACGATACAGGATTACCTAGTGTGGGTACCACCAGATGTAACAAAAATTGTACATGTTATTTGTTAATAAATAAATTTTAATTTTAATTTTTTTTTTAATGTGTAATGCCTCGAAAATTCTGCGGAAAGAGGGAAAGAGAAGTGTCTTAACGAGAGCGGAATATCGTAACACTAGTTCCCAGGTTCCCTCTGCCTGCCCGGATATGCGTGATACAGCGTTAAAAAGTAAAGCTAAAAAAATATTAAAGATTTTCATTCGACCATCTAAGAAATAGCAGTAGTGGCTGTTCTTATATAAAGCAACTTTACAATATCATGTAAAATACATTTTACAGCAGAATAATATAATTTTTCAATAGAGAAACTCATTTGGTTGCAACGTGACATACCTAGTAATATTTAAGTTCCTTTTCCACAGCACCAGTGAAGGTGTCGGCAAACAGCGAGTGAAATCATGATTTGAAGTAGCGTTCCGGAAAGGATTCAAATGTTTACCTCCCACCGGATCTCTTGTCAACAGGTTTGTTTCCAATTTCAATGACAATGTACTCCACACTGCTCTTGAACAAATACAGTACATTGGTTTTGTTGTATAAACTTTGACAATATATTCTGAGCTTCACGTTATTCCCCGCGTATAGTAGATAGGAAAACGGGACCTAGAGTTAAGACACTCCGTACTCCGTTCACTTCGACGTGTTGAGTGGCGGAATTTACTGTCGGGATTTTTGCCAGAGCAAAGATATTAAAATACAAGTGAATAATAGTTCTTTTACCGTCACATGCTGGCGTCAAATAAAAAATCAAAATGAATGTTCATTAACCGAGGCTTATTACGGTCAAGTGGAGTTTCAGATTTTAAAATCAACGGCAGTGAATTCTATATTACTAAGGAATTAAAGTATATTTATTTCCTTATTCTGGTAAAAGAAACAATTACAAGATTCATATTCACGAGATTATTATTGTTTGTCTATCATTAAATTTAAACCATTAAAATGGATATTTTTTATTAACTTAACTTATACGTTACTACAATGTTTTTATTGGTAACTTACAATTTTCAACTTCAATATTAAGCAAAACCTTTTTAAAAGCTACAACACAGTGCTTACACAGTCTTCTAGCTAAGTTGAAAAGTACGTTCCATCATTCCCGTTTACATTGGCGGGTGTCAAAGTTCCGGTGCCGAGAGTTGCCGGCAATTTGGAACGGATCCAGATGCAGAATATTGCTGTGCCAGAATCGCCGTGCATTTTAATAAAAGACTAACCGTCGCTATTATAGTCAAATTAGTTTTGGATTACTTAACACGGTTTAAAGTAAGAGTATAAATATTATAAATCAGTAAGAGGGGTCAATTCTGTACATTAACTGTACTGGTAGTGAGTGGTCTTTATAAGATTAAATGAAAGCCGAGGATTATTTTTTTAAATATTTATATGTTGTACGCTTTTCATCCATATAAAACTTGCGTGGGCGTTTTTTGATGTTTCTTTTTGATATAAGTGTATTAGTCCTATGGAAATTATGGTATGTCAGTTATTTTGATAGTCTGAACATCCAATTAGGAAAAAGTCTTTAACCAATTTAGCCTTGCCAAGAAGCTTTGTGGTGTCTTGCTCTATAGTCTATTTAACCTGGTTTCCCCTTTTAAAGATAATTATGATCATATTTTTATCAGGATTAATATTATATTGGTTTTCTTATCTCTCAGATTTCTTATATAATCTTTTTTCGCTATTTAATAATCCTATTTACGTTTTTATAACTATAATAAGAATAAACTATAAATATCCGATATTTATAGAGAGGCTATAGCTATCATCTATAAAAGCTTCAGGGCGTTGCGAGTAAAAAAGATATTTTATGTACACATTAGTAGCCTAGTTGCGGCTTCGCCCGCGCACCTTAACCGGCCAGTGGTGACGTTAATTTGACTTACCTCTTTGGGGATGACTGTCTCGCAGACCAAAATTTCTACCTAAGGCTTTGCTAATATTTAGCTAGGCGTGTTTACGTGTGGTAGAGTCACGTCGCCAGCAATGGCAACACGCATGGGCAGACTCGACTGGATCATTACCATCCCAGGCACTTAAAACCGAAGTGAAGTAGAGGCTTTATGCCACTGCGTTTCGCATCAGGTAATGCCGGGCTCCGGAGCTCAACCAACCTTAAAGGCGGCCAACGCACCTGTAGCTCCTCTGGTGTTGCACGGCGCCGTGATTGATCTTAAGTGAAATGACAATTTTTCAAAATTTTTCAAAATTTAACTTTGTTTTAAAATTACCTTATGTTTATTTACCTTCTTTTTTTTTAATGTATTAATTATCTCTTGTAAAACGAGTGTCAACATGAAACGCAAATTGTAAAATTATATATTGGAACCCACGATACAGGATTACCTAGTGTGGGTACCACCAGATGTAACAAAAATTGTACATGTTATTTGTTAATAAATAAATTTTAATTTTAATTTTTTTTTTAATGTGTAATGCCTCGAAAATTCTGCGGAAAGAGGGAAAGAGAAGTGTCTTAACGAGAGCGGAATATCGTAACACTAGTTCCCAGGTTCCCTCTGCCTGCCCGGATATGCGTGATACAGCGTTAAAAAGTAAAGCTAAAAAAATATTAAAGATTTTCATTCGACCATCTAAGAAATAGCAGTAGTGGCTGTTCTTATATAAAGCAACTTAACAATATCATGTAAAATACATTTTACAGCAGAATAATATAATTTTTCAATAGAGAAACTCATTTGGTTGCAACGTGACATACCTAGTAATATTTAAGTTCCTTTTCCACACCACCAGTGAAGGTGTCGGCAAACAGCGAGTGAAATCATGATTTGAAGTAGCGTTCCGGAAAGGATTCAAATGTTTACCTCCCACCGGATCTCTTGTCAACAGGTTTGTTTCCAATTTCAATGACAATGTACTCCACACTGCTCTTGAACAAATACAGTACATTGGTTTTGTTGTATAAACTTTGACAATATATTCTGAGCTTCACGTTATTCCCCGCGTATAGTAGATAGGAAAACGGGACCTAGAGTTAAGACACTCCGTACTCCGTTCACTTCGACGTGTTGAGTGGCGGAATTTACTGTCGGGATTTTTGCCAGAGCAAAGATATTAAAATACAAGTGAATAATAGTTCTTTTACCGTCACATGCTGGCGTCAAATAAAAAATCAAAATGAATGTTCATTAACCGAGGCTTATTACGGTCAAGTGGAGTTTCAGATTTTAAAATCAACGGCAGTGAATTCTATATTACTAAGGAATTAAAGTATATTTATTTCCTTATTCTGGTAAAAGAAACAATTACAAGATTCATATTCACGAGATTATTATTGTTTGTCTATCATTAAATTTAAACCATTAAAATGGATATTTTTTATTAACTTAACTTATACGTTACTACAATGTTTTTATTGGTAACTTACAATTTTCAACTTCAATATTAAGCAAAACCTTTTTAAAAGCTACAACACAGTGCTTACACAGTCTTCTAGCTAAGTTGAAAAGTACGTTCCATCATTCCCGTTTACATTGGCGGGTGTCAAAGTTCCGGTGCCGAGAGTTGCCGGCAATTTGGAACGGATCCAGATGCAGAATATTGCTGTGCCAGAATCGCCGTGCATTTTAATAAAAGACTAACCGTCGCTATTATAGTCAAATTAGTTTTGGATTACTTAACACGGTTTAAAGTAAGAGTATAAATATTATAAATCAGTAAGAGGGGTCAATTCTGTACATTAACTGTACTGGTAATAATATAGTGGTCTTTATAAGATTAAATGAAAGCCGAGGATTATTTTTTTAAATATTTATATGTTGTACGCTTTTCATCCATATAAAACTTGCGTGGGCGTTTTTTGATGTTTCTTTTTGATATAAGTGTATTAGTCCTATGGAAATTATAGTATGTCAGTTATTTTGATAGTCTGAACATCCAATTAGGAAAAAGTCTTTAACCAATTTAGCCTTCTCAAGAAGCTTTGTGGTGTCTTGCTCTATAGTCTATTTAACCTGGTTTCCCCTTTTAAAGATAATTATGATCATATTTTTATCAGGATTAATATTATATTGGTTTTCTTATCTCTCAGATTTCTTATATAATCTTTTTTCGCTATTTAATAATCCTATTTACGTTTTTATAACTATAATAAGAATAAACTATAAATATCCGATATTTATAGAGAGGCTATAGCTATCATCTATAAAAGCTTCAGGGCGTTGCGAGTAAAAAAGATATTTTATGTACACATTAGTAGCCTAGTTGCGGCTTCGCCCGCGCACCTTAACCGGCCAGTGGTGACGTTAATTTGACTTACCTCTTTGGGGATGACTGTCTCGCAGACCAAAATTTCTACCTAAGGCTTTGCTAATATTTAGCTAGGCGTGTTTACGTGTGGTAGAGTCACGTCGCCAGCAATGGCAACACGCATGGGCAGACTCGACTGGATCATTACCATCCCAGGCACTTAAAACCGAAGTGAAGTAGAGGCTTTATGCCACTGCGTTTCGCATCAGGTAATGCCGGGCTCCGGAGCTCAACCAACCTTAAAGGCGGCCAACGCACCTGTAGCTCCTCTGGTGTTGCACGGCGCCGTGGGCAGCGGTAATCACTTATCATAGGGTGACGCGAACGCTCGTTTGCCGTGTCTTTTCCATAAAAAAAAGGTAAGTTGATATTTTTATTATACTGTGTGACTGACTGTTGCCTTTTATCTATGTGTGTTCGTTTTTTTTCGAATAGACTTAATGCTGTTGACCTGGATTGGCCTTGACAGCGTTACCGGGCTGGGAGCGGCGAGTGTAGCTCGCCCTTGAAGAAAAAATGATGAGCTTTGATGGACGCTCATGAATTGTTGGCGATCGCGGGGGAATGCCCTGCGTACGCTATACATGGGGGATTTCGACCGTTGGGCCCCGTCGCGCCGAGGCACAGACGTGCCGTGAGGTAGGACTGGCCTCGCCGCCTCTTAATGCGGCGGAGAGTGGGACGTGGGAGTGAATCCTCCCAATGTATTAGTCGTTTAGCGCAGCAGCAAGTGGATTGGGTTCTAGCTCGAAATCTTTGTGTAGGTCAACGTTGCGTACGTACCATGAGCATTTATGACTTGTTAATGCGATGATGATAAAATTTTTACTCTTAACGAGTAAAAATTGCTGAAATTTTGTGAAAAAGCTGTCGAAACTCATAATAATTTATTAATTATTCAAACTTATTTTAACCACATTTAAATTTAAGTTTTATTGTAATATAAAAAAAAATCTAAACTAACAAATAACATATTATATTATATAATTTTAATTCAGTGACAAAAATTATACTATGCGTATTATGTTTATTTTTTTAGCTTCAATCTGTATCTCATAAATAGCAGAATAAACAGAGAGAACCTAGTGGTAAGACACTCCGTCCTTACTTTCCGCCGCTCGAAGTATTACGTGTTAAGTGGTGGACTTAAAAGTAGTGCTTTGCCTTGTCAACAGAGTGAAGAAATGAAAATGTTAGATATTTCATTTCCCGAGTGGGAATCGAAACCACAATCGCCGAACTACAATTACATGCTTGCACCATTACGCCACGCCTACCTCAATGTATATTTCTATGTATATAGATATACTAGATATATTGGATTAGGAAGCTATAAAAAATGAATGTGTATGTGCTCGTATTTCCAGGTTGAATTTTTCTACTTTGGTTTTCTTATTCATGATACAATAACAAAACATATTATTTAAAAAAAATTGTGAATGTTGTACCTATAATTTGTATATCCTAACTATTTATTTAATAAATATGTTTTATGTTCATAGTTTAATTTTAAGTATAGCTCCAACGGCTTATGAAAATGCAGTCATCTTTGAGGATGACTTCGAGGAGGAGAATATTAGATAGACCTCAACAATCCTAAAGTACCTTGGAGTAAGAAATTTGGAAATTGAACCCACAACCATAGCGTTCACAAAAAGGCGTAATACCATTTGGCCATGCCATATATATTTTTCAAATTGTCTATATACTTAGCTAGTATATTTATGGTATTAAGATATTAAAGCTATAAATAATTATTATTATAAGGGGCTTTTAGCATACACTATTGTTTGTTGACAAATCTTGTAATAACATAAATTTCACGTCTATTGTATCTGTCTGGGGCACGTCTTTGTATTGTTATCAGAAATTGCTATCTTTATTTTCCACCGACATCATAACGTAGAAAATATTTTATTTTCATTCGTTACTTTGCTTCTGTATCTATAAAATGTTGATTTTTGATGAATAAATAAAATGTGATGAAAGCATTTCTCATATAGTTCTTTGTACAGATTTTATGAAAAGATTCGTGTAAAAATGTTTTATGATTTATTTTTAATAAACAGAGAGTGCATCTATATACATATTTACATATACATATTTTTAAATACACGTTGTGTCCTAGAACCTGGGTATAACATATTAAGACACCCTGTTCCCATTTAGACACTTCCTTTTCCCAACTTTCCGCTTACCGCTCCGGGAAATCCAACGAGCAATGAATCATATATTGCATGTAGAGTTTCAGAATTCATCTACATGCTTTGCCTCGTTACCAGAGCGAGAAAAATGGTACACAGTGCCACCAGAATTTGAAGGAAAGTGAAGTATGGAACAGAAATGTCTTAATAGGAACATTGTATCTTAACATTAGGTTTTTAGGGTCTCGCTGCCAATCCTGAAGAAACGAACATATATGTTTAAGTCTAACATCATTTATTTGAAAACTGTTTTATGAAATCTTCAAACTGAATTTATAGATACATTCTTTTACTTTCCTGTTTCATATCACGTCCAAAGTCAGCTAAGACAAATAGACCTTTCGAAGCAGTGAAAAAATTAAATTGAAATAATTAACCAACGAAACATGTTAAGACAATTCGAGGTAATTTCTACTGTAGAAATATTTTTAAAAGATATCTTGTTGAAGTAAACAAAACCGACCGGAAGTAGCAATTCAGGATTTTCTGCAAACGGGTAGTACAATCTATAAAAGTTGACAAAATTAACATTGCAGTTGTGAGCATTTATTTTGTTTGAAATTAACTACAATTATAAATACATAATTATTTTTTTCTAAGAAATACATATTATTTTCACATTTAGATTTTTATATTGTAAGTTCACTGGATTACCCTATAGGTTTTGATTACGCGGCGAAAATACAACAAAATCTATGTATAAATGCTCATATCTTTTGATTGCGTTGATTTAGAAGATTTTTTTTTGTGCTTTTACAGACTTGACCTGGATATTTGATATTAATTTCCGCTTGATACCTCCATGTGATTTTCAAATACAATTATTTACGTCTTGACAGTCGGATAACAAAGTGATAATATTCCGATAAGGATTCTGTTTTTATCTTTTGAAGTACGAAACTGTAAAACTAAAAAAAGTGAAAGATATATAAAGATACATTTTTAAATAGGTATATGTATAGAAAGGATGTTTTATTTCAGCTTTACACTGTATATTGCATATACCAGAGAAGATAGGGGCAACCTTGTCTGAATATGTGAAACATTAATTTATAAACGCATATACTACAGTGGTACCTGTAAGTAAACAGTGTTATAGAAAAAAAATACACAAAGTAAGCATCTTAAAAAAGGAAAGAATTAATAGAATAACATTTAAATTTACTGCGCACGTTTCAAATGGCCTATGAAGGCCAGCTGGTTTAACTTCTGAGGGAAAAGTTGGAATGAAACCGAGGAAATTTATAACGAATTTATTTTATCTTTTTAGTTATGATTTTAGAACAAGCGGAACCTAGCTATGAGTCTATTTTTTATTGTAGATATTATTTACTTGGGTTCTTAACGCTAATAATTTCTCTCCTTACTTACAATTGTTTAAAGTAAAGAAAACAAGCTTTGTTGATTGCTTAAAATCTGAAAAACATCAAAAATCGTATCAAAAGTATACTTTTTATGTTTTTATGTTATTATTGAATGTATCAATTACAAATATACCAAATACGTATATATATATATATATATATATATATATATATATATATATATATATATATATATATATATATATATATATATATATATATATATATATTTATGGAAAAGACACGGCAAACGAGCGTGCGGGTCACCTGATGGTAAGTGATTACCGCCGCCCACGACCCCGTGCATATAATATAATAATACTTTAAGTGGACGATAATTAACAACAACTTTAAGCCGCGTTTGGGTCTTTAGTATATATAAATAAATAAATCAGCTTCACGCTGTATCCCGCACACAGCAGGGTAGGCAGAGGGAACTTAGTGAAAGACACTCCCTTCCCCACTTTCTGCCGAATTCTGGAGGCATTGCGTGTTAAGTGGCAGAACTCAACGCCGCGCTTGTCCTCGACAACAGAGCGAAGAAATGGAAATATAAATTTAAGTAAATATTTCATCTCCTCGAGTGGGGATCGAACCCACAACCAGTCGGTTTTACAGTCACACTTTGTGCCGCTGCGCCACGACCGGCCTCAAAATTTAGTATATATATAAAGTATTAAATTTGCAGAAACACAGTACAAATCTAAGATTATTATGGTTTTTTCTATGATATACCAATTTAAATAACATTATCGTATGTATGTCTGTATGTCTATACATAAATACAGAACATCGAGTAATTCTATTTCTCCAATTTTCCCCGGAGCAAAATAAATTACCGACAAACCATAACGTGTTGCAACACAATTTTGATAGTGCAATATTGGAAATGTTGTTAGTATAAAGGCAAAGGTGAAGATGTTTTCCTTTATAACGGAGTATTAATGTTCAATATTGGCTTTTAATGCAATTATCGTAGTTGGACGGTGGTCGTCGATTATTTCAAGTTATTTCATGGATTTGTCTCTTAATATTTCTATTTTTCAACTCACGTACATGATAACGTTAATATTATATAAATCACAAATTATCATCACCAAATGTAACAGCTGGGTAGAGCCCAATTGCCTCTTTCGTACTCAATGTCCTTCATTTGGTACAACAATAAAGTGGTTGCACATAATCAAAGTTCGTAAATATTATTCTTCAAAACATATTATTTAACTTAATAGAAGAGTATCTTTGACAATTACTTTATTACTACAACTCAGCCAATTAAGTATATCCTTAAAACAAGTCACTGTAGTAAAAATAATTATTATGTTAACTTGAATTTCTCTAATTCTTATTCTTTTCACTTTAACTTAATCCCACAACATTTTTAATTATCTTAAATAAAAAAAATTAAAAAATTTAAATGATAAACTTGTGTTTTAATTTCTTTAGTTAAAACAACATATTACTTGAATAACAGAAAATTGAAGACCGTAAACGTCTGAAAGTTTGGAACTGAAGCGCCAAATGCCTCCTAATAGAGCCATAGATTATGTAAAAAAATCTTTTTAAATCTACAAGCTTAAAGAACACAGAGCAGGGTAAGCGGAGGGAACCTGGTAACTTAGTGTTAAGACACTCCGGTACTCCACTTTCCGCCGAATTCTTAATAAGGCATGGCATGTTGAGTGGTAGAACTCAATTCTCTTGCCTAGTTATCAGAACTAGAAAAAGAAAAATATTAAATATTCAACTTCCCTAGTGGAAATCGAACCCACAGTCGTCGCACTAACAATCTAACGTTTAAGCACCTGCGTCACGATGGCCCTAATAATATTTATGATATCGAATTTTAACTTGCTAAGCGTCGTACATAAACTCAGTACTTACCCATTTCGCAATAAACACGTCGAAGCCATTAATCGGGTAACAGATGCGCCTTCCATTGTCTCTACTAATTTGAATAACTTTATACAAGTAGTGAGTACGTGCTATTTAATTCTCAATTATTTATCATTATCGCAAATATATTCATGTTCCCCGTACGATGTTCGTACGATGTTCCCCTAAATGTGATTACAAAATTATTTTCTCTTTTTAGAGTTCTGTAACTCAAAAGGTGAACCTGGAACTCTTATAGAATCACTTTGTTGTCTGTCTATCAAAAAACAATTTATCTAGAGGAAGAGACGCATAGAATCAAGTTGAAATTAATATAATTAATATAAATATTAAAATCTATAGTTCCTATTATGTTAACTCTGTATTATAATTACACAATTTACGTACACTTAGTGTAAAGACAAAAAAATTTCACAAAAGCTTAAACATTTCCAACAACTTTACGGCTACGCTCATCAATCATTTGCATCTCAAACGTATTTCAGTTTTAACAGATACGGTTCTATTTTTTTAAGTATTCCCAACACTTTTTAGAGGTTTAGAGGGTGAGATTTTATACGATAAATATTCAATAACCCGTTTTTCTTTGACGCTGAATATTGAAGACATAGTCTTTATCCACAAGTCAAGTCGAGATAATAAAGCCTTTGTTATATTTATTACTTTCCTGAAATTCCTGCTCTATAAAATAACGCACTGCTCTGCTGATATTGTCTTCGTGACATTCTTTTGGTAATATAAAATTTTCATGCATATTATAAGGAGAATATCAAAATTGGGTGTAGCTATTTTATTATATATTTTGGCGTGCTCGTATTTTCTATATAACAGACTCAGAGAGTATCCTTAATTTAAAAAAAATATACTTTTATTAAGTTCTATTTTATAGAATGTTAGATACTACCAGCCAATTCTTTTGAATTGGCTGGTTCGGCACAACAACAAATGAGTGATGAAAAATTGAAGACAGTGGAAGAGGCGAATAAAGGTATGTTGAGACTCTGTTCTATCTGGGACCCGTTAGGCTAAAGTGAAAAGCTAAAAAAAACCATTTTATTGTATATTTGGGTACTGATTTGAAAGAAAACTTAAAAAAAAATGACTTCTTAATAAAACCATTACTCGCATATAACTTAAATTTATTTTGCAATTACGATACATGCTACGAAAGTAGGACGAACAAACAGAATAGCTAAAGAATCTCACTTTGAAGATAAACTGAAAATGATTAACAGGCCTGGAGCAACTCTTCTACGTGAGCATTAATAATTTTGCAAGTAGCTTTAACAAGTCTTGCAAACTTGTAGAACTACGTCGGTGGATAAGTTTTAATCGCTCGTAAAACCTTTAACTCAACATGTAACTATAGAGTTATTGATTCTTGTCTCAAACGCGTTTCAAAAGTTTATTAAAATATTTTTTTTGTGGCTTTGTTTATATAGTACGTTTACTTTTATAAATACATTATATGTACGTGGACTTCGTTTACGTGGATAAAACGTAAGACCGATTGTTCCTTTTCTCTGAAGATTTTTTAAAAATTAGCTCTCAACCTAGTTTCAGACTTCAGTCTCTTACTAGAGAGTAACAAAAGAGTTCTATATAGATTAACGAATCCAAAAATAATCTGTCTCCGTTAATCTAAATTAAACACTAAATCCAGAAAACTGTTAAAAAAAGTAACGTTTACTATTTTTTACTTTTCATTTAAATTTTGTGAGCAGCAAATAACGACCAAAAATCATTATATTAACTTAAATATATTTGTGCATATAATTAAACTAATATCCAAAAATAAGAAATTATCAAAACCAAACTACTCAGAAAAAATAAATAGTTAGAACTCAGCGCTATTCTTAGTCTAATCATTTCCCCGACTCGAAAGTATAACTACGACTACTGCGCTACGATGCCATATATAAATATTTGTTTAACGTTTTCTTTTATTATGTATAAAAACATTAAAAACACATTAGATGTCGTAAAATGTAAGTGGAAAATAAAAATATATTCAGATATAATGGAGCTGAGTGAATATAAGGCGGGTATGGTAAATGCAATAACAGCGGTTCACCCGCGTAATATATGCAATTTGCTAGCAAATTTAATTTACATTACGGCCCTTTACACTCTATATAACGTCTTTATTTTGTTGATATTTAGTAATTTATAAATAAAAAATAGCTTCATACAGTACATGAAAAAAAATATATCATCGACTGCTTACCGACTTATTGATTTCCTTGTATTGGTATTGTTAGTTCTTAAATTTTATAACAGCAACTTCACAGGAAGTGGCCCCTATAAGTTTTGATTACGCTGTAAATTTCACATGAAATGCATAAAAATCTGTTGATTGCGTTGACTCAGAAGATCTTATTAGTGCTCCAAAATACCGTAGATCTAAAAATTTTATATTAATTACAGTTTGACACCTCCACGCGATCTCAAGATAAATGGTCTTAACCCTAGATAGATATCCATATTTCAATGTACACTGAAGATAACCATACGTCGCTTTGACGTATATGTTTGAATGAACATATTACTTTGACTTTGACTTTGAAAAAAATACAATTTATTTATATTTTATAAGAAAAAAATAACAAGTCAGAGTACTTCTTACTTTATAAAACTTAAATATTTAAGAATCTCGCCTTCAGCTTTATAATTTATTATGTAAAGTTTACAAATTATATTTTTTATGATCTCTATTAAGAAAAAAAACCTAAATTTAGTAGCCGCCCGACTATGATTTTTTCTGCTTCTTAGAATTTGAAGCTCTTACATGACAATTTAACTCGACATACTTAGCGAAGCCATTTCAGAAGTTTCAGCTCCATTTTCTGATATGTTTATATGTACAAGGTTTATAAATGTGATATTATATTTTAACGTTTGTATTAATAGACTAAATAAATAAAAAAAAACGTTACTATTAACTTATATTTTATTAAAAAAATAACAAAACGGGATATTACATACTTTATAAAATCTTTTTAAAGTAAGTTTTCAGAATATTTTTTTTAAAATCTCTATCCACCTATCCTATCATCTAAAGATGATCTTTAATGTCTCTAAAAGTTAGAAGCTTTTACGTGACAATATAACTTGATACTTGATATACATGGCGAAGCATTTTCCGAAATTTAAGCTTAATTTCCTAGAAAATATTCTTATACTTAAGGACTTTAACTCTGGTGGAGTACTCACTTCATGGTACTTAGCATCACTTTGTACTTAATCTTTTAGTAAATGATCTTCAATTTCACTGTCCTACCGTTCATCACTCGTTTTATGCAACAAATCATTGATTTCTGCATAGTATACACAAATTCGTGTCGACATTATATTATTTATTGTGGCCTATAACATGTATTAAAACCAATTAAAAATATGTATATAATAATATATTATAATAGGGCAATAATACATTTTACAAAAAGTTGAAAAAGCTTACACTTTAGATAACCATACATGTCCAGTGAGGACACGGTAAACAATGTTTGTATTTCCGACAACCTGTTGGTTGGCAGGTCTGGGTCTACGCACCTGGCTGTAAGGGAAAAAGCGTAGAGCTTCTACTACGAAATAAATAAAAAAATATATAAAACAACATAACTGCAGGTGGTTTGATATAAGGGATCATATTATTTACATTTTTAAAGTGTTATTTCACACTTAGGAAAGCAAAATACTTATTTTCAAACCATATAAAAATTTGAACGTAGCGGGACTCGAACTCGCACCTCCTGGAGGGATCATGTGTAATTAATTGAAATTTCGAAGATTTCCTTAATTGAATGATTTTAAGAAAATCTTTATGGAACAACAAAAGTAAAACAAGGTCAAGTAATATTAGATTACAGTTATACAATATATTAGAGATTGGGTAACAATATTTTTGTCGAATTTATTACTCGTATATCTGAGAACAAATCTATTATAAAAACAAATAATAAGAAATAAATTATATACAAAATACAAACAATGTATGAAATAATATTTATATAATAAAACTATATTATTTATAACCAACGCTTTTAAATGGAAACAACTTCGGTTAAATACAAAATTTACGAGAGTAATTGTTTGAGATTGTTTCGTTCTACTGGAGTGGTCCTCTGAGGACGTTCTAGTTAAAACTTTCGCTTTTATACAAATTAGACCATTCCCTTCTAAGTATTACAGTTGTTCACATTGTACTTAGTTACGGACTTACTACATATTAACTATGTTAGAATTTTTTTATTATTTTAATTATATATTTAATTTTACTATTACTTAATAAAATTAATATTACGTAAATAAATAATAATAATGATTTGACCTTGCTTGGTTGTGTTCCAAAACTTAGAAATGTTAGACTCATATCAGTTCAGTCTCATTCCTCAACGCAATCTCGAGATAAATCTGGACAGACGGACAGACGGACCACAAATTTATCCTATAAATGTTCCGTTTTTACCTTTTGAAATAGAGAACTCTAGAAATACACGTATATATGACATCTTATTTTATGATCACGCTTTCTCTATTTCTGCATGTATTTCAATTGTAGTCAAAATCAACACTAATCTTTGAAAACCATAAACGCCGCTCGCGTTAAAATTTGACGACAAACAGTTTTTTATGAGACACCTTCTAACTTCGGCATCATATTCTAGCCTACAATTTATATTTATTGGAAAAGGCAAATAATAAGGCAAATGAGTTGAAGGATTAAAAAAAAATTAAATTAGCTTCACGCTATATCCCGCACACAGCAGGGTAGGCAAAGGGAACCTAGTGTTAAGACACTTTGTTCTCCACTTTCTGCCAAATTTCAGAGGCATTGCGTGTTGAGTGGCAGAACTCAACGCCGCGCTTTGCAAACTTTTGAACTTTTTTTTTTGAAGGATCACTTTATGGTAAATGGTGGTCCTTCTCCCATAGACATTTCCCACATTCGAGAGGTCGGTAATGCGTTGTAGGCCTAGTAGAGACGGTACAGAGGACGCTTTATAACCTTCTTGTACGAAAGCGTTCAAAATATCAATGCATTTTTTTTTGTTTTAAGCTTCACACTGTATATGTGTTAAACATAGCAGTGTAAGCAAAAGGACCTCTTTACTGCTAAGATACTTTATTTTTAATAACATACTTCCGTTTTTCACTTTCCGTCAAATTCTTGAAACTAAACGCCGCGCTCTAGATCGTTACCAAAAAAGAACAAATGAAAATTTTAAACATTTCCTGGTGTGGGAATAGAACCTACTATCTGTTGCGTATACAGTCACACTTGCGCCTCAAATTATGTTAATTATTTATTATATATGTATAAATAATCACTATTTATCATAATAATAAATAATATATAAAATTACATAATAATTATACTATAAATTCGACCTCCACTGATTAACAAGATGAGTCGTTTACGATCTGTTTAATAGGCGATATCGGCTTTTTATTGCAAATATGCAATTTACGATGAACATGAATTTATTAGCATACAAATGAGGCTCTATATGAAATGATGTACTGTTGCATTAATTACTATGATGTATTATAGCATGTTTTCAGCGGAAACGCTCTTTTGTATAATAGTCTGTAATGTTATAGGAAAAAATATTATTACAATTTTTTATGTTAACATTTTAATTAATAATACTTCACTATGGATGGAGCGTTGAGTTATAAAGAATAATGATAAACATAGTTATTTTATCATAACATCTGACAAAACATAGACCAAATATTCAAATTTATTCCATAGTTACAAATTAGTTATTAAAACTATATTTACTTAAGCAGGACGGTTGGTTTCTTAGTACGATATTATAATGCATACATACAAGTATGTCTCCATATTGTATGATATTTGTAAATGCTTGATTGGTTCTCGCTATTTCATCCTTTGCATGTTCTCAGATGTAGACATAATTTCTCTCTATAATATTATGTAGTGTCGGCGTTAAGTTCCGACGCACAATGTGCAATGCCTCCAGAATTAGATGAAAAGTAGACAACGAAAGTGTCTTTATGGAAACGGAGTGTCTTAACACTAGGTTCTCAGGTTTCCTCTGCCTACCGTATGGTAGGCGGCGGGTACATGCGGGATACAGCGTCAGGCTAAAATAAAATAATATAAAATAGTTTCTCAGTTTCTCAAGCAATACTATAATGTCGAATTACTAAGCCTCTTTGTTTTACTTGACACCAACTTCAAAGTTATAAAATCTTTTTTCAATTACTTTTGTTTACCAAAATCAAAGTACGTTTTACTTTATGTGAAATTATTTTTTAGTTTTCGGTTCGTTTTTTGAAGTCGGTTTTGTGAAAAATCCATTAGAAAGAAATTTTATTTATGCTTAAAAACATCAGTCCAAAATTATATTCAACTGATCGTAAATAAACAATATCAGTTAAAAAAACACAAACAGAAATAAATAACAATATATTTTACTCCATAATATTTTGCGAAAATCCATTTATTTTTATCCCACACTTTATACGTGTAAGAGTTAAATCCGTGCAGCATTTTTAAAACACGATTTGAGCAAAAGTCGTGTTACACTAAGAAAACATTGTAACCACGGACTGCTTTTGGAGACATTTTACTATTTCTCATTCTCTATTTTACATTTTAAGATTTAAAAGAGAATTTTCAATGAAAATTTCATATGAAAAATTCCGAACCGTGTTGGTAGACGTATTCAAGTTACGTGACGGCGACAGTGATCGATCGTTCTTGTTTACTAACCTTTTAAGGATTTTGTGTTATGATTTTCTATAGAAATCTAAGATTTTTAATAAACTGCTTTCTTATGCTTAAAAGCAAATTATATTTTTTATGTATATAGACTAGACTAGATTATTCTATTATAATTTTTTTTACATTATTATCGTTAACCTTAATTTCTCCTTTAAGGTAAAAATGTATTTAATTTGAAATATTTAAAAGCAGTAACAAAAAAAATCACGTTACTATTTTAATTATTAGTGACTTAGCTCAAGAAAAAATGCATGTTTTCCTTGTACGTGTCAATCATAACAGGAAACGAATGAAACTAATGGTAATTTCTTGAGTTATCCTTATAAAATAAATAAATAAATATGAATTATTGTGGCAATGATTAGAACAATAATTAAGTATCGAAGTCACGGCGCAATGGCACATGCGTGGGACTGTAAATACGATAGTTATAGATTTGACTCCCACTTTGAGGGAATAAATTAATATTTATTAATATTTTCGTTTCTTCGCCTGGCAAAAAAAAAACAAGGCAAAACGCGGGATTGAGTTCCAACGCCCAACTCAATGTCTAGGAAATTCGGCGGAAAGTGGCGAACGGAGTGTCTTAACACTAGGTTCCTTCTGCGTACCCTGATAAATGCGAGACACAGCGTGAAGCTGAATGAACAATTACCAATTATTAATTTTTTTAATATATTTTTTATATGGAAATACTTCTACGTTAAACTTTATAACTATTATAGATTTGGGGCTTTCGAGGAGCCTAAGAATCTATAAGCTCTATGATTTATTGATCTAATACGAGGTGCATTGCATTTACGTGTGATAGATCCTGGTATCATTCTAAAAATCCTGGTAAAAATAATTTAGTAGCAAAATGAAGTCGTTACTCAATTTAAAAGTATATTTCCACCTATAACAGAAATATAGAATTATCAATTTAAGATATTGCAGATGCTACCATTGTATTGATATCATATAAACACATATTTTCCAGGATTTTTGAGACTCCATTTCATATTAAAATTGTAAAAGTAAGAGTCTAATTGTAAAACTGCGTAAAGGACTTCGAACACAACGATAGCAAATTTCTTAACCCCTGGAGCAACCTCAACATAATGCAAAGATAACGAGCTTATTTGTGATAACTTTGTGAACAAGGCTTTTAGTCTCTAAGGCTTCATTTCCTTTGTTAAGTTAGTGGCGTCTACAGTTTTTCAACAGCTCGTTTAGAAAATTTTCTTAACAGATCCTAGCCGATATATAGCGTGATATGTTGACTCTAAGATTCAGTATTGAAATTAAATAAGCTTGCATCCATATGTGTCATAACTTGTTTCTAAATTGTATAAAAAATTAGTGACGATAATAATTTTAATACGAAAAATATCACTACTTTATTCAGACGGAAGTAGGACTTGTCACTTACATTTAAAATCATTACCATAATGTGCATATAGATATTCTTCACTTAAATGGAATGAATAAATTAATATTTTTCTCAACTATTAAATTTTATCTTTTCTTATTTTTAAAGATTGAAAAATCAATCAACAGTCCAATTTTCCTGTTAGTTATACGTTTTATCCGTCACTAGTAGATTCTTTATTTTCTAATCAAAAAAGTAACAGGAGTACGATTAGTTTCACTTTTAATTTGACAATTTCTTTTTACACTTTTTGTCCCCGAAAGATAAAGCGGCTGCCGTTCATAGACCATTTGCTTTCTCTGCCGAATTCAGTATACTGACAGTTCCGAGTGAGGTTAAATATAAGATGTTAGTAGCTTTTTCCTTTGTTTTGATCAAATAACAAGAAATTGAACTTGAATCTTTGTTTATTATTTCAATAATATTATTAATATTTACGTTAATTACGTAATTTAACGACATAATGTTACGAAGCACGGTGGAAATATTACGGCGCAGTTATCATGTACAGCTTTCAAGATGATTTTGGGTTCAAATTCATTTTTGAATACACCACAATATTTTGTTCCACTTTCACGCACAAACTACTGATCGGGTTTAGATGAAACTTTCACTCTATAAGCATAGGCCCTTCCCTTAAGGGTTAGTGACAAAAAATGGTGTATCGCTATATCGAATAAAAAGGCTTAAAATCATATTAAAATAGTTCATTAGAAGCCAGTGCCGCCGTTCTATGCTTATCGGTCTATAGCCTTTGCGTTTTCATTTCAATTTTATTAAGTTTTCATTAGCGGCGTCAAAATTATTATAAAAGGTAAATTTGAATTTCCTCCATGCCAATTTTTCTAAGTAATTATTTTATGCTAATTTTATCTGTGCCATCCCAGATACTGTTTGCTTGGGTAATTTACCTGTCAAATTGTGGACGTTGAAGGGCTTGCTCGACTACCTTACATAGTAAACAGTTTTTTTTATTGCTGTTTTAATAATCAATTTTGAGTTACTTTGTAATTGTTTTGACTCAATAATAAATATTTCAAAGAAATCATAATTTATTCCAAGCAATAATGCTCGCAATAATAAACAAAAATAATAATAAATGTATTTTTTTTTTCGTTTTGCGTACGCAGATTAACAGTAAATCAATCACATTTTTCTTTTTTTTCTTTTTACGTAATATGACAGCGAAATATCTGCATTATTAATTTACAGATAAGCATACATTTTATATTTCCTCGTCGTGATCGAAACAATTCCCTATGTACATCTAGACATTTCCCTAAAAAATACATTTTTTTGCGGCTCACGCTATATCCTAATGAGGCACCTAGTAGCAACTAGTGATAAAACCTTCCGTTCTCTACTTTCCGCCCATTCTGTAGGCATTGCGTGTTGAGTGGAGAATGTAACGCCGGGATTCGCTTCGTTATCAGAGCATGAAATGAAAGATATATATATTTCATTTTCTCGAGTGACACTCGAATTCATAAAAATCATTATTATAATGTCACAAGAAAATAGTTATTGTGCGAAATATATTGAAGAAACGATAACGCACATTATGGAGGTGGGTTGGTAGTAATACAACTGTCAAGATATGGAAGCCACTACTTACTGTTAGTACCTGAGATAAATTCTTCTTTAAAATTTCTTGTAATATTTTTTTTATCAGCTTCACGCTGTATCCCACACACAGCAAGATAGACGAAGGGAACCTAGTGTTAAGACACTCTGTTCCCCATTTTCCAACGAGATCTGGAAGCATTGCGTGTTGAATGGCGGAACTCAATGCCGCGCTTTTCCTTGATATCAGAGCAAAGAAATGAAAAATGTACATAAATATTTATTTTTCTCGAGTGGGGATCGGACCTACAACCAGTCAACTTTACAGTCACATTTAGTGCCCCTGCGCCACGACTTGTTTATTATTTATTCTAATTTACGTAATCCGGCGTGTTCATGAGATTTAAATGCGGGTATTTAAATTACGGCTAAAGCTGTTCAAGTCTTTTGTCTTGTGAAGACAATACCGTCTTCGTCTTATCAGTTTCTACTTCTATAAAGGAATATTGAACTTAAAAGCCTTTTACTTAATTAGTTATCATCTCATAAGTTAAATGCACAATTGCTCGTATTTTCATTTTATCTCAATTAACATGGTTGTATTACAGTAAAATCTTTCGTTATACAGATTTGATATTTTTTTAAATATTTTGTAGCGTTTTTATTCCGTCGTAGCGCAAACGCTACGCCAAAGCGTTTTATTTTTTTTTTGGTTTATCTCGATGTGGATAAGGAATAAATCTAAAGCTTTACGCTGTATCCCGTACACAGCATTATAAGCAAAGGGAGCACAGTTTTAAGACGCACCGTTCTCCATTTTCCGCGATATTCTGTAATTGGAAAATCAACGCCGCGCTTTGCCCTGACACCAGAGCGATATATATATATATATATATATATATATATATATATAGATCGAACTCACACGTGAATGAAGTGAAGAAGTGAATATGTGAATCGAGTCACACTACCGACAGCAGTTGTGTCATTCACATATCTAAGTACATGAATATTTATACTTCATAAAGAAATAGTTTACCTAATGGATTAGGATGATTTCTAATATTTTATTTCATCTTTATATTACATGTAATATTTATTTTTTTCAAAAAAAAAACATATTTTAATGCAGAGTTTTTGAATTGCTTTCATATTTTTTAGATGAGAAATAAAAAAAAACCACTTTATCATTACAAAAAAAAAAGAAAAATCTCTAAAACTTGAAATTTCAAGTATACCCGACTGAAAGCCACAGGACAGTTTAGTAGTTAATTTCCCCAACATACCTACATACAATCTTAGTTTTTGCAATACATCGCGTAAACTATTAAAACTATACCAGAAAGTTAGTCCTAAATCGATTAAAGCATGAAGCGCATTACGACCGCAGCCACTCTAACTTTTTGCTTGTTGTAGCCATCTACAACCGGATTACATACAGTTTTTGCGATTTAGAGTTAATATGTTACATAAAACGCTTGCGGTACTTAAAAAAAGGGGAAAAGAGGATACAGGGCACGTACTTGATTTTGCATTTAGGTAGCAATTTAAGATTATAAATAAGACATTCCGTTCTCTACTTACTGCTTGAATTTGAGACATTGCGTATTGAGTGGAAGGACTATACGTCACACTTTGACTTACCAGTTTAGAGGAATTATTGAAATAATAATTAATTTAGTCCCCGAGGGAGGATTGAACCCACAACTCAAACTCTCATTGATCACAACCATAGGTTTCGAGTAATTTGCTATTTTATTGCACTTTAATTTATATCAGATTCGTCCGATTCCGAAGCCTAATCTAGTCCTTTTGGTCGCACTAATTTATTTTTGTTCTACTTTGGTCATATATAAATATCTATAATTTATTATAAAATTTGACACATTCGAAGTACCCGAAAAAATAAATGGATTTTCAACTCGAGCCAGTAGTAGCTTCCGATATTAGCGCTATCAACCAAACGAATTCTTCACCTTTACAATATTAAAATAGAAATATAAATAACACTCTAACACACAGTCTTCGAAATCTCTACCTCATCATCTTTGAATCAGAGATAATGATCTCTGAACAAAAAACGAAAGTAAAATTCAAAATTTTCATTCTTATAGTCATTTTAAATTTAATTTTTATACAAAAATAGCGTTTACCATAGTACCATTTTAAATTTAATTTTTATACAAAAATAGCGTTTACCATAGTACCATTTTAAATTTAATTTTTATACAAAAATAGCGTTTTCCATAGTTACCTAAGTATAAAGCGTCCACAAGAAGTAATCGCCTTGTGTCACATCCTTATAGCGCAATATTCTCTCAAAGGCAATGGAGTGTGACTAGTTCAGTTTTCAATTTGCCATACTGTCTCCCACGGGGAGCATCTCTGATGTCGACAGCAAGATATTTACGCTACTGAAATACACCTTCTTGTTAAAATTGAATAGATCTTTCGGGTCAGTATGAAATATCTATTTAAAATGCTAGTTTTATACTCAATACTTTATGATATTTATATATCTTTGAAATTTCGTAAGTGTATTTTACGTATGATTGATTGGTTTTTATTTATAGAAGTTCGAGGCTTTAAACGGAGTTGCGGCGTTGAATCCTGCCACTCAACACGCAATGCCTCCAGAATTCGGCAGAAAGTGGGGGATGAAGTGTCTTAACACTAGGTTCCCTCTGCCTACCTTTTGTCTTTCCCCGTAAGAAACTTCTTTCCCCGTTCAGACACTTCCATTTTCCAATTACCGCTTAATTTTCGAAGGACTTCGTGTTGGATGGCGGAACACGTACGTCTGTTTACCAGAATGAATAAATGAAAATATTTATTTCGTTCCCCCGAGTACGAAACGAAAAAAGGAAATAAGTACCACCACTAAATAAAACTCCTCAAAATTCTTCATACAGCTCGGCTAAAACAAGTATTTTTTCCATTGGAAGTAATTTACTCACGGAAAATGCTAAAACTCTGGTAAAACGCGGAACAATGGTCTTAAATGCTGGCAGGAAGCTGACTGTATAATTTATCTTGTGCAACAATAACCATTAAAGAGAAATAAAACAGACGACAACTAGCTTAATTTATGAGACAGGAAAAACAAACTTTTGTATTTTAAAAATAATAAATAGTATAATATATCTATCTATCTGCATAAGTATATAAGTAGATAGTATATATGTATCACCAAGGCACAAATGCCGACAATGAGTTCCGTCACTCAACACACAATACATCCAAAAAATTAGCGGAAAGTGGGGAACGGAGTGCCTTAACATTAGTCTACCCTGCTGTATGAAGGATATAGCGTGAAGGAGATTTTTTTAGTATATGTATATCTATGTATATACTTAAGATATATGATTGTTTTTAAAATTTAGGTAGGCAAAAAGAATCAATATACTGATTAACCAACCAACAAATCAACCACTGTTCTCGAATTCTGATAAACTTCTTGACGTTGCGCATGGAGTAGTGATAGTCAACATCATTATTAGTCTTGCCATAACGAGCGAACGCAAATATTCACTGCTTTTAACCAAGATTTACTCCACAAACATTAAGCTTACACTGAGAAACCCACTGTGCTACAATGGTTTCCAAAAGTAGGTGTGAATAAAATAAAATAACATAAATATAAATTAAGAAAATATTATTATTGAGGCCGTCGCGCGCAGGTGCACAAGTGTGTCACTGAAGGCGCGACGGCTGTGGGATTTCTCGAGGCTTTGGCGGAAATGAGATGGAAGTATCTTATTAAATTTTATTTAATTTTATATACAAAATATTGGCAGTATTATCAAATAATATAATAAAATAACATTTCAATACAAAGACAGACATGTCAAAACATAGCTTATAGCATTTTAAGAATTTGTTAATAATATCAACGCCCAATCAAGATACATACAATCTCGTTTTATATAACAGAATGAGATACAGCTATCAAAACTTACCTTCTATATACAAATGAGCACCAACCCACTAAGTAGACCCAATTTTTCTACACCCTTATCAACGATTTGTCTATGAAAGTCACGTATTATTCAATAAACTAAAAATAATACTGTGTACGTGATTGGTTAATGCCAATCACGTACACAGTATTACATCTTCATAGATATACAAAATTTCTATGTAATGAAGAAGGGCTAGTAGTTGGAACTGAGGAAACTTAGATGTGACGATTATTTATATTTATTCTTCGCGTTTACTAGCGAACTTAATTAATTGTTATTAAGTGACCATTCTGTATGTTTGTTATTTGGGCAAAAAAAAATTATTATAGAAAATATATAAGTATACGTACATATGCCAATGTATTGTATACATCTAAAGACGATGCAAAACTCTTTTTTTTAATCATTTAAAAAAAATATTCGGGATTTGAGCTTACGCCTCTTGAACGGCAACTGTCCAAGCGCTCTGACCACCAAGATATACAAGCTACTTCGATCTTATACGCTTAAAAAAAATCAGATTCACGCTGTATCCCGCACAGTGGTAGGCAGTGGGAACCTAGTGTTAAGACACTCGGTTTCCCCACTTTCTACCAGAGGCATGGAACCCACAACCAGTCTGTTTTGCAGTCACTCCTCAAATTAATTTCGACTAAAGTTGAGTTACGACTTAAACTTAACTGTTGTGATTTATAAAAGTAATCTCCATTAACAATTTAATTTTGTTTACTTTATTGTATAAAATATTGTGTAATAGTGTTTCTATATATATATATATATATATATATATATTTATCAACAGTCATGTAACCAAGACGTTTCGAATGACATTCTTTGGCCAAAAATCTTATGAGCGCGATTGCTATATTATATTCGCAGGCAAACTAATGCCTCGAATTCAGTCAAATGACAATAACTTTTTTTTAATGAACCGATTTTGATGAAAAAACTTTAGCAGCTAAGTTGAGTTAAAACAAAGCAATTGGTGAATTTTTTAAGTAAATCAGTACAGTACTTTCAGAGAAAAATGCGGACAAAAATATATCGACAGTCAGACTGACAGACAAGAAATAAAAAAAAATATTTTTGCTTTCTATCATTCTTTTTAGGTGTCCCTCTATCCATTTCAGTCAACATTACTAAATGTACAGACAAAATATTTTTACTGTCTTATTATATATAGAGATGAAATTGAAGCATAATCTAAATTAGGCACATATATCTAGGTATAAACTATCACACATTTTCAACCACTAGCAAACCCAACAAGGCTTAATGTAATCCCTAGCGATAAAGTGTTCGTATAACTAATTTTAATTACAACTCACGATAATCACGGCAGTCTTCATCAAAAGCTGGGATTGATTAAAGCTATTAATAAAATATCTTCGATCTTCGACCTGTATCTAGTTTATTGAATGCTTAAAGAGGAATTACATGTATAAAAAAATTAAATCAGCTTCACGCTGTGTCAGCTTGTTGCAGAGTAAGTAAAGGAAACATAGTGTTAAGATACTCTATTCTTCACTTTCCGCCGAATTTTTTCGAATCATTTCGTGTTGAGCGGAATTCAACGCAAAGCTTTCGCCTTGATTTCAAAGCGAAGATATGTAAGTATTAGTAAATAATCATTAATTCCCCCCCTCGCTTGGGAAGCGAACCCACAACTGTCGCCACGACGATCTCAAACGAATATTAAAAAATATTGTAATATATTTTAAAGTTTTCAAAATGATTTAAGTTTAATTTTTATATGGGTACAATAATTCCCATATGGATGTAAATAAAAAGCACTTAGTTACTCATATCATTTGCTATTAACATATGGCAAAGTTAAGTAAGTTAACACTTACCAAATAACTGCAATTCGGTCAACGAGGGGTACTCTGTTGGTTTTGATTACGCGACAAACTTAATACAATGTACGAAGTATAAACGGTAGTGGCTTTTCATTATGTTTATTGAAATTTAAACCAATAATTTACTTTTTCTTTAATGATTGATATATTTTTCTGTTAAAATGACTCGCACAGACAGATTGGAAGAGTCCGATCGACCGAGAGTTCCGAATTGTACGTCATCGCTCATAAAAGTGTGAAAAGGCCAACTTAAGCATATATTGCGTTTTTAAAAAAATATGATGTAGTTGTGAGGCCAGTCGCGACGTGACTGTAAAACCGACTGGTTGTGGGTTCGATCCCCACTCGGAGAGATTAAATATCTACTTTAATGTATATTTCCATTTCTTCGCTCTGGTGTCGAGGGAAAGCGTGGCGTTGAGTCCTGCCACTCAATACGCAATGCCTTCAGAATTCGGCAAAAAGTGAGGAACGGAGTGTCTTAACACGAGGTTCCCTCTGCCGACCCTGCTGGGTGCGGGATACAGTGTGAAGCTGATAATATAATTTAATTTAACTTAAACCGATCGTTAGAAATAGACATATTAAAATTTCTTTGTACAAATTTTAGACCTAGGTCTCGCTTTTTTTGTAACCTTTCCTTTTCAATTTAATATGAGCTTTGAATTAATGTAATATGGTCTTAACTCTACAGTAAATTTCACAATGAGATTGTGTGTAGTTCATGTTATATTATACGAACAGATGTTACCAATAAGCAAATTGAGCTTTAGTATATATTACAATGAACAATAATTTACTGCTAACTAGGTTAATATAATGTACGTAGCTGCTATAAAACGATAAGATGCCCTTGTAACGCAGTGGTGATGATTAGTAATTCGTTCTATTTGTGGCTATTCTATTTGAAGTAGTTGATTCAAATTTAAAATTTTGTAAACTTTTCGTTTTATTTATTTCTTTTTGTATCGCACGTTTTGATAACATTGTAGAAAAACTATAAAAAATAGCACCCACTAGATTGATTGTGAATTATATAAATCTATATGGTTCATTAAGATAACACCAATTCTAATAATTTAAATTGAGGCCAGTCGTGGCGCAGGCGCACAAAGTGTCACTGTAAAATCGACTGGTTATCCCCACTCGAGGAATTTAATTAAAATTTCGATTTCTTCGCTCTGGTATAGCCGATTTAATTTAATTTAATTTTTATTTTTATGCTAGAAGATCAACAATTAAGTGTTATGGCTGTATTGCATAATAAGGCTGTAGGTGCATAAAAGTGCTTTACCATGGCTGGCTTGGGCAAGATATAAATCAAATATCCTGAGCCATTTTTTAGGTGATTTCATTTATTTTTTTTTATACTATTAGCAAATTACCTACATCAATAAATTGAATAAAAATATTTAAAACATCATACGATTTTTTTTATAGTCTATTAACTTTATTTAGATTAAAATATATTAAGAAAATACTTATCAATAATCAAACACAAAAAAAAAAAAAAATTGGTTTGGTCATTTTTTCATATAGAAAACTAGGAACTCGCGCAGCTTCGCATGCTTATTTGTATCTTTAGGAGTGTAAAAAAAAAACCACGAAACACGTGTTAAATAAAATATTTTTAACAATCTTAATTTAAATTTTTATAAAAATAGGTGGCGATTTAAAGATTTTTAAAGAAGTGGATAGCTTATATAGCTATCCCCTTATTTGAATCCTTAGGGGGTAAATTTTAAAAAACCATGAAACACGTGTTCAATGAAATATTTTAAGCAGCCTGAATTTCTAATTTTATAAATATCGGTGCCGTTTTAAAAAAAATCCATACAAACTTTTAACCCTTATTTCATCCCTTTAAGATAAAAATAAATTCCTTCTTAATAAATGTCCAGATTACGAAAATAAATATCTGTCCAAATTTCCCGTCTCTACGCACAGCGGTTACGGCTGTGCGTGCGTCTTACCTCAGTCAGTCAGGTACATGACCTTTTATATATATAGATTAATAGATTAATTAACATCAAAAAATATATTTTTTAAATATTTCTATAATAGTGGCGTCAATTCAAATTTGTTTTCAGGATATCTGGTACTATTAAGATTTTAAAACACTCCATTTTTATAGTCATATCTGATGTCCATCTTGGGCTGAGACACTATGGAGAGTGGGCATTCCCCTTTATCAGGCTTAATAAATTATTTATTAATGTTAAAATCCTCTCTATAATTTGGTATTAATCCTTATCAACTATAAATAAATAAGCAACGAAATCAAAAAAAATACGTAACGGTGGGACGAAACGTAATGACAGAATCGATTTGCGGTAGAATACAAGGCGATCACTCCGAGGCTGCTTTTGGTTCGCTTCAAGCTGGGGTTAACAAAAGTATTATTAATGTACACCAATATTCTAAGCCCTATTACGGATTTTAAGGACGTCATTAGATATTATAATAATCGAATGAACATTTTTTCCACGATGATGATGGCTTTAATTATTATAGTTATTTCTTTATTTAAAGCTAACTAAGCTAAATAAGGTGTATTGCACCCCTGAAGAAACCAAAAATTATTAAATCAGACTAGTAGATCTAGAGATCTTAGCGTTTTAACAGTCAAAACAAACAAACTCTTCCTATATTAGTATAGATAGAGACATTGTTATTGATTTCATTTATATTATATATTATTTTATTATTCAGCCTTTTAGTAATTAATATTTTTTTATATATTTCCAATCAAAAAAAAAAGCTTTAAATATGATTGTAAAAAATTCATGGATAATTGCCCCAAAGCATAATGTCCAACCTATTGAGATTAATTTTTTTAAATAAAAATAAATAAATTAGCTTCACGCTGTATCCCGCACACAGCAGGGTAGGCAGTGGGAACCTAGTGTTAAGACACTCTGTTCCCCACTGTCTGCCGAATTTTGGAGGCATTGCGTGCTGAGTGGCAGGACTCAACGCCGCACTTTGCCTCGACACCAGAACGAAGAAATGGATGAATATAAATTTAAGTAAATGTTTCATCTCCTCGAGTGGGGATCACACTCACAACCAATCGGTTTACAGTCACATCTTGTGCCACTGCGCCACGACTGGCCTCAATAAGACATTTTCTAAATCAAAAATAAAATTAATAATGGTAGAGCAGCGCAATATGGCTTCTGATCTCATCAAGATTCGCAAATTATACCCAAAAACTTTATAAGAATTAAGGAGAATATTGGATTTCCCTAAATTGAAATTCCATATTATTGCGAAAATTATGAAACGAAAAGACAAACAATTATTTTGGTGGGATTCCCGAGCAACTGAGAAAGGGAATCAAATTAACAATGACTAAAGAGATTTTGTGACAGTACTTGTATAATTAATATATATATATATATATATACATATATATATATATATATATATATTGTATATTGGACTTATTATATACGTAAATTAATATTAATTCGGACCGGCGTTGAGTTCCGCCTCTCAACAGGCAATGACTTCAAAATTCGGTAGAAAGTGAGTGTCTTAACAACTTAGGTGCCCTCTGCCCACCCTGCTGTGTGCAGGATACAGCGCGAAGCTGATTTTTATATAATAAATTATTATTTTTTTATGTTCACGTTCAGATGCTTATAAATATAAGTAGAGTATTTGGTTTTGATATAGAATAAATAAAGAATGTAATTAACAGTTAATATTTCTCTCTACCTACACTGCTGCCCGAGATAAAAAAAAGGAAAATTCTTAATTAGAGATATTGCTTGTTGAGTGGCGTATCTCGACGCCTAATCTTATTACGCATCATGTTATCGTACAAAACTCATATATTAATTATACATGAGATGATTGTAGACGAAATCAAATAAATACTATCAAATAAATGTTTTGTGCCGTGTGATCCCGGTCTAGAATATGATTATCCTGGTACTGGTGGTGTCGTAAGAAGCGACTAAAGTACGTGTGATAGAGTCACGTCGCCAGCAATGGCAACACGCATGAGCAGACTTGACCGGATCATTACCATACCTGACATTTAAAACCGGCTTGAATTAACGGCTTTATGGATTTTGCATCAGGTAATGCCGGGCGCCGTTGCCCAACCCACCTTAAAGGCCGGCAACGCACCTGTAGCTCCTCTGGTGTTGCACGGGGCCGTGGGCGGCGGTGGTCACTTACCATCAGGTGACCAGAACGCTCGTTTGCCGTGTCTTTTCCATTAAAAAAAAATACATCACTCGATTTATTACTCTTTGCAGTGTTGATTTCCGCCACTCGACATACAATGTCTCCAAAATTAGGCGGACCGTGGAAACCAGAGTGCCTTAGCATTCGACTCCCTCTACCTTCTTCATTCGGGATACAGTATGAAAAAAGTCAAATATATAGTGATATAGCCGGTTCTAGGAAATCCAATTATATGTAGGATTAATCTTTTTGGGGTCAAATCATATCGTCGAGGTCGAGAGATATTCTTTTTTCTTTTGAAAAGGCATGTATTACTAATTCGATATCGAAGCCACCTTACCGCAGGGGCATATAATGTGTAATATTTTTATGTCCTATTCATTCTATTGATTCGTTACTAAGTATATAATATAACATAGAAAAATAATACTTGAAAAGTCTCTTAATAATTAATTAATAGTTAACTTATTTATTATTAAGACCATGTGATATAATAAATACAAATTAACTTCACACTGTATCGCCGCACAAATTCAGCACCACGCTATGCATCGACACCAGGGCGACGAAACGATAATAAATAAAATAAATTTAAATAAATATTTAATTTGCTCGGAAACGGATCGAACCCACAACCAGCGCTTACACACATTTGTGCCCCTGCACCACGATTGGCCTCGTCGTGATATAATAATCCTTCTAAATCAATGCAGCGTAGAAAGTTTGGTGCTGTAATACATTTTATGGATGCTCGCCAAATTGCCGTAGAAACTCGGAATAGGAGCTTAATATCTACAAAAGTATAAAATTATTGACTTGTCTATAGGAATGCCAAGGTACCATCGCGTGTAATGGTTAAAGTTTACATAAGCTTGCGAGCCTTTATTACTGTAATGGGCTGCCGTACCTCGATTGCATTACTGCAAACTGTTATTGGGGTTCGTGTTTGCAATGTGCTGTATCGTATAATGTATAATATGAAGTTTAATGCTTATATTCTATTACCCACTGTAGTAGAGCTTAACGTTCTTGGTATATGAAAAGACAACTTACGAGATGTCGCAATTTATTGTATTTTTTTTAGTGTTATTGCTTAAGTTGTTTGTTTAATTTTTGATTTTTTTTTTCATATTTAAATCCCAAGTTGCTAAGTAGTTTATAAAGTTTATGATAAATTGCTCTATTTGGACATTTCTGTCTGTTTTATATAGGTATAATGTGCGCTTGGCGAAAGAAAAAATATATATTTTAGAAAAGTAAAATAAAAGTAAAACTACACCATGATCTTTAAAAGTTTTTGATTAATTGCGTAAAGAAATATAAAAGAATCATGTAAATGTACACAGATAAAATGGAATTCATCACAAAATGTTGAAGCAGAAAACGATAATTTCAAAGTCAGAAAAAGTTATGCAATGAACAAATAGCAATTATTAGATCGATTGCTGAAAACTTCAAACTCCGTATTTACTAGCGAAATAAGACGAGATATTAATTTTATCGATGTTTCTTAAGAGTTCCTGTTTAACTAGTTCTGGCTGTTTCTTCTATCTTTGAAGAGTTTTTCCCGAATGGGTACTTTTAGCCTCACTTTTAGCACTAAAGTCGCTAATGAAAATTTGTTTTTTTAACTGTTATATTTTGAATTTGCTAAAACATATTATGTTTTATTATTTTACTATTGAATTATACCGTAATTCCTAAATTAAGCAGTTTGATCCATTTGATCGCATATTCGAATCATTGGGGACCCAATGATCTGTGAAGGGCTTATACTTTGGCTTTGCGTAGAGACGTATCCTCCCTGTGCGTTCTCTATCGCATTTATCATGGGGAATGTTCTGAAGAACTGTTTGACCTGTTACCTGCCGCCGAATTTTCTAACCGAACAGTAGGCCATAGGCTAAAATATCATCCACACCACCTGGATACGTGGCAATCCACTACTGTGCGGTTTCGTAGGAACTCCCTTCCACGCGTCACGGAACTGTCATTTACCATCAGGTGACCCAAACGCTCGTTTGCCTTGTCCTTTTTCATAAAAAAACTTTGCAATAAAATATATAAGTTTTTTTTTCATGAAAGTGTGACCACGTGTATGGTTTGATTGCCACTTATTTACTATTGTTGTTATTCATTATTTTTCCATGGTATTATGTTTCCGGAAATTATTAATTATTTATTGCTATTTGTCCTCTAGTTGGTAAAAAAATGACTACTTTCATATTAATAAACTAAGTCGGGCCATTGTAGCATAGAGGCACAAGCGTATGAATGTAACGCGACGGTTGTGAGTTCAAAACCAAGGGAAATTAATAATTATTTATTAATATTTTTATTTCTCCTTTCTAGTGACAAGGCTAAGCGCGGCGTTGAGTTCCGCCAATCAACACGCATTACTATAATATTTGGCGGAAAATGGGGAATAGATTATTATAACACTAGGTTCCCTCTGTCTGTCTTTTGCCTTATTAGGGTATAGTGAACTGAGTACCCATTATGAAGTACAATTTCATAATTTACACATTTCGTTAGAAGTAAAATTCGACACTTTATTTACGATTTGTGTTAAAAGTTGTTCAGATCATTTCCAAAACTAGCTGAATTTGTTCAAAACTCCCTCATAGATTTCTCAACGTTGTATTTTCGCTATTGTCGTATACCGTCGTCCTAATGTTGACGTCAATTCCAAAGTTTCGAATGTTTAATAAAATAAATTTCTGAATCACTCAGATTTTTGTGGATTTGTTTATTTATAAATATTTATTTTTTCATAGATTGTTTTACTTTAAGAAATATAATTACAGAAATATATAGGTTATTTAACGAAACAGGCGTTCTTGACTTCACCGTATGCGTACGTCTAAAAAAACATACTAATTTCAATTGGAATTCTGTTAACCATAAATGAATATTTATTGTGTATTCTCACATAATCCTTTCGCTACAATCGTTGCTAAATATTTTTATGGTATTAAAATGAAAAGGGCTACAATATGTAATATCATAATAATGCATGTTTCAAAAATATTCATGAGTAGACTAGGTAATTACAAAGATAATTAAAGACTATTTTAGCCAGATAAATAAAGATTTTTTTGAGTAACGCAGGGGAGCAAGGGAGTAAGTGTGAACGTGACAAGTTGTGGGTTCAATTCCCACACGAGGAAATGAAATATTTCATATTTTAATTTATTCACTCTGGTATGAGTTCCGCCGGTCTGTCTCTGTGTGCGGGACACAGCGTGAAGCTAATTTCGCATATAAATATAATTTCACAAAAGACTACAATGAAAAAAATATAAGAACCTACGGTAGACATTTGTGAGGTGAGATAGAATTGGTAAAAGGAATGGGTCGTGTGTCTCCATAAAACGTTTATGTTCATTGAACCGCACGGATACTGGATATACAACGAGAATTTTAGTCAAAATGCGTAGAACAGATTTACACGTTTTAGTTATTTTAGATAAACGAAAAAATTTATGAAAATACACAATGCTTTGTATGATTTCATATAAACCAATTCAATTGTAAAGAATAAATGTTTATTTGTATACAACTGAATGAAAAACGGAAACAATATTTATTTTAAATAAAATATATAATAAAATTCAATGTAACTATACTTGCTTAAAATGTAGGCAGAATCAACGTCGGACTTGAAATAAAGCTACAAGCTTTCCCCTTGTATTTGAATGAAACATTGTCTATTTTGAAATTTAAAATGTGAAGCGAATGTAAAGTTTGTTCGAGTATATGGTCTGTTTATTTTGTAGTATCGAGATCAGAATATATGAAGAAAGAAAGAAATAAGGAGGCTTTTATAGGATTTTTATTGCATGTTAATAACAACAAATATTTTTTTTGGCCTTGGTGCCAGAGCGAAGAAATGAAAACATTAATAAATAGCAAATCATTCTATTATAATAAAACAATAAAATAACACTCACTTTATCTTATAAACTCCTCCACTTTATACCATCACCAGTGGTACTTAATCTAGCCTCGATGCTGTCCCGGGAAAGAGTGCCCCCCAATACGATATGTACAGCTTTTATAAATTATCTATTTATTAACTACCCTCCTTTTTGTACAAGACCTAACACTATTCTATTCCCCGATCGGGGATCGAACCCACAACCGTCGCGTTACAGTCACACCCTTAAGCCTCTGCACCACGATGGTATTTTAATTTCAGTTGAAGAAGTCTACTATCAAAATCTTATTACATTAACAGTTACATAGTAGAAACAATTATTATTTTCACGTCCACCAAGTTTATGTTGGCCGAACAGCCATAGCTCCGCCGAGATGTTTGCTCTGCGGGCTCTAATGGTGCTATTGCACACAATATATCGTATAAGCAGCTTTTATTGCGCTCAGAGACTTTATTAATAGCCGCAAGGCGGTAGTAAGAGTGAGGGAAACTTCACCTTGAATGCTAATACATATATGTTCAATAAAGATTAACTATAATGTTTATTATGAATATGTTTTTGTGTACGTATGTATTTTTTTTTTATATGTTAATATCTACATTAATTAATTAATGTTATTTAATTACAAAAGAGTAAAATACAGTTACAGTTAATCATAAGCAAAAAACTTTACAGTACGATAATATAATATGTAATCTTTTAAATTTGAATTTCCATCCAGGTTCCATCTGCCTACCCTGATACGAGCGTGAAGCTAAAAAAATAAAATGGGCTATAGAACAAGACTATTGTTTTTATAGGACATCCATTACTAATCAAAAAAATATATTAACAATAATATATTAAATTGGAAAATATAACACTATTAGAATAATCAAAATTAGCAAAACTCATCACATTTCTTAGTGACTACAGTAAATAAAACGTAAGTAAAATAAAAATCAAATCAGTTTCACGCTGTATCCCGCATACAGCAGGGTAGGCAGAGGGAACCTAGTGTAAGACACTTTTCGCCAGTAGTCGGGAGGCATTGCGTGTTGAGTGGCGGAACTCAACGCCGCGCTTTGCCTCGACACCAGAGCGAAGAAATGAAAATATAAATGTAAATAAAAAGTAATAATTGTATAGAATAAAAAACATAATTTCATTTGTAACTTACTTTCTTTTTAACTCAGTGTAACAGTTTGATTAACTAACGCAGAGACTCGTCGCTGGTACTCGTATTTTATCTTTCTTGTTTATTTAAAAGTCCTGGTTAATGTTACTTATAAACTTTAAATTTATGTTTTGTAGATGTACTAATAAATCTTTATAAGTTTCTCTTTCTTGAAACGGTTGAAATTTTTCTCGTGTTTTTTTTAAGCTGAAAGAAGAAATTTAAAGCTATGTTAAATTGAGTTTCACATGTAAAGTGTTTTTCAATATACTTTTTGTATTAAGAATAAAAATTATGACGATCTTTGATTTGATTTTTATGTTATGGACCTCTAAGTGCTCTATAGAATATAACAAACGAAAAATCAAACGGTACTCATTAACTAAACAGGATTTACATTGCGTGTTGAGTGACAGGAGTCAACGCCGCGCTTTGCCTTGGAACTTATAAATTGGTATTAATAAATAATCGTTTATTCCATCAGTGGGAATCGAACACACAACCGTCACGTTTTCCCCAATGGCCTCCAAATATATTTAATAGTGTGCTCAAACGTGAAATTTAAAGGATTTATATTACAAACTGTGGTTATATACTGTTCTTTTCTTAATGTATATAAAAGAAAGATGAAATTTAAGTGAATATGAAAACAAGAAAAAATATATTAATAAATAACTACTACTAACAAATTGCCTGGACGTATTTGTATCTTCTATGAAGTTTATTCTTTTCAAATTAAAATTGAATGAAAACATTCTAAGAATTACAGAAGAATTACAGTTACAGCTTAGAAAAAATTCTAAGAATTACAGAAGAATTACAGTTACAGCGCAAATTATTCGGTATTTACACTATGTTTATTTTTATAATTTTTTTTTTTGCATATATTTAAGAAAATAAAAGAATAATATTAATTAATGTTGACATAAGACTAGACAAGACTTTAAAGTTAAAAAAAACATATATTATTTTAGAGTTTGGTAATATCTCTAAAAGTATAAATAAATATAGTAATATTCAGAAGAACAATACGCCCCATTTCTTTTTAACGTCAACCCCTTATCAACACTCAATTATTATTATGAGTGACACTTTTATAGATTGGATGATCTTTCAATACACAATTTAAGAAGAAAATAATAGAAACAAAACGAGGCCACCGTGTCGTAGAGGCACAAGTGTGCGACTTTGTGGGTTCGATTTCCGCTCAGAAGAATTAAATATTTCATTTTTCATTTCCTCGCTCTGGTAACGGGACAAAGCGCAGTGAAGAGTTCCGATACTCAACCAGAATTCGCAACAGTCTTCTACAAAGAGACAATTAATTTATTTTTTGCAGGTTCGTGCTGTATCCCACGTATAACAGGGTAGACAGAGAGAAACTACTGTTAAGTCACTCCGTTCCCAACTTGCAACTGAATTTTCGAGGCATTGGGTGTTGAGTGGTTGAACTGAACCCTGCACTTTGTACCAGTACGAAAAGAAATGAAAATATTAACAAATAATAACTCATTCCTTCGTGGAAATCCAACCCACAAGTTGCGTGTACAGTCACACGTTTGAGCCCCTGCACCGTGACGGCATCTATTTATTTATTTATTTATTTATTTATTTATTTATTATAGAACACCAACACAGCTTACACTAACAAGATTAGAATATACAGAGAACAAAACTTAAAACAAAATACCAAGTGCTGCCACAATTATAGGTGTTGACGGCATGCTAGTTTTACACCTACAATATAAATATTATATTAAAAATATATATGTAAAATTATATAAACATAAAACAAAATAGAAGCTAATTGCAAATACACAAGATCAAAAGTTAAAGAAAAAAAAAAAAACAATAATAAAAACTAATTAATAATGAGCAGACATGGTTACTTAGATCTCAAGGACTTCAATATCTATGAATTTTAAACTACATAAATTCAACTTTAACTAAGAATTTTAGAACAATAAGCACAAGATAATTCCGTGGGTATAATATAGCAATAAATTAAGCAGAAAATTTCTTAGATGAATACCCTGATGGAATTACGATAAGGCAAGCTGGGTCCATTGTCGCACGCAACTGCTTCCTTAGGAACAGGACAAAAGACCAGCCTAATGTAATTTTCGCACAATTTAAATACGGTCACATTAAGTCAAGTAAATCATAAAATATTGCCTTGAATGTATCTTAGACGATTAATCGTGGATTATAAATTTACATATATATTAGAAAATTATTTTATTTCGTTCTTGTTTTTTTAAGAAGTAGGGGTTTGTGACGTAAGTTAAAAGAAAGCAATGATATAGATATAGATCTCGTAGAACAAAGTGCGGTATTAAATTACGCCGAGAAAGTAGGGAATGGAGTGTTAAGACCTAGGGTTCATTATCAGTCATCATAACTGTTATCACTAAATTCTCCTATTCTTTTCTTCTTAACATTAATACTGTCTAATATGAGCAGAAAAATCCTACTGATGTTAAAAATACGATTATTAAAATACGATTATAAAAATACGAATTATAAAAACTACTGAAAGGATTTGAAACTTTACAGTAAAAGAATAAGATATAGGCTCTAATTTGTAATAACTTTATATCATTTTGGTCGTAATATAACGATACATGTCACTTAAGCCGGAAAAAATCTGCATTATGAGAGCTACCTTGACGAACGCTGCTAACTATTGCAGTGATATAATTTTTTTTCTCTTGATTAGTTTTAAATAAAAGCTTGCGACAGTATATACATATGTACCTTTTTTCTGGAAGCCACTATGACCAAAATTGTGAACTTTAAATTTAATTAAATTAGAGACTATCTTACAATGTACATTTTATTAAATTTATCAAATTCTTATCAAAATTAATCCATTTGTCGCCTAAAAATTTAATATAGATAAAATTTTGTACTGAACAGTAAGTAATTTGGCCTAAAAGTAATTTGTAATATATTAATCTTTAATGGAAGATATACAAGAAAATACTTTTACTATAATATTTAATATATGGGGCATTTATAAATGGATCTATACGTTTTTTCTCGCTTATCGTAACAGTGAATGCAATGCCGTAGTAGGTATTCGAAACTTTTACATAATATTCGCTTATCCTAACAAACAACAGAAACAAGATTTATGCTAAAATACATTAAACTTGTATTTACATTAGATAAAGTAAAAAATACCAAAAAAAAAACTGTATAGTTATATCCCAAAAAAAAATATTTTGTGGCCATTCTCTGTAGCCATACCACCACGAGCCTGTAGCATAGCAATAGTGGAAAACAATAGTATAATCGAAACATTACTAAGTCTTAAAAAAACCTTTACGCTATTTTTATTTATTCGCACCGACCCCACATTATATTTTTACCATTTCTAAAATTTGATCACGTAATCACCTCAAACCATGCGACATAACCAACACTAAGCTACCAACACTTTATACATACACAACTATTTACATAGTAAACTGCCTTCCGAGCCGGTGGTAGCTTCCTGTAGAGCTGACACTACTGACATTTCTATGTAACTTAACGATTCAAAAGTACTTTAGTTAAAGAATGTAGGTTTCTAAGATCCCGGTTCCCTTTATGTTTAAGTACGTGAGGGAACGGGGAAGTTTACTTTGATTTCAATTCGTTGCGCTGCGCTAAGCTTAGCTTTAGTTAATGCTGTAATTACAACGTTAGAGCACTCGCAAGTGTTCGAAATGTGAGAAAATTTTTACGAACATATATATATAAATATTATTTCATTTAAGTTTTAATACAACTATTTGTTGTTTGTATTTTTCTGGCTTTCACATACATATATACCTATATAGCGTATGTAGATTTATGTGTAAATTTAAAATAAAAAAATGATGAAAATGCTTTTTTTATTTTTTTATCTCAAAAATTTATTTGATTTTTTAACTTCACGTTGCATCCTGCAGAGAGGCTAGTGTAAAGATACTCAGCTTCCTACTTTCATCCAAATTCTGAAGCTTCTCGCGCTTCGCCTCGACACCATAACGAAGAAACGAAAATATTAAATACTTCATGTCCTCGAGTGGGAATTGAACCCACAATGTGTAACGTTTACAGTCACACCGTTTGCCTTAATACATATATGGTATATTTTGTTCTTGGTATATTCTATTTGTTCTTATATTTCTCTTTGTATTGACGGCTTTTCTTAGAGGCTTTCTATAGATATAGTGGCAACCGACGCGTTATAAAGACATGTTAACATTTTATAGCTGAATTCTTCTTATACAAATATAATAAAAACTAGATGCATATTAATAAGTCCATTAATTCACCATTTCTTTGTTTTTTACGTGTTGGTAACAATTTCATTTTTATTTTGTTATTTTATTTTAGCATCACGTTTTGCCTCGCATATTATACGGTAGGATAACCTAGTATCAAGACACTTCGCTTTCCGCTTATAATATTATAATTTTAATATTTAGAAATATAAAAATTAAGTAAAAGAAAATATTAGTTCCATTTGCAAGGTGTGTTCCGACGGTAATACTATTTTGTGATTTACGGCAATTTATGCTTGCGCAGTGTTCAAAAGCGTGTTTTGTAAACCACAAAGCGCGAAGACGCAATTTGTCACCCTTGTTTATGCGATGATTTATGTTTACAATATAATTTATTGTTCTCATTACAGTCTTATTTTTTGACGTGACAAAGGAAATTTTCTTTTCTTTACCTAAAAATTTTCTATTGGTAAATATAATTCACCAATAGAATATAATTCACCAATACAATATTAAAAATATTTTATAGAGGACTGGTGTCGAGGCAACGCGGCGTTGAATTCCGCCACTCAACACGCAATGCCTCCAGATTTCGGCAGAAATTGGGGAATGGAGTGTCTTAACACTAGGTTCCCTCTGCCTACCCTGCTGTGTGCGGGATACAGCGTAAAGCTAGTGAATATAATTTGTTAAAAAATATCTATAATAATAGATATCGCGTTTTGAGTGGAGGAATTGAACGCCGCAAATTGCCCTATCACAATGAAAATTTAAATAATGCATTTCCCCGACTGGAAATCAAACCGCAACTGTCGCGTTTACAGTCACACGCTTGTGTCAATGCGCCACAATGGCCACAAATCCAACAAAATATCCTAAATATAATTTTAAATTACATTTAAGTTGAACAACGATAAAATATCAACTTTAATTTTATTAATCTACGAAGCGCTGGCGGCCCAAAGCTCATTAAGCTAGATCCGCGAATATTTTCACTATGTTCACCTATTTCATATTCACATTTTATATTCCCACAAGACTACATACATATAGTTTAAAGTGACGTTTGTAAACCACTTGTTTACGTTCTGATATCAAAATTGAATTGTTTTTGTGATACTTAATTTCATATTTCAATTTGGTTTTATGTTAGACTTTAAATAAAATTTTACAATAATTATAATTGCTTTTAGATCATGCCTTTTTGGCGACAGTCACCCATAACTTGTCGGTACCAGTTGTATCAATTATTATTCATTTTTTAAATTATACATAAAGGCCATCGTGTCGCAGCGTCATAAGTGTGTGCTTGTAAATGCGACGCTAGAGGGTTCGATTCCCACGGGAAAATAAATTATTATTTGTTAATATTTTCATTTCTTTGCTCTGGCACCAAGGCAAAGCGCAACAGAACTTAATTCTGCCTCTCAACACGCAATATGTTGAAAATTCAGAAAATGAAGAACGGAGTGTCTTCTTTTTACACTACTATATGCAGCATACAACGTGAAAGTGCAAAATAATATATAGTAACTTTGTTCCTGCTTAATTTAATCGCTCTAGACAAGGTATATTCACTACGTGATTCCCTATTCTAGAAATATTAACTGAAATATGTGTTTTTTTTATAATTTATGAAAATAACAGAATTCTTTTATAACAAACCCCGAATGGATCAACGCACGCTATTAAAATAGCGTAATGAATTTTATTACATCCGATAAAAGGCCCCAAGCCCGGGCTCATAGCCCCAAGAGTTTCAGGAAGAGGTGCGCAATCCTTTATTAATTAAAGAAAGTTAGATTTAAATATGAAATGAATTGGAAAATTGTTTAAAGGAAACCCTATTTAATTACTCTATTGTGTTTAGAACAAGTATTAGTCTTTGATTTTGTTATAATCTGTATTAAATATAAGTACAAGCACTTAATTATTATTAGAGCAGAGTAGGGTTGGCAGATACTAGTGTCGAGATACTTACCGGCTAAGTTAAATTTTTAGAGTATTATTTACTACTACCACTTTTTAATCTAACGAACATATTTTAGTACCACACGTTTCTAATTTCAGTTCCTCTTAAAGAATTAACCAATAGTTTAGACACTCCGCCCCCATGTTCCGTTACATTTTGGGGGCATTGCATATTGAGTGGTGGAACTCAACGCCGTGTTTTGCCTCGGCAATTGATTCAAGCTATGAAAATATAAATTATTTTATGTCCTCGGGTGGGGATCGAACCTACAAACTGTCGCGGTAATAGTGTACCCTTGCGCCACGATTCACATTAGCTTATACTATCTTTTACTTATCTGACAATTTACTGTACCTACCCTTCATGTCTTAATTATTTATTTTGAATTCATAAATATTATATCGTTGTATGTAGTATATATAAATGTTATTGTCGATGTTCTTGATCTTCGGTTGTTATATCTTGTTAACAAAGAATACTCATCAGGCTAAACAACTTCGTTAAAACGCTTTATTTTTGATTTTTATACTTTAACTGACTAGCCATAACGCAAAATATAATAATATTATCGACAACAAGGATAAGCAAGCCTGTTCTAGAACAAGAATACAAGTGTGTGAGTGTAAACAGCTGGTTGTAGGTATAATGGTAGACTGGCGTGGAATAAATTCCTTCCTTCATTTCTTCGCAATGGTGTCAAGGCAAAGCGCAGAGTTGCAGAGTTGACGAGTTCCATTACTAAACACGTAATGCCTTTGTTACCTATGCATATCCTGCTATATGTGGGATACAGCGTGAATTATTTCATTATTTGATTTTTATTATATAACAAGAGGCCAGTCGTGGCGCTGGGGCACAGAGTGTGACTACTACTAGAATAGGATCATCCTGGTACTGGTGGTGTCGTAAGAGGCGACTAAATTATGTGTGGTAGAGTCACGTCGCCAGCAATGGCAACACGCATGGGCAGACTCGACCGGATCATTACCACCCCCGGCATTTAAAACCGGCGTGAAGTAGTGGCTTTATGCAACTGCGTTTCGCATCAGGTAATGCTGGGTTCCGGCGCCCAACCCATGTTAAAGGACGGCAACGCACCGGTGGCGGCGGTAAACACTTACCATCAGGTGACCCGCACGCTCGTTTGCCATGTCATTTCTATAAAAAAAAATATTATTTAAAAAATGGCGACACCAAATCAAAAAGAACAAATAATAAAAAACACCCTTATAATATTCACTACATATACAAGTTATGGCAAAGTTTGTCACGGCTCGGTGAACACGTCTTAGACGTCTGTCATTATAGCGATAGTTTGAAGCTAATTCGGATTCTCCGCTTACGTACAACCTGCGTGGTATTTAAAAGTAAACTAAGTAAGTATATATTACAATATATACTTACTTAGTTTACTTTTAAATACCACAGTTTTAAATGCTAGTATCCTGATCGCGGTTTCACCTGTGAAAACAAAAAACAATTAGTTTTTTTAATACATATATAATATTTGTAGTGTACTTATGAAGACTCTTAATATGAAAGTTAATAGTACCTTAAGTTACTTATTGTAACTTCCATACCAATTTTGCAATACATTAAGATAATTTACATAATGATTATTTCAAACAAAATAAATAATAAAATTGTTGTTGTAATATAAAACGCCACTTGACAAGAACAACGCACGCACCTAAAAACTAACAAAGGGAAACCGCCGCATATGCCTCATTCCGAAATCGAGTTGTAGGTATTTAAGCAAAGTCCAAAGTTAACCTTTAGTAGTATTTTTGTTGTAGTATGTGTTTACGTTAATGGTATCCATGCGTAACTGCGTCACACGAAATACAGGTATGGATAAACATCGTGAAATGAAAAATAAATTCCACGTCTAAACTGTTAAGGTATCTTGATTAATTTCAATGGTACGGTTTTAAAATTAGCTTCACGCTGTATCCCGCACACAGCAGGGTAGGCAGAGGGAACCTAGTGTTAAGACACTCCGTGCCCCACTTTCTGCCAAATTTTGGAGGCATTGCGTATTGAGTGGCAGAACTCAACGCCGCGCTTTGCCTCGACACCAGAGCGAAGAAATGGAAATATAAATTTAAATAAATATTTCATCTCCTCGAGTGGGGATCGAACCCAAAATTAGTCGGTTTTACAGTCACACTTTGTGCCACTGCGCCACGACCGGCCTAACAAACCGGCCGACCTAAAACGAAGGCGCGGGTTCGAGTCCCGCTACGTTCAAATTTTTATACGTTTTCTAATTAAGTATTTATCTTTCCTAAGTGTGGAATAACACTTTAAAAATGTTTAAAAAAAATGATCATTTATGTTTAGCTTTTATAAGACTATAGTGACAGTGATTTTATACGTAATAATCTACATGCTTTGTATATCACTGTGAAAATATTTTCTTTTTGTTCTGCTCGCAATCGTTTCAAGAATCGAGTCGTGCGGGCACATAAGACTGAAATTTTTGCAACGAAAGGTAAATTACTGAAAAGTCAACACAAGTTTGAAGCATTGTCAGCCAAAGCGAAACTTGGACGCAAGCGGTCTACACAAAGTTTATGATTCGTTGCATATTTGCTCCGAGATACTGAATTCTGTGATGAGCTTCCCGGTTAAGTTTTAATCATATTAAAATTAGCATTGATATACTTGTATTTTCTTTAGTAATTTAAATTGTGTCATAATTATAAATAATTAAAATTGTTTGTCGCTAACAGTCTCTAATGTACATTTTTTATACAGATTCTGATTATAATAACGACTTCGACATCGCCGATTATGCTGATATTTTATTTTATAATATTTTATCAAAAATCTGCGCACAATACAAAAAAGTGATAACACGAACAAGAATTTATATGGTTTTTTTTTAGGAAAAATAAAAAAAATCTAAAAATCTAAATATCAATTATTCACTTTGCTTACATTGCAATACATTGCGTGTTGATTGGTAAAATGCAATGCCAAAATTTGTCTTGTTCTCAAAACAAGGAAATCTTATGTTATCGTATTTTTCATACTATTTCTTGAGATTCTGAGTCGACACAATCAAAAGATAAGAGCAAAAGAGATACATAGATGGATCGATTTTCCTGCATATTGTCAATTTATATAATTTCTATTTGTAGTTTACCTACAATCCTGAAATTGGTACGGAAGTTTCGATGGGCAAGTCCGACTCTCATTTAACCGGTCTTTAGATCTCCGTACCATTTAAGGAAAAAAGTAACCCTTATAAGATCACTTTGTTGTCTTTCAGTCTGTCTGTCTAGTCTGTAGTGCTTGACCTGAGAGTAAAGGCTCTCAGGAATGTCGAGTTAAAATTCAAACCATATACTCGGTCCCTTGACTTTTTGTAAAAAAAATATTTCTACATTTACTTAATAAAAAATATGGCCATTTACATCGCAAAAAATGCGTATTTTGACATTATAAAAAATCAAAATTAATAGGGTACTTACAGTTGACCAAGAATTTTTAAATTTTGTATTAAAGCCCCAGTTCGAATGAGGTATTAGATGAAAGGGCTCTAGCTAAGCTAAGAATATCTGAAAAACTCGAGACCTCCAATTTTTGTAAATAAACCCTCCGTGGGCGACGCTTGTCAGGTTTTTTTTCTTTCATCTGTATTGGTTTGGAATACATACCTCCCTTCCTTCCTTCAAATAACTACTTGGTTTGTGTTTGCGCGATGCCTAAATTATACTGTATTTGTGATCTTTCACTAAAAGTCGAGCTTTATCTATACGAAGTACTATGCCGCTTTGAATACTAAGCAACTAAGTAAGATTTTCTAACTGTCAAGATGTCACCAAGAAATCTTCATGGAGCAAGGATACACGTGTATCGCTGTAATCGAGACAGTTGTTGGTTTGATTTCTTATATAATATTTTCACTTCCTGAAATCACTTTCCGTCCCGTTCTAGTAACGAGATAAAGCGTGACGTTAAAATCCACTTCTCAACCCACACACTTTGAGAATTCGGCGAAAAATGGGGAAATTAAGACATTCGCCCTAATTTTAACGGAATATCCGCGAAACAGCGAGAAGCTACAACACGATGTCAATAAAATAAACGCAGGGAAAGCAGAAAGTACATTTTGCCTTACCACACCGGGAAAGAAGGAAAATAAAAAATATTTTTTGCAAATAAAAAAAATCTACACTTGTGTAGTAAGAAAGTTTTTTGAAATCGGTTCAACAATATGTGAATTTACACAAAAAAAATTCATAACTATTCTAGTTCATATACAAAATAAATAAAAATAATAAATAAAACAATAAATAAAAATAATCAAAACAATTCTACTACGACAGCATATTAATGAACAGCTTTTGCCGTAACATAAAAAAAAATTAAAGGAAATTAATCTTTAGGGAGTGAAAACTCTGTTGACAAAATTATCCCAAATAAGCTCGTTATCTGACACGGTGATTGAGGTCGCTCTCGGGATTCCAAAATACCGTCGTATTTGGAAAATGAAATTGTGTCACTCAACGGTGGAAATGCTTTAATCTTTCGTTTGTATACTAGCATTTATTAATATTTTATTGCTAATTTAAAAATGTTGTACAATTTTGTCATCTTTCTTTTTATTTTTATGTTTCATATAATCCTGGAAAAATAATGGAAGTTTGGAGTAATGGAGTTGTGAGTTATCAGATTTTTATACGTTTTCTAAAAAAAAAATTTTATCGTGTAAAAACATTTTAAAACATGTAAACGAATATTACTGTGATCTCTACTTTCCAGTCAATCTTCGTTTCGATCGTTGTTCAAGTTGAACATATTTATTTTTTATAAAAAAAGATATTTTGTTTTCTTTCTATCTTAAAACCAATTTCAAAATGTTATATTAATTGGTCAAAGTCTGACACTAAAATATTACATTTAAAAATGTAGCTTCAAGACTATATCTGAGCCATTATTAAAAAGACAGACAGATATACCAGATGACAAATTCAATTAAAACCTTAGAGACGCTACAACTAGAGACAAATTACTTTTAAAATTGCTATTCCAAGATTATTGTTAAGGCTCGCGCTGTCATTTTGAATACATCATTTACAAAAGAGAACAACGTTTTACAAATGTTGTTCTCTTTTGTAAACATCGAGAATTCATCGTTGTGTTATTAGGCTTTATTGTGTGCTTTTTATGATATGTTGTTGTGCGATAAGCTATCGTGAGGTGATTAATGATACATAATCTTACATAATACAAGTATCACCGATTTTGAAATATAACGCCTTAGACAAAATGACACATGACTATCCTTTACGTGAGTTTTAAGATTTTAAATTATCGAGTTGTTGAGTTCGATGTTTTGACTACTTACTTTTTTTTCCCACGAATTAAAACTATACCATTAACAAAGAAATATACCAATACCAACCATATAAATCAAATACCAATCATATCATTAACAAAGAAACGCATAATCCGAAAATAAATGTTTTTTATACTTATTACTTTTTACGATAGAAAATTTTGTAATAAATATTGCCTCAGTTGAAGAAGTTGTTCTCTCAGTTGATGATAAATTTATAGCTTTAAAAAAATCTTATAAAAGAAATGAGACTATTATAATTATAGAAACTTGAGTCATAATGCATAGTGAGTGCATATTATTTACGTTAAATAATAACGTTTACACATACGAGTAGAATGGACACGTTTGATGTACGTAATTGAGTTTTTATTAAAATGTTTAACCTGGGAACCTAGTGATAAGATATTCCGCCACTATTAAGATAATTCTGTTACCCACTTTCCGCCAAATTCTAGAAGTATTGCTGGTGGAGTGGCGGAATTCAACGCCGCGTAATACATAAGTAAGCACGCAAATTAAGTTATTAGTTATTAGTTAAAGTTATGTGATACAAAGCAGCATGTATAAAGTCAAAACGATCAAACGATAAAAACTTTGTTATACGAATATATTGCATCACTTCAATATAATTTGCGTACTAGTGAGGATAGTTTCGTGCATATTGAACTTGCTGTATAACATCGAGCTTAACGTTAAGCAACGTTTACCGTTATAGATAATATTTAATAATTATGTAAGCATGTAAAACATAAGACTGTTCGTGGTGCAGAGGTGCAAGCGTGTGATTTTAAGCAGGATGTGATTGTGGATTCGATTTCCACTCTAGAAAATGAAATATTTATTTATTATATTTTTATTTTCCTTTCTCTCATGCACTCAACACGCAATGCCTCCACAATTCGATGGAAAGTGGGAATATCTGAATTTGGCAAATTACCATTGACTATGCCATACTAATGCGAACGCGGCTTCGCCCGCATGTCCCATAATTAATTATTTTCTGATTTGAATTACTTTAAAAGTACAACGAAGATATACATAGCTATTTTTTGTATTTTATTCTAACAGCTCATTTAAGGTGTCGTCACTTACACTGACAAGGAAATATGTATGAAAATTATGGCAGTGGCGGTACTGTGCCGTAACTGTGTGACTGACTTCGGTTCAGTTCTTGGCTTAGGGCGTTCCGTTCCGTTTGAGCACAGAAAAAAGATTAGACGGTGAAAGAGAGATAATGTTACACAATAGTAGAATGCAACTTTGACTTCACTGATATGTGTGAATTGGCCTTAATGAACTCAGACATTTAACTAGTGGTCAATACATCGGCTGTGATATGCCTCTCAGCACCAAATAATTTAACAAAATACCCGTATTTAACAGTCCGAATCGAATTTTTCGAATGTATGTTATCAATTCAAAATCTTTTTTTTTTGTTTTTTCATTAAAATAGAGTCTTCGATCGAGTCTCCCATAACATTAAAGCTATAATATCTACGATTATCAATATCAATCACTATGCCTGTATAGATATAGCAAGCACTCTGTACTTTACTTTTACTTTTGATTTTTTACATTGATAGTTAAGTGGCGTTTAAGAAAAGATTAGTCATTTACCCGTGTGGGGATCAAACTCAGAACCATCACTTTACTGTCAAATACATCTACAGATAATATTAAATTGACGATATTTTATCTATGTCACAATGTCACAAATTATTAACTGCAGTAATTTGAAAGTACAGGACCATTTAAGCCTCAAACCATCTTTGAAATTGAGCATCCATATTAAATGCCACGACTAATAGCCAATTATACTTTCTTTTTACTCGAGGCTTTATTCTTTTAATTCGTTAATTTTTCATTGTTTAATACTTTCGTTATTTGGATTTTATATAAAATTTAAAAATTAGTATTTTCTGTGTTAAAAAGAAAAAACTATACGAAATATTTATACAAGAAGTAAAACATGAAAATGTGCATCGTTATATAAATTTAAGTAATATCAGTATAATTGTTAATTAATCGAAATAAATACATAATAAGGATAATTTGTATAATATCATGCTATAGATATTTAAAATTGGTCTACAATTCTATTTAAACATTTTTTAGAGTTTCGTGTAAAGACATTCTGCTACCCAGTTTCCACGGAATTTTGGAAGCAATTTTGGAAGAATTTGAGTGGCGGAACTTAACGCCGCGCTGTACCTCGGTATCAGAGCGAAGAATTCATATTTTGTTTTCACCAGTGGGATCGAACTTACTATTTATATACGCTTGTGCCACCACAATGGCCTCAACAATTGCTTTGCTTGCTTGAAAATATTTTTGCAATACTCCCTACTTATCTAAGCATAATTAATGTAGAGAAAGGTTGTTTAGATAGAATATTTGCTTTAATAAATCTAGTCTTTGCTTAAATATCTCCGAAAAACTACAATAGCTTTTTTTAAATTACTCTTACTATGTAAAATCTCGTTACAGAGAAGCCAATGACAGAAAATAAATAGCAAGCGCACAAAAATTTTCAAGTTGCTTGATGAAACCCTATAGCTTAGTGGTTAAAGCGTTAGTACAGGTTCTAGAGGCGCTGGTTCAAAATCCCCAAAAACATTTGTAATGTTTATACGTTTTAAAAATCAGATAAATATAATAATAACGATTTCAATAACGTATAATTACACAAACATTTAAATATTAACATAATTTCTTATTATCAAAACGATTGCATTTTTTCAATTAAAATTTGGAACCAAAGAGCGTGTTCCACGTGACAATATAGCAACCAGAAAATCCATCGAAGTGTAAATGTGAATGCTTTGTCCAATTCCGCCTACGTTTTTCAATTACCGTTGAAACCGTTCATGATAATTATTGTTATGTTTGTGTACGGGAAACAAAATGGAACAAGTTGTTGTTTTCGATTCTTTATATAGAAACATTTCCGGTTCAGGGCACGATATTCATTAACAATTTCATAGCTTTGAATAAATACATATATATAAGTAAATTTTTATTTGAATTTAAAAGAGCAGACTGAGGAGAGTAAGTAGATAAAAGTTGAAACCAGCGATGAACAAAGATAGACTGAGGATGAGAAGGTTCTAGTTATATTCTGACTTCGCATACGAAATAATATTCTGTTGTCTTTGTTTCTTAAAGGGATACATGATTGTTTTGTCGCTTTTAAAATACATATATACTTAAAAATTAATATAAATTTATTTTTACATCACTGGCATAACAAAGTAAGCAGAGGGAGCCTAGTGTTAAGACACTCCGTGGGGAGCGGAGTTCGCCGAACCGAACTTTTCGTCGAACTCTGGATGCATTTCGAGTTTAGTGAAATAGACAACGAAATTATTTAATATTTAATTTCCTTCAGTAGAAATCGAACCCACATCCTGATGAGTTTTCAGTCACATTGTACTAACCTTATTTTAATTGTTAATTTACACATATATACCAAATGCAATATATTATATAAGCTTATACAGTCACAGGTGCAAAAACCAGCACAATGTGCTATCAGCCGCCAACGCATAAATTATTTTTGTATGATATCGATATTCAAAAAGTAAACAAACTTGCAATCAATCTACCGTCATTTACCGTCTACCATGTTTTGCCTGAAAATTAAATGAATTTGGATGAATTGGATATATTTTCACCTTAATTTGACAGACAAATCAAAAGATGGTTCCCGTTCCAAGCCAAGTTTTAACAAGAAACAAGACTATATAAGGCGAACTTAAAGACGTAATTTATTAAGATTAATATAAAGTAATATCTTCATCTAAGCTTTTATCAAAAATGTAATAAACAAAGAATACAATTACAAGAGATCTGCCAGCAGGCTATATAAAAAAATATAATAAACTTGTGCTATAATAACAATATATTTTTACATTAAACATATTCAACAATATTTTAATACACAACCAATCGCGGTCATAGTTACATATTTGTGAGCTTACGGTACAATTTTATACGTTTTTATTTATACGTTAAGTACGTCTTTTTAGACGTTTTCTAAAAAAATAATATCTTTCGAGTAAAATAAAAATAACATCATATGCGAGTCCAACTTGCTCTTAGCCGCTTTTATATTTTTATTTTGTATATATCTAAATACGCCACAATGGCTTAAACAAAAAAACATATAAAAACATACACATTATCTTTATTTAAACTTGCAATTTTTAAAAAACAACATTTGCGTCATCGTAATTTGAATGTATCTCGGAATATGATATTCTAAATAATAAAACTTGGAAAAGGAAAATATTTTCATAAAACTACAATATGAAATATAGATATTTCTATCTATTTTCTTCTATAATGAGACAAGAAATTAATAAAAGGTAACATCTTTTTTTGTACGGTAAAGAACGTGAATAGTACAGGTTCTAAGCTTGTTTAATATCTTATAACATTTTATTTAAAATATTGCAAAATTGATATTTAATAATTACTTACTATAATAAGATTGATCGTTTATTTCATACACATAAAATCGGACAAGTGCGAGTTCGACTCGCCCACTGAGAGTTTACTCTACCAATTTCATTATCGTATCGTAGGTAGGTACGAATGGAGTTGACATATTCAAGTTTGAACTTATTTGTATGAAATTAACAAGAAATATAAAGTTAACAGGAATTTCGGCTTGATACGTCTGCACTATCTTGAGATCTCGAGAAAGAATATCATTTTGACTGACGGAGACGAGAAACGAAAAGATCCTAAAAATTTTCGTTTTTTTTCTTTAATGGTATGGAACCCTAAAATGAAAATCGAAATACACAAAATATATTACATAAATTAATCATTAATTCAGTATCAAAAGTCCATTAATTCCAAGCATAAATTTATTATAAGAGAAAGTGATGAAGAGGTGTGAGAACAAAATGTTAACGTTAAAAATATTTTTTACATAAAACAATTTTCCTCTTTCGTAAATTGAAAGTAAACAAAATCTAATGAGAAAATGCTCAGGTAAATATTTACGGGCGATACACATTTCAAAATCTTGTAATGAATGAGTGATGCTTTCCATTTTTGCATTACATCTTTATTTCAATAGCTTACAAGCTACATAAATTAACTATTTTACCGTATGTTTTTCATTAAGTTATTTTTTAATTATTTTTTTAAATTTTGATTATTGTTACTCTTGACTATCTTAATCTTCTTAGTCTTACTTACTATTGATTAATTACTATTGATACTTATAAGGTTAAGAAGATTTATTCTTTAAGCACAACATTACCCTCTTTTGCGCGCGCTTCTAACTGTGAAAAGCGAAAATCTTATTTATATTTAAATATATGACTATATAATAATAAGTATGTGTGTCTATAATGTGTAAGGTACAAGAAACAATATTTGCGATACTTTCATTAATATTTAATGAATTCCAAAAGTTTCGTATCGACGCTTGAATTATGTAGTATACACAAAGTAATTTAAGCATATATTTGTACAAAGAAATTATTTTATTGAGGCCAGTCGTGGCGCAGGGGCACATGTGTGTGACTATGAACGCGACTGGTTGTGGTTTGGATACCAACTCAAGGAAACAAATATTTATATTTTCATTTCTTCGCTGTAGTGTCGAGGCAAAGCGCGGCGTCGAGGTCCGCCACTCATTTGCGCTCACTTCAGAATATTCGCTGGAGGCATTGCATATTAAGTAGGAAGCAATATTAAGGTGAAACTCAACTGACATTTATTAAAAACAGGCTTTTATTAAAACGATCAAAAAAAATAAAAATTTTATCTTTATAGTATTAGTATGGAAGTACACTTTAAGTATCATCTATGCGCCATCGCGGTATATGTTTATTATAATAGCGAAGTGCATTCTCTTGTATTTTAAAAATATATAATTATTTATTTACCCGACTACAAATTATTAAATTTTATATTTTCACTCAAAGAATTTATATTTACACGAATTATTTACATCAATGTTGAGGCCAGTTGCGGCACAGACTGTAAAAGCGACAGGGTTCTATTCCCACGTGGGAAAATGAAACATTTAATATCCTTATGTCTCGATCTGGTGTTGAGGCAAATCGCGACGTTGAGTTCTACCACTCAACACTCAATTCCTCCCGAATTTGAAAATGCGGAGCGAAATGTCTTAACACTACGCTCCCTCTACACACTCTATTACAACCGGAATACAGCGTGAAGCTAAAAAAAGGTGCCGTATTAAATTATGCATTAGTTTTCATGACAGGACATAAATATTTAGAGTATTTTTAATACAACGTCCTTTTTATCTAGGCTAAAGAAAAAAAAATCATTTGCTTTTTTTTGGGTAAACAGTGAGGAAAATACACAACAAAAAATATTAATAATTTACTTTAAAATGACTTAAAATTTTCCTACAACTGAGTGAGCACCATAAACATTCAACGATAACATAATTATTATTAACTTCCGCTCTAGGGATGAAACAATGGAAAGAATTTTACGAAATTATAAAGTACTTTTTACAAACGTCTATGTATTGTTATAATTATTTACTATAAATTAAAGAATATATGTATATTTTTATATCTTTTACGAACCCGGAGTTCAAACGACAGTTATGATAACACAAATTTTCTGGTTTCGTCGTACGCAGAATATTTTTCACAGCATTATAAGAAAGTGAGATAGGAAAAAATCGTTATTTTTTGGTAAAAGCGGCGATAAAGAATATTAAGGGAATTGTGATTGTAGGCATTATATCCGCGAAACGTCGCTATCTCTGTTATTACATTCCATCTCCAACCCTCGATGTACTGCACGTGTCTAGACAACATATTACTGTTTTACGAATCAGTATTTTTTTTTTCAGATAATAGAGACGAATTACGACTTAATGCTATAATAATGTCAGCTTATACGTACCTTGCTTTGTTGTTCGTTTGGTGATCCTATTTTTTTTATAAAATCGGGATCTCTTCTCTTCTCATTCCAATACTCGACTATGCCGATGTTTGCTATTTGGATGTGACTGAGAGCTACTTAACAAATTAGAGCGACTTCAAAATCTAGCCATACGCTTTGTTTACGGCTTGCATAAGTACGACCATGTTTCCCAATTTCGAGCTCAGCTTAATTGACTCCCAATTCGCCTTCGCCGTGATATGCACTTTTATTCCTTCCTTATATTCCTTTTTAAAATTTTGAATTATCCTGTTTACCTTCGCTTCCGCTTCAATGTGCTTCCCAGACCCTCACGCTCTAGGCGATCGTGTGTCATTCCGGCGTTGGACGTACCGAAGAGCAATACCAAATTCCTTCAAAAATCCTTTACTGTGTGTGCCGCGTCCCTTTGGAACCAACTTCCCAATCCTATTCAGAAATGCCCTTCTCTCCCCGCCGCCAACTTAGTACAAAAACTCCGTTTTTGTGCGTCCGTGCCGCGTTGCGGGACGGACGTTTATAAAAGTTTCATTTAAAATGTTTAATAATCGTGAAAATCAAAGATCTTGTTATATATAAGCAGCTTCATGCTGTATCCCGCTGTACTTCGTATCTTAGGTTAACTCTTCATAGGTTTACTCCTAAGTATATCCAACTATAGTTGTTAGAGAAATTTACATTTCTGGATTGCAATAAGCACGTGAGGAGGTGCTTAACAAAACTAGATCTTGTCAAAGCCCATTTGCTGAATAGATGCAAATGTGTTTGCACGAGCGGTCGACCACGAAGTTGGATGTTTGTATACAGGCCGACTAATTTGTAATACAATAGGTAATGTTCCATTATGGAGGCTATTATTTTAATTTGTATACAAGCATTAAAGACCACTGTGGTGGAGTGTGTGAATAATACAATGGGTATGTAACTTGTTAATTAATTATTAATATTAATTAAGGTAATTAATTAATTTCATTTCTTCACTCTGGCAAAAAGTTGAGTGTACAATCAAAGCTCAAAGAGTGAAAAGTAAGTGTTAGCACTAGAGTCTTTAAATATAGAAAGAAATAGAGAAGAAGAAGAAAGAAGAAAGAAGAATAATCATTATCAAACTTTGAAAGAGAAATAAGTAAATATGGAATCAAATACGGTTTCATTAAATAAAAATTTATGTCGACAAATAGATATAAAGTGTGCGGGAAAATAAACTAAAAGAAAATATTTTTCTTAGGATTTATTTCGTATTATAATTTGGTAATGAACACGAAAGCTGAATCAATATAAGGTCAGGGCAAAAGTATTTTCGTATTGTTCATACAAAGGAGAATATATTTTAGGTATATTTTTTTATTTATTTATAATATGCATGTGCCATTTTGACCGATGACTTGTTGCCATGACTGGCCTTATGGATAAACAAAAATATTTAATATTTAATTTTCTCCAGAGGAAACCAAACTCACACCTAACGTGTACGGTCACGCTTATGCTCCTGAGCCACGGCCTCAATTTATATCTCATACTTAAAGTTCTAAAACTCTACATGTAACTTACCTACGCAAATATTAATATATTCCAACGTCTCCGTCTATCGCACGCATTTAGTTAACGTGACAGACAGTCTTGAACGGTAGCAACAATAAGGGACAAATTACATTAACTGTTATTTACATGCAAATTCCTTTCTCAATTAGAAGTTCGTAGCGCATGCATTTCACGCTTAGTTGCATTATTGTATTGGCCTCATACTATCTTCATTTTCACCTACCGCTACAAAATATAATCAAAACCGTGTTTTTTTAGGGTAACAGTGTATCCTGCACACAGCAAAGTAGGTAGAGGGAACCATCTTCTGCCAAATTATGTAGGTATCAGGTGTTGTACTGTTAAGTAGCGGAACTCAGCGCCGCGTTTTGCCTAGACAACAGAACGAAAAAAAGATTTTTTTTTTCTTGAGTGGGAATCGAACCCACAACCTGTCACGTTTCACAGTCACACTTTGTGTCCATACGTCACGGCTGACCTCAATCATCGTTGAATTTACTTATTATTCTTTTTTATTATGTCTCTTGAAATTTAATAATACGATAAAATCTAAACACACCTCTATAGTACTAGAAATATTATAATACAATACGCAAAATAGGCTTTTAAAAAACATCTTTAAATCTTAAACGTAATATTATAGAAACTAGATATTTTATCCTGTCTTTATTAATAAAAAAAAATATTATTGAATACAGTTGAAATTACATCAAGATCCTTAAAAAGAAAGATTTTTATGTATTCTTTATTTCATTATTAAACTCCTATTTTATATAACTTGTCCTTCTTTGAAAAATTAAATCATATCATTGGATTAATTCCTTAATTAAATCATTAAACCAATTTTTCCAGTTAAATACATTCTCTCAATAAACAAGAACCGAAAGTCACAAACAAACCAAAACAAAATGGATTCCCATGACGCAATTGCCGGCTTTATTTGCGTTAGCCGCGATAAAAGAAAATTTACCTTTTAAAACAATCATATATCTATTATCAAAAACAAATGGTGGATTTCTGTAATAAATACAATGGCATTTTAGTTCTCCATTTTTTGTGTACTTTAATTTTAATAACCACAAAGCGTCATGTAGGGTTTCTGAGGGTTCCGTATCAATTTCAGGATTGTTGTTCAACGGAAAGTACAATTTAAAAAAGTTAGTAAACTTAAATTGAAGCACAAATGCTGGTTAGATTTCGTTGACTTAAAAGCTTAATTATTTTACCTTTGTCTAAGAAACCAGCTACCTATTTGAGTTTTCACCTTGTTACCTCCATGCGCTCTTGACATAAAAGGGCTTGGAGGAGGAAGGAGTTTTAAATTTGGAGGTACGAAACCTTAATAAAAAAAACTGAAATTAATATACAGATTTATAGTCTCTTGATACACAGAGGAAGCAATTTTAATGCAATCGAAGGATGGCAGATATCACCATTTATGCATCGTTTTTGGTGCATTTTGTTTGAAATTCTTGATAATATACCATATAAATAAAGGTAATAATCCAAAAATGAAAACTTATAGTTAGACTATAGAAAAAAATAATTACAAACCTATATTTGTAGTTAATTTCATACAAAATGAGTGCATATGCTTGGCATCTGAAATTTGATAACTTTTATAAGTTGCACTTCCCGTTAACCTACAATTCTCAAATAGTTACGGAAGCCTCAGTGCGCGGGTCCAACCCTCCACCGGCCTCGAATTTGTATATTCAAACTAAATAGAAATCAACCTTTAGCTTTAATTTCATACAGTAATTTCATAGGCCTGTATACCACAAAACCACAGTGGTGTCAATTCTTGAACAAATGTAAATCATATTTATGAAGATCTAATAAATTATTTCATAGATATTAAACTGAAATGTTTCAAATTATTGGAGACACGTCTCAATTACGAAAATTTGCGAAATTAATTGGAGTATTATATTCGTGAGATGAATCTTTACTAAACTTTTAGATTATTCAATTATTTCGCGTTCATGTTTCTGATATTTTGTGATATAATTGCTTTCATATGCAGATGACACAGTATTCATTTTAATTTTCGGCACTCAACACGTTTCTAAAGGCCAGTCGTTGCGCAGCGGCACGAAGCGTGACTGTAAAACCGTCTGGTTGTTGTTTCGATCCCTACTCGAGGAAATAAATAAATATTTAGTTCAATTTATATTTCCATTTGTTCGCTCTGGTGTCGAGGCTAAGCGCGGCGTTGAGTTTTGCCACTCAACACGCAGTGCCTCCAGAATTCGGCAGAAAGTGGGGAACGGAATGTCTTAACATTAGGTTCCCTCTGTCTACCCTGCATGTGCGGGACACAGCGTGAAGCTGATTATAACACGTTTCTACATTTGAGGCCGTCGTGGCGCAATGGTGGTGCAGCATTGTGGGTTCAATTCCCACTCTGAACTATATAATATGACGTTTTCTACTATAAATTATAATTAATATTGAAATTGTTATTTATCTACTCACAAATTGGAAAGGTTATTGTTAATTTCAAACTAAAAATATAATAAAGCAAAGCTAGTTCTGCCACACAAAGACAATAATTAAAACCAAATGTAATTTTCGTTGTACTGAACGATCCTTTTCATTCATCTACTAACGGAGTTAAGTCAATTCCATGTTAAAACTCCATTAAACGACAAGCTGGAACTGAACAATACATTCATGTTCACGATCGAATGAATTTCATAGTTCGGCGTTGTCGTACTCGCGGCGGCGTGTTGTTTTATTAATTTTTTTATATTTTTTGTGTTTTGTAGGTATTTTTATCTCTCCATTGTGGCCTATTATAACTGCGTCACGACAACTGAGGCAGAATTTTTAACGTTAAAACAACAGTTAGCGTTACAGGCACCGGTAATTCGATTAAAATAGTGATATGTTAAATATTTGTTTAATTTGATGGAATTTTCATGTGTTGCGTGTGTTATATATAATCTATCAATATGTATAAACGTATTGAGAATGATAAAAGTTAATAAATTCATACATCAGAGGAACACATAATGTCTGATATACGAAAATAAAAGTTATGCAATAAAAAATCCTATACTATGTTGCTAGTGTTGTTTAACAAGTATTCTTTTAGCCTCACGTTATATCCCGCGTACAAAGACCTCCCCTCTTTCCGCCGAAATTTTAAAGCCATTGCGTGTTAAGTTAAGTAAGTAAGCGCGCTTTGGTTTGAATAAGTCTTAAATATATAATCTATAAATTTATTATTAAAAATACGAGACTTACAATTATAAAATAGAGTCATTTACATAATATTTTTCAATAGCATAGGGAGCTTAATGTTAAGAGACTGCGTTCCCCAATTTTCACCGAATTCTGGAGGTATTGCGTGTTGAGTGGCGAAACTCAACGCCGCACTATGCCCTGACACCAGAGCGTAGAAATGAAAATATAAATGTAAAGAACAATTTCACTTCCTCGAGTGGAGATTGATCCCACAACCAGTCGATGTTACAGTTACACTTTGAGCCTCTGCGCCACGACCGGCCCTAAATTTATTAAAACCGCCGTTCTTTTTATAAAAAAATATAAGGATAAAATACTCAAAATGTTGTGTTTTTTAGTAAAAGAAGAAAGCAAACAACTTGAAGCATTTTTTATGCTAACCGAAGAGAAACACTTTTTTTACACTCTTTGGAGCTTTATAAATCATGACATATGCCGCCGCTGCTCATCAGCTATTTGAGCATTTGCCTTACTTACTACACATAAGATCTCGACGAGACGAGTCAGCAAATTTTGAATACAGCACACTAATTAGGTTTTATTATTAGTAATAAAGTATTTATTGTTGGTGAAAAAGGAAATAGTACTTTGGCTAAGTAAAGGAAACCTTCATGGCGCGAGTCTGACTCGCACTTGGCCATTTTTTTGTTATTATTTTTAAATTTGGTTTTGTAATAAATAAAAAAGATCTATTAAAGATTAAGACATTATATTGTATTAGTTTTCATCTCGTTCGAAACAGACAATAATTATTAACACGTTCATTTTAAACTTTAATTAATCCTGTTTGCATTTTTAAGTATCATGACTTTTACAAATTTATGAACCTTTGCTTTCTCATTTTCATGTTTTTATAACAGTCTCATTTTATAAAAGTTTTTGTGATGAAAGTACAGTACAGTAGTTATTTTTTCAGTAAAATGCAATAATGTTTTAGACTGAAGCGTGATTATTTTATAATTGATATTCTTATAAAAGATAAGTTTATGTAATTACAATTTCCTCTTTGTCAAAAATATGTAACATCACTTTGTTGTCCATCTGGCGAAGTTATTTATCTTAAGATAGCATGGAGATATCAAACTAAAAATCTATAACTAAAAACAAATATTAAAGCTTAAAATATAAAGCTTCTATATAAATCAATACAGTCAAAATATCCTTCGTGTAGCTTTTTCTATGAAATTCGCCGCGTAAACAAAACCTATAGAGTATTTCTCGTGGACCTATGAAATGTGGCATGAAGTGACAAGTTACAATTTTAATAAAAGAAAAAATCCAAAGAGTCTAAATTTATTGGTATTTTACAAGATAAAGTAATTACAAACTTCTGTTTGTAGTTCATTTCAATAGGATCCCAGAAAACGTCAAAGAATTTTCTATATCACGATTTAAAAAAATTGTAAAAATACATTTGTGTGGTAAAGGTTATTACCAAATTAATGATTTTGTAAATGATAACACGCATTGGGAATGAAATGCTCGCTGCAGTCTGTCTCAAAAGTATCATGGTCACAGATTAAATATGTATTTGTATAAAATTGATTTTAATTTGTATAAATTCGATTTCCCACGTACTCCTCATCATTTTTAGACATTACGCGTTGAATGGCATAGCAGGAAGCGAGCAAACAAAAATATTTTCTCTCAATAAGAATCGAATCCACAACCGTCTCGTTTGCAGTTAGAAACCTATTAATAGCTTAAAAGATAAAACATATATTTCCAGAAATCCAATAAGGAAATGAAGCGTTCTTTCCATGCGAACATTGACAGGTGAGTAAAATTCAATAAAGCAGTACGCATATACCTACTACACTATAGCTGTTTGTCCTCGGACGAAAACGAGCTGTGAATATTTGATGAAGGACGTCACTGGGCATCGACCTGGAGTGAAATTTGTAATATTTATTGCAACAAGCAGAAACTGTACTAATATTAAAGAACATGACGAAAATTTTGGTACTTAATTCTTTTTTTCTTTCTATTCTTTGTAGTTTACGACTAGTATTATAAAAGCGATAACTTCGTGACGAGTTATTACAATATGGAATTATATATATATGTTTACGTTTAAATACACTTATATGTACTAAGCTATAACAAACTTTGTTCATTATAATATACACATAGTTAATATTATTATTTCTTTGCTCCAGGTGTCGAAGCAAAAAGCTCCGTTAAATTTCGCCACTCAACAAGCAATGCCCCTAGAATTCGGCGAAATATAGGAAACGGAGTGTCTTGACACTAGGGTGTCCTCTGCCTACCCTGCTGTTAGCCAGATACAGCATGACGATAAACTTTCACAAACGTGTTATTATGTTCATACACTTAGATACATTATTGAGAAAACAAAGAAAATCTAGTCACTAACTTACTCTGCTCTCTCCCTCTCACTCAGTTATGTCACATAAATTGCGATAAGTGATGTAGTGGCACTTTAAACTGTAACTGGACTATGAAGGGGAAATTAAAACATCCATCCATCATACTTTTTACTTTCGATTTTGTTGCTGTTGTCATATTGCTACGCGGATGCGGGTTCAAATACCGTTAGCCTTTTAAAATAGAACTGTACTGAATTTTTGAGATGGAAATGATGTTTTAAGTAAAATTATTGAACTAGTGTAAAATATTAATAAAATAAAAATAAAACGCAGCTCAATTTTTTTGTCATATTTTATTATATTATTCACAGATTTTAAAATATGTAACATTGCATTGAAATTTTTATATTGTTAGAGGATTTAAAACTTTCATTAACCCTACTTACTACTACTTACGATGTGTCAGCTACCTATAATTTTGTAAGAAATTATGTTTAAATATAGGTTCTTAACTACAAAAATCCAAATTTATTCTTTGACGTCAGTGTTATTTTAATTAATTTTTTTTAATTTTTTTACTTAGTCAATAAATTTTGAAAATTGTACTACAATAATAAGGTAAGTGATGCAAACGCTTATATAACTTAGGGGCAGTGTCATATCTAATTTTAAAACGCCCTCTAAAGAATATGTGAACGTGTTCTGATGAGTCAATTGGAAGAACGCTTTCAGCTTACGATTTTCTATTTTATCTGAAAAATATAATGTAAAGATTAAATATAATGTAAATATAAAGATTATCTTACTTTACTAGTAAGCCCAACACAAGTTTAACGTTGTCCTATCCAGAAATGAAATATAATATTATTATTAAGTTTTAGATTTTTTTATATCCTGACTATGCAGTGACTTTCCTATATTCGTTGTTGGGCTTACGGTTTTGCATATCTGGATTCGCGAGCCACCACTGTTATACCTCCATCTAGTCTGTGAAAGTGGTGTCGTTTCTCCGCTCTTCTACATATTCAACCCCCATTTCTACCTGTCCTATACCCCTTCTTTTGGTTTTTTTACTGGCTCACTGACTAAGGCGTCGCTGCTAAATGACGCAGGTATATAGTTCGTTATATCATCCAACCAGTTCTTTTATACGGCAAGAAATGCTAGCCAGCACTATCTCGGTACATTCAGGAGCTTCAAACGTCACAGAAATAAAGATGTTGAGGTGAATGTGCAGGAGCATAACGTGGTCTGACCGTATACGTAACATGTTAATTTAAGGTAAGCAGATAAGTTCCAAGAGCGTCGCCTGATATGTTATGGCCACGTTGCGCGGCCTAAAAACTATTTCAGATGCAAGTTCCTTGCTATGTCTTTTCCGTGAGACCTTTCGGACTCCCAAGGAAGCGTTGGTTGGATATCGCGATGCAGGACATGAGACTCAATGGCATAACCTTCGAGGATGTTAAAGACCGTGCAAAGTAGAGTAAGTTCAGCTGAAAGGCGGATCTTGGCAAACGCCAGGATTGATGCCAAGAGGAAGAAGGGTTTTAGATTTTTTTAGCCCTACGGATTTAGAAAATAGCCAAAATCCAGGATTCCAATAGGAGGACATGGAGGAAAGTGATAAACACACGTAAAGAAGTACAGGTATTTCAATACAAAATGAATATATAATCTAATAAGTAACAGCCTGCAAAGTAAATTACTTATTATTAAATCCCGTTCGTTTCCCGCTTTCTGCCGAATTCTGGAGGCATTTCGTGTCAAGTGGTTTCGTGTTCGTGTCGTTCAACGCCGCGCTTTGCCTTGACCAGAGCGAAGAAATGGAAATAAAAATGTAAGTAAATATTTCATCTCCTCGAGTGGGGATCGAACCCACAACCAGTTGCTTTTACAGTCACACTTTGTGCCCCTACGCCACGACTGGTCTCAATATAATATCATACTTATTATTTTAATTATAGTTTAATACACATACCCAGTTGTTCATGGCTGTTTAAGGTATCATAAATCATAATACGAATTTGATCCACTTGTGCCCTTGTTCTGTTGGAATAGTAGCATGGCATGACCAAGAGAATTATATATTTCATACAGCGGCTTAAAGTGGATATAAAGATCGATTGAGCTGCCTATAAAGTTATTTATACATCAATAATAATCAATCAATGAATCAATTTAATTCATAATATAAAGTATAGACTGGAGCCAGTCGTGACGGCAAAAAATTGCAAGTTTAAACACGACAGACTGTAAGTTCGATTCCCACTCGAGGAAATAATTATACCTCCAGTATTCTGTGTACAGTGAGGAACGGAAGTTTAATGCGAAAGGAGTCTCTTGACAATAGATTTCCAGATTTCCTCTTCTATATTACATGAAACTAAAATAATATAATAGAAAAAAAAATAGTACTAACAAAAGCTGATAGTGTGTTGACCTGAAACTCTTTAATACAAAATTTCAAAATCATTACTGTAGTTAAGCCCGATGTCACCAGCATTACAATTAACTGAAACAGAAAAAGAAATGTTAATAAAAATTAGGGCACCTAAAATCATCGTAAAAAACAAACATGATTACCGAGAAACTTATAATGAAGTTTAAATAATTACAACATTTATGAAGAAGATCGTACGAATTATGCAAAGAAGTTGTATCAAGATACGCCCTTGATGCTAATTTTTCTAATCCACTGGTTTCACAGGTTTCCTTTGCTGCAGCATTATTTGCCATAAGACTTTTTGCAACATGCGCCTTTAAAACAGTAAGTCTTTTCAAGACCGTCGTGAGCAAAAAACAGAAAAATACAATTTCAATCTCATGCACCGTAACTGGTATATAAAGAAAATAATTTGAAATCGATATATTCAAATCGCTTTGCCACCAAAAACATAAATTTGATAGATTTTCTAATATATTATATAAGACGGCGGCACTTATTGCATAAAAATAATGGCGTTTTTGTGTTTTAAGTAATTTCTCATTCAAAATATTGAGGTTCTCATCAAATTTTTTGATAGTTGAGAAAAATTTTAGAAGTTTATTTTCTTGTATAAGCATAGCATTTAAGCCTAAAATCAAATGCTCTGCAGCCACTGTGATCTTGAAAACGAATTCTGTAGTATAAATGTGACCATCTGCTATAAGGTATATATTTAAAGTCAAAAGAAAAAGTATGGTGTAAACATAACTCATCCACCGGACAATTTTCCTACAAGAAAAGAAATATACACGATTCACTCCAAGTAACATTCCTAACACAATGAGATATTTAACATTATCTATTTCAGCACTTTCATTTTGCACATAATTATTTCGTTTTGGTGATGGTGGTTCTTTCTGAGATGTTCTTTTTTCTTGAACAGTATACATTTGTGCTGTCAAGCGTCTTATCTGAACAATAAAAGGCTGTATAAATTTCTGGCCATTGCCAGAAATTGGTTCATTAACCAAAAGTATAATTTAGTAATACCTATATAATTCGTAGGGCGGCCGATAAGGGAAATTTAATTCCATTATGGTAATAGGTACGATACGTCAATTCTGACAAAATATTATTAAAATACATAAATATTTTATAAATTGTGACTATAGGCTTATACAGGGTATTACTGAAACCTATCGTTATTAATATGTTTTTATCTTAAATGTCAACAAACCAAACACAATAATTGTATTACAAGCTTTTGAGATGAAGGGAAAATTGAAAAACCTTTTTTTAAGATTTGTCGATCAGTTAAATTTAAATTACCTGCGTGCTATAATTAAATTTTTTGTAAAGCATGTGCATACATAATAAGGAAAAGATTGTCACCTATTCCACGGTAATAAGTGATGGTACAGAAAAATGAGCTAGATTTTTGCCCTATTATTTCAGAATATGAAGACTTCTTGTATGGTACAATATGAATGTGTTATTTTTAAATACTAATTTAATTTCTTTTACTATATTCTGCTTATAAATTTAGTGGAAGGCTTCAAAAAGAAAACATTTTCTAAATATATTTTTAGTTATAGTATAAAAAGAAAACATCTATGCTAATAAATTATTCAAGGACAATCATTTAATTTATTTAGAATAATTTTTAACCGACTTCTGTAAAAAGAGGAGGTTATCAATTTGACTGTATTTTTTTAAATTTCTTACCTCAAAACTTTTGACTTGGTGAAAAAGAATTTTATTATTCTTTTTTTATTTGAAGGTTTTTTTTTCGCAAAAAGATCTATTTTATTTATTTATTTATTAAGAACAACTAACGTAACATACACTCGTTCAGATATTATAAGCGTGTCATAAAATCTATGGGCTTCGCACTTCTTTACTTATAATCTTGGTTTGTGGTTTTTAGATCTTTATTATTTTTAATACGAAAGCCCAGAAGTTGAATTGATTTAATTGTGATTTTGTTGATGTATGTGTGAACTTACTGTCAAAGTTAACTGCTAAGTCGCTGATAGCTCCATCTTCTGAATTCTATGATGTCTTGTTATGAATGGTGTAAGCTAGTGAATTCCCTAAAATACCTAATTATTTAATGTAGATATTTAACGAATTTAGTAGCTTCTAATACTTTCCATTTGCCATCTAATATTTTTATCTAATAAACAAAACGCAGATTCATATACTCGGTGTTTATACGATCGAAATGGACATACAAAATCTTAACATAATTCAGTTACAGTTTTACTTTCAAAACAATACTTCTTGCTGTCCCGTGTCTTCTTACATATGACACTATTCGGTTTGCATCCTCTTCTGATTTTTCATGAATATATTATTCAGTACAAAAATAATTAAATGTATTATGTAGCTCAATTTGAATCCTCGCGTCTTGGATAATGTCCAAACTTTCCAAGCCAATTGAGCTGTATATTTCTCATCGCACCACATTTAAATTCATTTACAATTAAATTTTGTATACAACGTAAAAAATTTTTTTCAATTTAATATTATAGATTGTTCTTTTTAATTTTCTATGAACTATTTACTATTGACTGTAATATTATAATCTCTGAAAACGCTTATTGAGAGGATCATATGACGAGGGTCGAATTTAGACATATTGTATTTGAAAATAATTTCTATGTAGAGACCCCAACGGTCATCAAGGTCTTTTGTAACGTTCCTTTTATGTTATGAACTTAACGTTATCTACAGAAAAATGTGAACTAAATATAAACTGAATGTGTTATTATTATTATTTTCGGGCTTACACATACATAATGTAATTTCGATCACAAAGAAATATTATTATTCGAAGTAAAGAATTTAATCTGCGGCGTAGAGTGCCTCCATTCAGTGCATTCACTCCCGAAGAATTTGGCGTAAAGTGGGGGACGGAGTGTCTTAGCACTAGGTTCCCAGATTCACCCTGTCTACATGTGTGTATGCATGATAAAAATATTTCGTTTATTACACGTTAACTCGCTTTCGACACGATATTCATCGCTTTCAAATTGCCACTGGAGACCAGGTTGTTACTGGGATATGCGCCTAGATACGCCCATGTATTTATGTGTACAAATAAACACTAGACACGTTCTTATTTGTCAAGTAGTGGACCGTTTATAGCCACAATAAACTGTTTGTAATAAACTTCAGTCATACCATTTATTTTACTGCTACACATGATACGAAGGAATACAACTGCAAGACCTTATAAAAACGGGTTACATCGTCAAATTTGTTGTTTTGAAGTTATATTTAAAAAAAATTACGTTTAAATTATATTCAAAAGAGAGCGTACCATTGTAAACGCAATATTTTGTGGGTTCCATTTCCTCTGGTGGCATTTCAAGGTATGGGGTGTTGATTGGCGGAACTCAACGCCGAGCTTTTGCCTTGATGCCAGAGCGAAGAAATGGAAATATTAATTCATTCCCCCGAGTGAGGATCGAAATCACAACCATTGCGTTACAGTCACTCTTGTAACCCTGCACCACGACTGCCTCAAAATTCATATATTTATAAACTGAATATTTTAACTTTACAATACAAGATTAGATTATATTGTGCTGTGTAAATGCAATGTAGGTTTTACCATTTCCACAAACAATAAAAATGAAGTTACAACTTACTTAAATTCGTTGAAATTTTATAAAATTCTCATAGTAAAAGCTAAGAAAGTGCACAAAGAAATTGAATTTTATACAATAGATCCAAAGAAGGATGCGGAACGCCTTTGGGTTTTGTTGAAGGAAACGCTTATAGCGCATTAGGCCGCTATTGCGTGCGATACGCAAATCCCGAGCTCTAGAAGCGATATCAAACGACCCTAATATATATCGGATGGAATTGATCTGTTTTATTCTTGTGTATACCTTATTTAAAGCGAGTGCTACTAAATATTTTGAAATATTTCTTAAATATAAATTGTTTCAAAATATTACTATTATAAATAATAGTTATTTTATAAATAAAACTAATTGATTACTTTAAACGCAATAGGTATAATTCGAGAAAATGAAATATTTAATATTTTTATTTCTTTGCTCTGGTGTCGAGACAAAGTGCGTTGAGTTCCGCCACTCAATGCCTCCAGAATTCAGCGGAGAGGGAGTGTCTCAACATAACATTCTCAGTTCATTCCCTATACCTACTTTGTCGTGATACAGCATAAAGCTAACAAAATAAAAAAAGATAATTTTATAATTTAAATGACATTCGTACATGATCCTTACCTAGGAAAAATAAAAGCTTAATTAGTCTCGGGAACTTTTTCTAAGCTCACTTGATATATAATTAAAATCATGCACGTTTTTAGAAAACGAACGGTTTTTTTTATGTAGCGAGATTTTTGTGTGTCTTAACACTAGGCTCCCTCTGCCTACGTTAACCTAAAAAATAGACTAACTCTTGATAAAAGTTGAATAATTTATTTTTTATTTCATCAGCTTCACGCTGTATCTCACACACAGCGGAGTAAAAACAGGGAACCTATTATTACCTACCAACGAGTCGCCACGATAGGTCTCTAATTTATTTTATTGCATTGAAAAAATATAGAGGCAAATGTAGTTTTTTGAATTAATATTGAGAGGCTATCATTGATATATGTGAATTGTCCATACTTATAAACAAATCACATAACTTCGAATGAAACCAAAAAACCAATCCATAATCAAAGACATGCAATATAATTTGAACTCATTCTACCGTCGTGTAGTTTTCATTACTCAATATAAATCACAAAAAATTCAACACCTACGTTTCACGGTTAAAATCACGAAACCGCAATTAAAACGAGATATTCCTGCAGAAGCACGTAATTATCTTGAACTTTTTTGTTTTTTTTGTTTGGCTTTCGTTAAACCACCGTTAAGTGGTTTAAAATTAAGTTAGTGTTAAGTGAGTTAGTGGTAAGTAATAAATACTAAGATCTGCGTGTATATACATATATAATTATTTTTTCACTTCACTCTTTACCCCGCATATAGTGGGGTGGGCAGAGGAAATTGAATTTCAGGCTTTCCGTTCCCAATTTTCGAGACATTGCACTTTTAGTTGGGGTTGGTTGGCCATCAGGGTCCTGTGAGACAAGGACCGACTACAAATACGAAGATTGTGGATTGAATACTTGTTCGGAGAGACTAATTATTTTTATATCCCTGCTGTGAGAGGTAGATCTATTTCTTTTAGTTACAATAGTCGTTTTCACAACAATATCTAAAATATTATTTAGGTGCAAAGTCAAAATGAAATTATTTTACGAAATCGTTCATCTCAGTCACAGAAACAATAATTTGTAAACTAGAGTAGCTTTCGGAAAATTAAATAGAGTATTTATCTTTTATAATGTATTCTGTTTCTGTAAAAGCTTAAACAAATTAAAATATAAATTTATTATAAAACGTCAATATCGTTCTCTATTCAGTTAAGGGGTGCGTATATGTTAGTGTATAATAATAATAATACTTTAAAATAAATTCAAATTGAAATTCAATAATGTAAGCTTTCCTCAATATTATATTTAAATAAATTCCACCGACATATTACAAAAATTCATTCTCTCGAAATTATTTTTTTATGCTAGTCTGCCCTGTTATATTGTCGGGAAGAAGAGTCTCTCCATTTCTTCCACTCTTCCATATTCTATATTATGCTATTGTGCATCAGTCAGACCTGTAATGGTCCAGCTCGTCTCGCCATCTCCATTTTGGTCCTTATGAATATTTATATATACGATAATAATAATGTAATTTTTATATGAAAACTAAATCAAAATCGAAACCTAAAAACGAACATAAAACAAATTAAACACCTTAAAACAACAAATTATCAAATATCATCCACGACTATAAGGGAGCATTGTTATTTCTTGCGACTTCGTAGATGCTTAAGTTTCTATTAAATGAGAGGAGGGGCTTACGAATAGTGTTCACTCACCCGATTATATTAGATATGTGAATGAGAAAACAACACGAGTTTTGAACTTGGACTGACAATTTATCATGAAGGCACCATTTTGTTGTCACATCTTGCATGCGACGCTAACGTGCTGTCCTAGAGTTTTCTTGTTGGCTGAATATGTGAATGAATACATAAGTATAAAAATGTAGACCCTTTTTCTTTTTATCAAATTGAAAATAACAAAACACAATTACAGCATTGTATTGTATTAATAATATATAGATAAGTGTTATATATAATACGTAAAGCAAAAACTTTAGTCGCTTTTTACAAAAATTGCGCGGGCAGAGGAGTATGAAATTTGGCATACCTGTAGTTTATATGTAGGAAAAGAGCAGAACTAGTAGAGAAATATTTTTTAATAATAATGCTTATAAAGTACATTAAAATCAATAATTAAAATATTACACACACTACCATACATTTGATAATATTAATATATACTCTAGTATTATATAGTTACATACACGTTGCCAAGGCAACATTATGAAATACATAAAGTTATACTTTATATATTTCATACAATACCGAAAAAAATTAAAATAATCTTCCAACTAAATACAAGGTCGCTGACTCGACAAGCTACCCCATAATCTTGTAACTTTAGCCCAAAAGTCGTTAACGTGTTCTCTCAAACGCCGGAAGTTGCCTGATGTATCGGTAACTGGGACATTTTCCTTTATGTTACACGTCGTTACAGGACGAATGAGCCACGACGTGGAAAATAATACATTTGCTGGAACCTCCAGAGCACCTTTCATATGGCATATTATGTAACCAGGTATTGACTATGAAAGCTTTTGATGAAGATGAAAGTGATTTTATTTATTTATTAGATTTGTATTCTGCTGTTTTTTCCTTTGGTTGAATTGTAGTGTCTGAGGAGACCAATTTTGTTGGATGGATATTTTATAAATAATATTAATATGTGGAAAATGTAGAAAGTCTTATGTTTCCATTAAGACACTTTCAATCCCCCTTTTCACTGATTCAACAGGCATTGCGTCCTGAGTGGCGGAACTCAACACCGCGCTTTGCCTTATTAGCAGAGCGCGGTAATGAATCAAAATCAAAAACGGGAATCAAAACCACAATCTGCATCCGTTTGCACGTTTGCATCCGCACACATGTGCCGCACTGCCACGAATTTTATCAATTAGTCATATTTTGCAAATCCTCCGTTTATTAGGAAGTCATCTGCACCACAAAGACAAGTCGTTAGCAGTACTATAAAGACAGATATTAGCGCTTTAAGCATTAACACATTGCGAGTCAGAGATAGTAACTAAACTACTTAAGTTATTCGCTTTGTTCCAAGCGTGTGTTCTCTATTAGCGGTAAATGGGTGCAAGCTTCCAAATTCTCAACTATTATGCTTACACTAGAAAATGGCTAGTACTGATAAAATTATGTTAATATTAACGTTTCCAATAAAAAAATTATAGTTTTTGAGTATTTTTTATTTGTATGCCTCTTATTTTTATTTACTTGAAAATATATTAAAACTCTCAAAATAACCACACCACAATAAAAAAACATCGACATATATATACAGCATAAAAGCAGAATACACAAAATGGTTAACTTATGGTTAAGTAGCCATCTCTTACAGACAACCTTAAGAGTGAAAAGAAACTTATACTTATGAGCATATGATAGTAATAATTTTACATAAATATCTTACTTTTGGTGTTAAAAAGTATAAAATATGTTATATTGTAATTAAAACAATATACACAACTTAAGAATCTATTGTTTTTAATTGGATATTAAAGAAAATATGCTTGCAATATTCAGGTCTATGGGAAAGACCCTAATGTTTTTGATCGCGTGGCGAATTTCATACAAAATGCATTAAAAAACGATATACAGTTATGTATCGTTTTATTGCAATAATATCTTTTGATTGCATTGACTTTGAACTTTGTTCTTTTTTTGTGCTCAACTGAGACTTTGAATGATCTTGACAGATGGAATCTTAAAACAAAAAAGTAATTTATTTTGCTTTGTTGTTGTAGTGTATCATGTAAATATATACAATCTACCACTGAATTTTCCATATGTACGTCGCCGGGCGTGTTGAATTTCCCGTGAGATTGAAAACAATCATGAGTGGTTTATCAAAATACTGTATCAACATAAAACAATATATGTATTTCTTGAGCTACGATATCTTTTTCTTTCCTTTTATTTTTATTAATAGTATGTAACACGTGACGTGACATGACGTGCTACGAAACCAAACGCTGCGTTTATTTTGCTAGAGTGTCCTAGTTCTAGTATATATATCATATTATTATTATGAATATAGTAAATTATTATCAGTAATTTGACGATCATTCTTACTAAAAATTAAACATATACATTTAACTTGTCGCTTAAGCGATCAATAATTTACTTGTAAACTGAATAAATTAAAATATAATATTTTCATTTCTACACTCTGGTCTCAAGGCAAAAAGCGGTGAGTTCCGCCAGTCAACACGCGATGCTTCCAGAATTCAGTGGAAAGATGAGAGTGGAGTGTCTTAAATCTAGCGTTCCTCTAGGCAGGCGGACGCTAGATTTAATAAGCATCCACTGCCCTGCTACATACGGGATACAGCGTGAAGCTGAAAAAAAGACTGTATATTAAATTGCTGTTGCCCAATCCATCTATTTCAATATATGTTTATAAGAAGTGTGACTGTAAAACCGACTGGTTGTGGGTTCGATCCCCACTCGAGGAGATGAAATATTTACTTAAATTTATATTTCCATTTCTTCGCTCTGGTATCAAGGCAAAAGCGCGGCGTTGAATTCTGCCACTCAACACGCTATGCCTCCAAAATTCGGCAGAAAGTGGGGAACGGAGTGTCTTAACACCCTCTGCCTACCCTGCTGTGTACGGGATATAGCGTGAAGCTAATTTAATTTTTTTTAAAAACTAATACTTCAGGTACGTCAGGTATAGGATTACTTCGTTTTTTATTATAAAAAGTACTTTATAGAAATTATTTTATTTATTACATTTTATTAATTTGCTTGCTTTTAATAAAAATCACCAACTCGTGTCTCCGTTATTGGCTTAGCATTGAGAAGTTTTCCAATAAATAAAAGTTGTTTTGACGCTTCGAAACGTTGAATAATTTACTTTTAGAGGAAATTTGTCAATAGCTGCGAAGCCTATGATTGATTTGTTGAAGAATAATATTTGTGGAAATTAGTCATTCTCAGCAAAGTTATTTTTCTATTCAATATTTATGTTACTGCAATAATAGATCAGTTCGCTGCAGTTAAGCTCTTTTTTATATTTTGGTACGATAGTAGTTTATTTAAGGGAATAGATCATTTTTTTTTTGGAAACAGAGCGAATAGAGTTATTACACAACATTTTTTAATCTGTACTAGGGACACAAGCGTACGACTGTAAAGTCTTCCTTAAAGTAATCCTTAGTCTGACTTTAAAATACGTTATTAATACTGACTAAATAAGGCAAAGACTATCTTCATAAAATTTTATTGATGATGAAATAATTTTTGCTCGTAAGTTTTTAATATAAATGTGAAATAAAAATCGACGAAATGTCCCTATGATATGATGATTATGATGATTGATATGATGACGATTGATATGATTTTCAAAAATTTTTTCCCAAAAAATGCCTCATTGTCACTTATTGATAAGATGTAGATATATAATGTCCCGGACTATTTTTTAGATCTTATAGAATTGAATATTTTTGTCATACAACGCACGTAGTGACGTAAAATTAACTATTTATGAAGCGCACGCGCTTAAAATTAATTTTAAAGCAATTCGATGGCGTTCCTTATTATTGTTATTTCGTTATTTAGGGCTAAATGAAGAATGTAGCTCTCATATAAAATAAAAAGAAAGTAAATCGGATCAATTATTATACTAGTATAGAGTAGTATAAATTATTAAGGTTTACTATGACAATCACGTATCGTACTTATCTTCTATATATATATATATATATATATATATATATATATATATATATATATATATATATATATATATATATATATATATATATATATATATATATATATATATATATATATATATATATATATATATATATATAGATATATAACCTTAATAATTTATACTACTCTATACTAGTATAATAATTGATCCGATTTACTTTCTTTATATATATATATATATAAAAGGACATATACCTGACTGTCTGAAGTAAGACGCACGCACAGCTTTAACCGCTGATGGTAGAAACAAAAATTGTGAAATTTGAACAGATGTTTATTTTCATAATGTGGACATCCACTAAGAAGGGATTGTGAGAAATTTTAACCCTAAGGGGAAGTTTTTATGGATTTTTTTTTAAATTGGCACCGACTTTTATAAAATTTGAAATCAGACTCTTAAATATATTTCCTTGAATTTTAAAGTTTTTGTAGAATTCACCCCCTAAGAGTGCAAATAAGGAGTTGGAGTTGAAAGCTTATATGGAAAAATTTGAAACGTCACCAATTTTTATAAAAATTTATATTCAGACTGTAAAAATATTTTATTGAACACGTGTTTCGTGGTTTTTTTAGAATTCACCCCTAAGGGTGCAAATAAGGCGAAGCTGCCGCGCCCGCTAGTATTATATAAATTTGCAAGTTTGTTCCACTTTCATGTCAAAGTACTGATTTAGATTTTTTTATTTTCTGTACGGATTTAGATGAAATTTTGCGGTAGTTTCATCTAATTACAGTAGTATATTTATACAAAATGTGTACAATTTATATATTTCAATATAATATAATAATAATTGTGAACGGGCGAACCCACGTTTGGGTTGTTGTTCAATAAGCCTAAATTAGTAAAGCGTGTGTGAGATGCGTCGATAAATGGGTCAGCCTATCTCTTCGTATAAGGATTAAAGGGACCGTCGGTCATTTGCTAAGTGCCAATTGATTAGTATCAATTTAAAAATGCTATTATTGTGGGCTTGGCTCTTATTCGTAATATTTTTTTTCCTACTTGTCCGCTCTGGCAAGACAAATTACGGCGTAATCTGGCTGGATCTACCCTTCATCTCGGACACTTACATTTTTATTGTTTTTTTTTAATTTTCCTATTTAAAAACATTGCATATTGGGTGATCCAATTCAAAATTGCGCTTTTGACACAAAGCAGCGGAACACATATATCCAAACAGTTTCAATGTGGAAATGTAAATTATAATCACCGTGGCATCAATTTATTATTGTCTTAAATATAATTCAATTCGAGATTTCTATACAATCTACATAATTATAATGAGATACTGTTGTGTGAAGTGATTTATTATTGATTTATTTTTTTGCAATCACTATAAACACTTCTCATACTTCTAATATTTTTTTACAACGGCACGAAACAAAAATGCAAACCTTGTTTTCAATATAAGCCATCTTTTTGGGAACCGAGCATTACGCCTAGATATGCGAATTACGAATTTTCTACATACCATTAGATGATGGAAATAGACTATCGAAAAAGGTTTTCTATTTTTCGCTAAGCCATTTCTTGAAAATATCCGATGGGAACATGAGTATTGAAGAGAAAATCCACTCCCTATAAAATAGCCGGAGCTGATAGTTTTTCTATTAGTCTTTATCAAATATCTTTTATCTTTGAGATAAAATCCTAACTGTCTCCTTTTACTGGAAAAAAACTATTCGAGCTTAAGGATTGAACTAATACAGGTTCAAGAGAAATAAGTTTAATAGAATTATTCAATTATTCAGAATTTCAGTAATACGATAGGCAAGAATAATGGCTACATACGTACAATGTACATTAATTACTCTTAATTGTTATAAAATAATTGGCTTCATCCCGCACACAGAAACCCTGCTGAGGCAGAGAAAACCTAGTGAAAGGACTCTCAATTCCTCATTTAACTCTGAATCACTCAACGTCCCGCTTTGCCTCGACATCAGAGTGAAGAAATCAAAATATAATTTTAAATAAATATTTCATTTCTTCAAGAAAGCATCGAACCCACAACTAGTAGTAGTAAGCGTAGGAACAAGTGTGATTGTAAGTTACATACTTCTGTTCCTAAGCCTCTATCGCTAACATAATAGAGTATTTAGATGGAAACAACAACCCAAGTGTGCTACAGGGAAGGCGACAGGAAAAACTTGTTTCCATTATTCTCCCCCTTTTTACCTGATTAATTAATTATGTCCTTTAAGTAAAATATTTCAATGCTATAATTAACATTAATAAATATAAAAGATGTATCATTAAATCAGCCTCTAATTAAGCTACTAGTCGAAAAGTTAGATGACTAGTAATTTCTACTATTAAGTTTGGAGATCATTAAACCAATAATATTTGAACTCTGTGATATTTTAGCTTCACACAGTTTTTTTACACATGGCAAGAACCAAAATTTAAGATACTTACGGTCTAATATTTACCCCCGAATTTTGGAGACATTCGTGCGGAGTGGCAACGCCGCTCTTTGCCTCGACACTAGATCGGAGAAATGAAAATATTAAATATTTTATTTCCTCGAATCACACGCTTGTACCCTACGTCACGGTTGGTCTCTGTGTAATGATAAAGTAATATATTGTCTTCGTAAAAAAAAATACTGCATTCAAAATCATACAATCACACGCACACAGAAGGGTAGGCCTATTGTTAAAACATCCTGTTCCTTATTTTCCACCGGATTAAGTGGTGGGACTTGACGCCGCGATGTATAGGTAAATTAAAATTATTATTATTATTATTATCATTATGTATTAACAACAATTTGAAGCCAACAGAATAATATTATTAAAAAAATTATATGTCGCCACAAATTACACAATACAAAAAAAATAAAGAAACAATTTTATTTTTAAAATATATTAAACCGCAGAACAATTATGAAAAGGCCCGTATTTTTCTGTACCAACACTTGAGGCGTGGCACCCCGTAAATGAACGCTTATCCTATACAGTGGGCTGCGTAATACGGACAAAGAGGCATTCCCTGCCATGCGACATCACGACCAGTCTGTCCGGATCCCCGTTGCTGATTAAAAAACTTCATAAGCAAGTGGTTTGAATGGAAGCCTAAAGTTCTTTTTAAATTGGTTCGCTGGAAATCCCAAGCCGTTTCGTTTTTGTGAAGAGCTCAGTATGATAATAGTTAAGGTTTCCTGTTTTAACTTGAAGCTTAATGATTTCCTTTTTTATTGTGTATTTTCAGTCTCAGTCTTAACATTAGTGTTCTTTTTTATTTTATTTTTTTCTTGTTAATAAATAATGTTAAGAATTAAAAATTAATAATGTTAAAATCAGCTTGACGCTGTATCCCACACACATCAGAGCAACAGAGAGAGACAACCAAGTGTAAAAAAAATCCGTTCCCCACAGTGCCAGCGAAGTGCCGAAATCTGGAATTCGGCACTTCGTCACTCGAAAGACTGACGGCGAAACAGAAGTTTAATATTAGTTTCCCCCTGCCTATATACTGTGTGCGGAATGCAGCATAAAGCACAATATAACAACATAACAGTATCATCTACCTTTTTTTTTAAGTAGAGTAACAAAAACCAACCCCCAATATTACACGTGAATAGGATTTCTACGTAGCGTACCATGCAATAACAGGGCAGAAGAATTCCTACAAAGGTATGTGTGCTTCCATTCGAGCCAATAAATACCAGATAATTCTCGTGCGCTGTCTGTTATAGAGTTTTGTTAAATATCACTATTGTAGTGAATGTTTGTAATTAAATTTACGTATCTATACCTATCTGTATCTATACTTATAATAAGATCGTATCGAATCGGTCGGTGTCTGTACATCATATAGGTGAAGTAAAATCATAAGAGAACTAGAAGTAAAACTAAGTAAAAAAGATTTATTTTGTGCATAGCACTACAGATAACTATATTGCGTGCGGATTTCATTAATCCTATTAAAACACAACATAAAAAAACAACGTTGTAAACATTAAAGGACCAACATTTTAAAAAATATTACACTTTTTTTAAAAAAATGCCTAGATGCCGCACGGAGATTCCAACATTCATAATTAACGTAGGTATGTACTAAAAGATTTAAAAATCTTGTATAATTTTGAACGCTACCAAAAAGTTTTATTAAAGTAAAACTGTAACTTTCATGACTGTGCCACTAACTTTGTGTAGTTAATGACGTTAATATTTAATCTCAGGTATTTATATAAGGTCGGGGCAAAATTATTTTCGTATTGTCCATACAAAGGAGAATATTTTTTTAGGTGTATATTTTTTACTTATTTATAATATGTACATGCCGTTTCAATCGATGACTTGTTGCCATCTTATGGTTAGTGCCATAATCCCATTCCTGTAAAAAAATTGAGATTTTTGAATAAAAAAGAATGACAGATAGTGTCCACAGTGTTCTTTTGAGGTTAGTTATATGCTTCCTAAACAGTTCTGAAATGACCGAAACAGATAGAAATCTGATGGAGCAAGATCAGTGCTATACATACATATTTTATCTGCGTGGCTATAGATGAGTACGGTCTGGCGTTGTCATGGTGGAACACCACGCCTTTCCTATTCACCGGCTCTGGCCATTTTTTCTTAATATTTTTTTTTAACCTCATCAGTTGCTGTAAGAAGAGGTTAGAATCGAGTTTTACCCGATGGCAAAAGCTCATAGTGGAAGATTCCTTTCTAATCCCACCATACATATAGCATCACGTTGTTCCGAGTCAGGTCTGTGGGGCTTGTCCATACTTCGACCATGATCTTTTTCACACATTATTATTGAAACTCATACATTTTTCATCACCCATAATCAACTGTTTAAGAAATGGCTCGAAATTGTTACGTTTCAACAAAGAATCGCAAATGGAAGCACGTTGCATTAGGTTTCTCTCAGTGAGATTAAGTGGTACCCAAAGGAGACTGAAACGATTCCATACATTTTTGGGCCCAGAATGTAAAGAGATGAAAATGGTATGATTTAATAGATTTAGGTACATCATTTCCTACCTGAAAACTGTATGAATTTTGGCAATCTGAGAGCTGGCTTATTAGAGATTTAATAAAAGTGATGTTAAGTACGCAGCACAATTCCTTGAACATCAACTTCTATAAAATAGGCGATTACATAGACCCAACCATGTCGCTGGGTTAATGTGAAAAACAGTATAAAAGTGAAATTATTTTATATACATATATGTTATCTTCTCGTTACACGACGACCCTAAGTAAGCACTCAACTACATCGTTTGCTTTCTGAGACAATATATTCAGAGACGTATGTTGTTGCGGCGTACTATCCAAACTTATTTGAGTTATATATACCTACATAGTGTATATAAATGAGGCAGGTGGAACGAATTATATGCGTTAAGATAATTTAGTTTATAGTAGTGAGGTCAGTAGTGGCGCAGGCAAAGTGTGGCTGTAAACGCGACTGCTTGTGTGTTCGAACCCCACTCAAGGTAATTAAATATTTATTTAAATTTAATGTATTTTTATTTCGCTCTGGTGTCGAGGCTAAAGCGCAGCGTTAAGCTTCGCCACTGAACACGCAATGCTTTCAGTAATCGGCGAAAATTGTGGAACGGAGTGTCTTATCGTCTCTGATAACCCTGCCATGATCGGGATACAGTGTGAAGCAGATTTATTTATTTTCATTTCAAAATAACTACTTGTGCAGTGCACACAGTAGCAAACAGTACTTTACTGAAAAGGTACAGATGACAAGTATCCCATCTATGCCTGCACATGATATTATAAACATACATATGTATGTACATATTAGTTTTGCTTTAGAATGAACTTAGTATTAAGATTTACGTTCCTTACTTTCCACCTAATATTTTTTTTTGGCCAACTAAGTAATAAAATTGCTAGATCGAATAGAAGCGTGTTAGAAACTGAAACTTGAGCTTTGAAACTAGATCGTAAAAACACAGTAAATCTATGAAATATTGCAAGTGAAAAATTACAATAAGTAAATGGTTTTTCAACACGTTATGCCTCCGTGATTCCGCGTAAAGTTGAAAACGGAGGTGTCTTTACGGAAGGAAAATATTTTAACACTAGGTGGCCAGGTTCCCTCTGCCTTACCTGCTAAGTACGGGGTACAGTGTGAAGCTAAAAAAACTGAAAAGTGTACAATTGTAAACATTCAAACAGTAGCAGACTACATCACTAATTGATATACAATTTATATAATCATTAAAAAGCCCACAACAATAGCAAATGATTATTACAAATAGTAACGGATAAAGTTATTTCGTCGTGATGATTCGCTTGTTATAGTAATGAACTATTTTATTGGACATTCCAGTCAAATATGACTGGTTCATTTTACAAATTAAAATTCATTTAAATATTATATAATGATCTTATTTGAGTAATTATATCTTTACAATAATTATAGACATTTTTAAAAATTTTTAATGTGTTATTCCACACCTATTTAAATCTAAATACACAATCAAATATAAAAATTAAATGAAAAAAACTCGGGTTTTTTTCGAATGGACTTTATTACTGTTGACCTGGACTGGTTTTGACAGCGTCACGAATGCACGCTAGCTTTTATAGGTATGAGCACGGTGGTGGTGGGTGTCAATACTCTTCTAACACAGGAAGGGTCCTCACCGGGAAGGCTCACAATATTAATAATATATAAATTTGTATCGTATCTACTCATTAAATTTCTAGAGATAAGAAATTATTGATTGAAAATATTACATATCATTGAATGTAACCGAATGAATTGAAATCAATGTAAATTTTACGTCGTTCTTTTAGTTTGGCATGTTCTGAAACCCAATTTTAATATGAATAAAGAGCCAACAACCGCAGCCCAGTGAGAATTTTAATTTAACGTTTAATTGATGAACTGAAATCAACGGAAAGTACAATTTATAAAAGATAACCGTTTTAAGTTTGCACGTGTACGTAATTAATTAGGAAACTCATTTATACGTAAATAATATAGGTATACTAAGTATACCAAACACATTAAGTAAATATTGATAAATAATAAGATCAGGCGTAGTTGAACTTTTTCAAACAAATGCAATATTGCGGGTAAACTATATTAAAATATTGTTGGTTATAAAAAATCAATTAAAAACTGGAGTAGTTAAGAGTAAATTTGGATTGACATACAAAAGTGTGTATTTCAATTTTTTGGATATTTTCCTCTATGTGTACTGTAAGCTCTCACTTCCACTCCAAATTACATTCCAAATTGTCGATCGATGGAAAATGCCCTGCAGATTTTGAATACGCGGCGAATAAAGTTGGCAAATTTAAGTTTGCGGGCGTTTGCACTCATGAAACTCGTTGAATTGTTGAACTACAAATTTATACTTTCGGAATATTTTTCAATTTATTTTTATTACAATTTTTCACTTCGTGTCTTTCATATAGAAAATGCAGCAAACACGATTTCGATTTTATTCGACTTTCGATTGTGTTGAGTAAAAAGCTTACTTTTTTCTTTGCTCCTGGTCTTAAGCTTGACATACGAACCGATTACAGAATCCGAATGATAGGAAGTTGTTTCTGTCAGCTTTCTGATTTTTATTTTTTTATTTTATGAAAATTAGAAAGAATCATACGGACAATAGCAGGCACTATCAGTTTCACAAAAGTACATTTGAAATAAGTAAATAAGTACTTTATACAATATACTAGGTACAATAAACCTATTTATAGATATAATAAAGTATGTTAATTTACTTTACATATAGAAAATCTAAGAAATATCATAATTTAAATGAAATGCTCCAAAACCGTGTAAGACTGCCCAAACATACGACACACACTGTAACAGTATGTACCTTGGGTATAAGTTGGAAATAAATAAATAAATGGAATGACATATGTGTGGCAATGTGCAAAAAATAACATAGATAATAATGGGAAATAAATTTTTCACAAACTATATATTATGTTCTTAATGCCATATTAAAGGAAACTAATTCGTGTATAGTCGTCCCGAGTGTCGCGACCGTCGTTCTGTCTATATAGGTGGTGGTGATGCTCGGAAGGCAGCGGTCGAGTCATACTTTAAAGTACTACGGTTCTAATATATATGATGCACATAAAGACTCGTACCAAATGTATAATGAATATAATATGATAATGCGAAATCTATGATGGCACGATCTTTTAGGATCGAAATTCTTATAAAGGCAATATATGTGTAGGGGCGACACATATTGAGGGTCATGAGTGATCCTCGACCATTATTATAATATTAAATGTTGCTTGACGTCGTGAAAGCTGACGTGATGGGCTTATGCGAACTGTTATAGCGACATTAAATATGTCGTGGCTGATGCCGTCTCGCAGTACGCTTGCGATACGTAAGCTATGCTTGTATGGCGTTGGTCATTGATATATTGAATACCACTTCTACGACTTGGTATACGACTAGTAGGTGTGTGATGCTATTTTATGTCCCAGCTCCGGTGTATGTAGTAGTGTCCGCCTGTCTCCTACGGGTGTGTGGTGCTATTTTATGTCCTGGAACTCTGGTGTATGTAGTAGTGTCCGCCTACGGTTCGAGACACGACTGTGGGGTGTGTGCCGTGCGTTTATTTAACATATCGGCCGCCTTACGGTAGTGCGTTCGTTCCAACGACTTATATTGATCTCACAAATCAATCGACATCACGAATCACCATTCTAATACAATCTTAATATAAACAAGCGTAACAAGTACCTTCAGACTGATCACACACAAACGTCTCGGAGGGTTCATTAAGACTGTTGCAGCCGCAGTCTGGTAGGAATTCACGGTGTAGGGGCGGGGCGGTGCCCGTACTCTTTCTTCCTTTTATTATAACTAGTTCGCAGTTATAGTGAAGAGGAAGATAGGACGCGCTCTTGGCTTTTCTTCGGACGAGCTTCGAGTTATGACAATGTCATATTGTCGAGTTTCAGTTATCTAGATAACTGACACAAGAACAACTTCTGATGGCAAATATATTATTAAAGCGATACCTTCTAATGGCATAAATATAATTCTTAACACTGTTACCTCTGAATCTCTAAAAGATCTTGGATTACTTACGTTCACAAGTATAAACGGTTCTAACCACTAGACACATTACTAGCCAAGGCATTATTTATTAAATAATATTTTAAAAGGAGTTTGGGATGTCAGTTACAACACACATACGTCTATACATACAAAATATCCGATAAATATATGATATATTTATTTCTGCTCATATCCTAGAAATAGCTCAAAGCATAAAATAAAATGTAAGCTTTATCAACAGTTTTAACGTTTTACTTTTTTAAAATCAGAATAGCATTTGTCAAGGATTTTATTAAACTTTGCATAGTAAAAATGCATTACATACATATTCATATATTGTTTTTAATTTCTTGTCTAACTAGCCTTTAGCTGCAGCTAAACTTCTCGTCCGAAACAATAGACTTGTTTTTTACCTTACATGAGTACAAAATTAATTATTGTGACAAAATCAACCCTACTAATTTCAGAAATTTAATTTCGGATCACGATTTTGTACCGATATCGTTGTACCGTCATGTTCGCTATCGGATCTCGGCGATATAATTCAACGAGCTCCTTTCCTTTTATTTTCTTTTGTGTTATTGAATAGTTTCTCTTGTATTCGCCTATCTTGTTAAAGTATATATTTTACATTTTAGTCAGAAGACTCGAACAGACATAATAAAATATAAGAATTAAAATATTTGTGGCACGTGCGATGACTACGACGACGATGATGGTAGTGTAAAAGTATTTTTTTGAATACCTCTGAATATCCATGGATGGCTGAGTGGGTGTAGCTACAATAATAAGTGGCATTGAATGAAGCTGCGAAATATAATTTCACACCAAAAGCTTGTTACATTTCATTATTTTTTGTCCAGTATTTTTTTTGCTTGATTTAATATGAATTGGATTGATTTCGGTTATCGATATATTTAATCAATTATATAGATTTTTTTAGTAATCGATAAGAAACAATTTTATTATATTTCTAAACTCAAAAATGTAGTTAAAAGCAGAAACACTTTATCACTTCATTGGAGTAAAATGAAACAGCTATTCCCGGAACCGTTTCTGATATTTTAAGGGAAAACGTACCTCGAGAGCTAGTCATCTATTTCTATGTACTTGTAATGATCGAGATGGATGAGATTCTTAACAGATTTTTAGCGAAAAGTATTTTTTGAGTTTTGTGTAGTTTATGGAAAAAACATTACATTTAGTTAGCAGAATCATCCGTTATAATTTGGAATCATAAAAGACATGACCAATTAAAAAATATAATATATATAATATAAAAATAAAAAATATAATAGATAAACTAATTTTAAGTAAGAAGCAGCATTATTTATTGTATTTTATACAAAAAAAAACTAAAAGTAAAATTTGCACTATGGCATCAATGCTGGGTTAATGGATAGATACTTCAGAAACATCTAAACGCCTAATTGTTGATGAAGCCCTGATGAACCACTTTGGAGCCATAGTGGGGGATGTTAGAATCTCTGGGGTAGAAGACATACTACTGGTCGGAGACAAAAACCAACTTTATATGACCAAAAGAATCTCTTTTCTTTTCTTTTTTTTTCTTTGTTTTTTATATGGGAAAGACACGGCAAACGAGCATTCGGGTCACCTGATGGTAATTGATTACCGCCGCCCACGGCCCCGTGCAACCCCAGAGAAGCTACAGGTGCGTTTCCGGCCGACAAGATGAGTTGGGCGCCGGAGCCCGGCATTAATTACCTGATGCGAAATGCAATGGCATAAAGTCACTACTTCACGCCGGTTTTTAATTCCAAGGGTGGTAATGATCCGGTCGAGTCTGCCCATGCGTGTTGCTATTGCTGGCGACGTGACTCTACCACACGTACTTTAGTCGCCTCTTACGACACCACCAAGCTTCTTCGACATATTCTACCGTTGTCCATCACAAGTTGTTAATATCAACGACCTATTGTGTACACATAGGAGCCCCATAGGAGTATGTACTCTCCCAAAAAAGTAATACACTCCCTCCGAATCGAAAACTTAAGAACTACGCCAGCACCACTAGGCCTCAGGGAAACCGTCTACCTTACATTTACTCAAGAGGAGAAAAAATCTTAATCTACCAGGGACATGAGGTAAATATAGGTTCAAAAGTGCTGACTATTCATGAAGCCCAAGGTCTGACAAACGCAACGGCTACAGTAGTGAACACAAAATCGATTATAGTATATAACAGCGTTTCACACGCAATAACGCGTCACACAGACAGATGTCCCTACTACAGCAGTGACGAGGACGCAATAAAAAGGCTTATTCGGAAGGCAACAGAAGCAGAGACAAAAGGTATTGTGGAGTATTTAATGATGACCATAAAAGATAGAAACGAAACGGTCATATCCTCTATCATGGCAGTAATGCCATCTACATCCCAATTTCACCAATCATGAGAAATATTCGTATGGTTGAATAAAAAAAAATAATGTTGTAAAACTCTTGAAAATAAATGAAATAAATAAATGTACAAAAATGTAAATAAAATAAATAAATGAACGAGAAATTGTATAAATATAGAAATATATGTAGGTATATAATAACATAAGTCTAGTTCTAGGTAATGTCTAAAGAAAAAAATGTAATAAAAAATGAATGAAAAAAATAAGATACAAAAGGTATTATGACATGATGACAAAAGGTACCGATTATAAGTCTGTAGTGTAAGGAAGAATAAACAATAAAAAATCGGCCTTATAAAAACAACACAAGTTTTAATATATTTTTAAAAATTAGTACTTTTCATCTTTTTTTTAAAAATATATTTATCATTACTCCCTTGTTATATAATAAATTATATATTAACATATTTTTAGGATAAAGAAATTTTTATAATATTTAGCTTACTTGACATAAGTATGCACCTGGAATTATAAAACATATACGAGTATGTTTCAAACTAACTTTACTAACTGGAAATGCAAATTGTGTTTATGCGGTGTAAATTCCTTGGAACTAGCAGAATTTCCATTTTCTCCAACTCCGCGCAATGTGCCGCCACGCGTGAGATTACACAAAAATTGTCTAATAAAAATTCTTTAGCGTTCACTTCAGATTTGCGTAAAAGATACACTTTTGAATTATATTCTTAATGGTTGTAGCAGTGTTTTAGTTATAATATTAACTTTTTGTTTATTTACCAATAGTAATATTAACTTTGTGTTTATTTATTTAAAGAACTCATATTAGATGTATTTATGTGTTTTACTTTTGTATTTATAAATAGCACAATACAGATATAACATAGTGTATGCTATACTTATTGACACAGTATTAATTTCACTTGATTTCTAATCAAAATAAAAGGGGCATTAAATTTAAAAACATACAATACGTTATGGGAACATGACTTTTGCCTAGCTTCGCGATCTAGCAAAAAAAAATAACTTTTTAATTACATAAAATGAATATTATATGTAATTAAACAATATACAATTTAATAAATATATAAGAATTATATTGTGTAACTCATACCTCATACTCGTACTCATGCTCATACTTATTATTTATATAAGTATATAAAGATTAAGTATATATTATATAATAAGAAAAAAAATATAAGTCTGTGTTTTTGTAATGAATAAACTTAAAACTACTAAGCCGATTATAAAAAATATTTTACCATTAGAATACTACACCATCATTGAGTAACATAGGCTATATTTATTACTAGAAAAATTTAGGGACTAAAACTAAAACTTCAATAATGTAACCCAAGAGTCAATGTCTTTTTTTTAATGTCGCATCGCATGCTTACTGTAAAAACAAGATAAAAACATTTCCTACAAAATTAAGGAACATGTTATATATGATATATCTACACCTTTCCATCCTATTTTTACCATCTACTTCTTTTTTAATTTTTCAAGAATTTCATTGTCTTATGTAAAGGTCGCCGAAAATGGGCGTGTTGTGAAAAACATTGTGTTTTATAAAAAGTATAAAAATATCTGTGATATTATATTTTAAACTTTGTAGATTGAACCAGAATGACCAGATTAATAAATTTAATTTAAGTTTATCGGGCTATTATTAAAATCTTTGATATAATTAATAATTTAGTATTAATCTTTATCTAGATAAACATTTATTCAAATAAAAAACAAATAAGATATATAATGAAAATCCACGATGGAAGATGCAGTGACCCTCGCCAGTCTTCTTTTGAAGGTTGTAATGTGTACCTTACGAAAGCGCACTAGATAGAGAATCCCCGAGGCGGCGCGCGACAGTGTCCCCGCAGCTGGGTCAAGTGGCGACGAATGCGACTTTGGGGACCGCTACCCAACACGCCACGTTCGGCGGGAATATCAGAATACATATCTTAGAATGACAGAGGAAGCATGGATAGATTCAAAATGACCTAGCCTACGAGCTCACGGTGCGTGGTAGGCGGCTTGGTTTCGATGTATTACTGGTGATTATGAGGTTAATTGCTATTTACTATTAATTCATTAATCCATAATTTTATTTGGTTCCCATTGCTTATTTGGGTTGTAGATTAGTTAGTTTTTTAAATTTCACGGTTAAATAATAACTCAGTATTTTCTTTTATTTTATTCTCGTATTAATACAAGCCAGTCGTAGCTCAGGAGCGCAAGTGAGCGTCTGCGCGACAGGTTGTGGATTCGATCTCCACTTGAAGAAATAAAATATTTATTATTTTTATTTCCTCGCTCTGGTAACAAGACCAAACGCGGTGTTGAGTTCCGCCACTCAACACACAATGTCTCCAGAATTCTACTTAATTATTTCTCCCAGAAGGTGTCTTAATATAAAATGTGTAAAATATTTTCTTATTTCCAAAACAATCCAAAATTCTTATGGAAGCTACTATAATGTAAGTAGCCCAAGGTACTAACAATTTCCTATTTATAGTCTTTATAACACTAGAGACATACATATTCATATTCCCTGATAGTACTTACCCGTGTTGGTTTGATTGTAATTTAAGAGAATTTTTGAGTTTTTATAACATAACAAAGGCGTGGCAAGACTAAAAAAATCTATTTAACAAATACTACGCCATACATATGCATTCAAACATTTGATGTTTATTGAAACGATTGAACTAAACCAAAGCTATCACGTTCCATGCTATATCAATAGATATTTTGTTTATACATACTGTGCAGCTCGCACATACTCGTACAATGGAATTGCAATGCTGTTGAAATAAAGTTTCATTTATGCACATGGGTAACTACATATATGTATTTTGTGGCATTGCCAAAACATTATTTTTCTGTTGTCTGTAATCATTTATAACAAATAACATTGTATAAATGTAATATTTTAAGCTATTGTTCAAATATGAAATAATTTGTTTGAATGTTAAACCAAATTATAGGTATGTAAACCAATATTCTATGCAAGAAAAATAATAATAATAATGTTAGCATTATTTAGTTATAATAACATTATACTTTATATTATTTTTAAATACGTGGATGTCACTTAGCTGAAGTAACGGATATAGATGGCGCTGTGCTTGACACGGCATAATTTGACTTTAATAGTTCTTGTCAACGATTACAGGGGGCGCTAGGTCTTTTCCGGTCGCATCTGTATAAATACGTAAAAGACCTAACGCGGGGAATTCATTACAATATCAAAAGTTGTCGGTACTGAAGGGTTGTAATTAATAGTAAATATACATTATATAAGCCTGAATTGTAAACTGGTAATAAGAAGAGAGAATAAAATTATACATAAACTGGAAACCTGTGTCTGATTTGTTAGTTCGCCTAACAACAATAAGTAATACTTCAATGTTATCAAAAATTTTAAGTCAACTTTACTTTTTCTTTGTTTCAAAACTTTAGTTAGCTTATCTTAATATTTATATCAATTTTCAATTGAAAATAATATTTTGCTTCATCCATAATCTTTTAAAAGAGCAATTTACTCTAACATTCAAAACCATACGTAAAGCTTTCTCTCTAATCCGAGCTGCAGGTGATGATAAATTGAAATTCCATGTCGCGATAGTTAGTGCGAGACCACGTGTTGTTGATGTAAACAAATCTAACAACAGACATTTAAATATATATATATATATATATATATATATATATATATATATATATATATATATATATATATATATATATATATATATATACATATATAACTATATTACTACAAATTGTTATACCTAATCTTACTCATTTTACAATAAAATAAGACGGAAAATCTTAGGCCCTAATGTAAAGAATTGATATATGGTTTAAAGAAATTGATATATTTTTCAGTTTTAGAATTCTAGAGATCAGCTCACTTAACAATCTGGAAGCGGAGATAAATGAGAAAATAATTTCAAATAGTTTCAGACTCTTTATCCATTTAAATAATCAATTACAGTACTACGAAAATAAAATATTTATTAATTATAATTAAGGCTAGGTATTTTAACGCACTTTTTTGCACCAATGCATTAATGCATATAGATAAAAAATATTAACTAATTACTAAAAAAAAACATTCATTTGTATCGATTTTACAATCATATTTTAAATGACAGATGTGACAGCTTATTGACATTGACACTTTGTTTGTTGATTTTTGCAGTTTTCGCTTCATCCATTTCGTCCGTATCTTCCCCGTTTGTTTAATATTTTCAATGACTGCTGCTTTTTTCAGTAATATATTTTATATAGGTTAAATATGTTGTGAGGTTAAGCTTTTACCAAATCTCTTATAACTCAGCTCTTAGATTGCCAAAAGTGACAGAATTTTCAAGGAGGGAATTATGTATCTGAATCTACTGAGTCATACTATTTATAAATTTTTACATTTTAAATTTATTGTGTTTTTATTAATGCATATTTAATATTTTGATATTCATCCTTATGAATATAAATATAATAGTCACTTTTAGCTTTTTATCTAGATTGAAATTATAGTTTACTGTATAACATTCTAATAAATAATTAGGGAAATGTTACTGTTTTGAAATGACCTAACCTTCGGGCAGAATAGTATGACCGACGCGAACGGGCAGATGACGTTGACGGTTTATAATTAATGGCTAGAACCATATCCTAAAACTGAAATAATAAAAATAAACTTAAATAATAGCCAAAAATTATATGAAATAAATAGTATATTATATTTACAAAATTTTATCAGATTAATTTTCATTTTGCAACAGATGAAAATATATGCATAACATAAAGCTTAATAACATAACAATACCAATTTACATACAACCGATGACCTATTTAATCGATCCAAATTATCTGGCTCATTTGATATTTAAAATCAGAGCTGATTTAAATAATTGCTGCATCGCTAATAATAAAACATTCATTTTAAAACATTTAAACTTCTGAATAAATTCATCACCGAAATCTTGTTGTTATATATATTTAAGGGCTTGATACCTGAAAAAGATTTAAAAGCCGTAGTTGGGAAATTCACTATCAAGTTCTCGGAAAGATCTAGTTTCTTCAAATTTTTGATTCCTTGAAAGACATCACTGTTGAACTTGGAAAGCCTGTTTCGACCGAGACTGAGGCTTTGTAATTCACTCAAGCTGATAAGAGCTCTTTCGATAGTTGAAGTCATGTTGCCGTGTGAATCAATTTCCTTTAACGTCTTCTGTGACACAAACGTCGCTTGCCTTATTGTACCTGAAAATCAACGTGTGCAGTAAACCATATTACATGCAATACATTTATGTATGTGTACGTGTAGGTTATAAATAAGTCAGTAACACTATACGAGACATTGACAGATGAACAAGTGAAAATGGAATATATATGTATAATTGGCATATGCATGTATGTATGTTAGTGAACTTTCAGAAGAATTAATTTTTCCTTTCCTTTAATTTCATTAGTTACTTCATGGCGATGATTTGATAAGCATTCAAATATATTAAACAAATATAATAAATTATTGTTTATAAACTAATATACGATTAAATTGATTTTTTGGATTAAATCTTTAGTAATTCTACAGTCTATACTAACTTTTAAGTCGTTGAAAATGTCAACAAAGTTCGGAACTTTGTAACTTATCAAAAGCGACAGTAATGGAACTGAAAAAAAACCAACTTACCTATTCTGTTTTCCCTGAGCACAATGACTTTTAATGACTGCAGCCCATTGAGTGAGAGAGAGACTATGGAAGAAAATTCGTAATTGTTACGGTCGTGGCGTAATATCTGAAAGCATTTTTTTTACTTTAAGATCTAGGGTACATGTTCACTGTAAAAAAATTTACACTTTTTTTCAGTTTTATTAAACAAAGACTTGTGTGACCGCAGTAGACAGCGTCCACTCCACTATCATCTTCATAGCAATAAATGCTAGAATCTTCTAACATGTCATTAACATGTTGAAAAAATAACGTAGAGGACAGCACTCAGACTTGTGAAAAGCCAGCTTTTACAGGCATATGTTTGGAGCAAAAACCGTCGACAGCGACCTTGATGTTACGCCCAGTGAGAAAACTTGCGATCTGCTTGCATAAACTCTCGGGAAGCCCAGGATGGAAGTTTAGCAAGAAACGTTCTATGCCACACACGATCAAAGGCCTTCGCCATGTCCAAACTAACTGCCAGGCCTTCTCCCTTGCTTTAAATAGCTGCAGCCTAGCGGTGGGTTGCTTAACCCAGAAGATCACCGGTTGAGCGACCATGGCGGAAACATTATTGACAGTCATTAATCGATCGGTGATCCTCTAGATAAACCAAGAGGCTATTGATGATGCTCTCTATGACTTTTGAGAGTAGATGGAGATGATTGCTATAGGTTTGTAGTTAGATGGATTGGAACCATTGCCTTTTTTGAGATCGGGTGAATAAGAGCGCTCTTTCACGAGTCTGAGACTACGCCGACTGAGTAAGAGTGCCCTTTTAGTGCATTAGCACCGGTGTCAGCTCAGGAGGACAAGAACGGAGCACTAAGGGAGAGATGCCGTCTGGCCCGCTCGACTTGTGGATATTCAAATAGGACAGACTCGCCTAACAGCGATTTGGTTGAACTTAATCTTAGGTATTGAGCTCTGGCACCGCAGGATGGTCGGTGGCGTTTTTTCTTGGTCATTCAAAGTCGAGTTCAAGGCAAAGATAGCGTCCAGAAGATCGGCTTTCTCTTTTGCCGTGTCGACCAAGTTGTAATTTCCTGTGGCCAAAGTTGCCAAGTGCCTCCTTTTAGAGCGCCCAAAACTGATGAGTGCCGGGCGGGAAGCTCTCTAGCTTCTCCCCGATTTTGGCAACAGCTCGGACCTTGCTCTGGCAATTTGCCACTTAAATAACCTAGAGAGTATACTTTCTTTGAGTTTTTCATCTTTGGATCCTTAGTAACCAGTAGCTCGGCCCAGATTTGCAGGCAGCAAGCTTGCAAGACGTACCTATCAAACCAAGGCTGTGACTTGCCACCTATGGGCACTACATACTTAGATTCGCTATGTCGGGGATAGAACGTGAAGTTAAAATATGTTTATATTTATATGCAAAGGTATTACGGTTATATTTATATAAAGGTTATATTTATATATAAAGACAAGATTGTCATAATATATGCTAATATCAGACAAAAAAATAATACATCATTTATTATATTTTTTTTATTTTAAACCTATCTATACGTTAGTTCATTAAACAATTATGTTAACGCTATTCTATTAGGACATGATTTCCTTCGATTGTTTTTGACCTTCGTATTATGTTATTTACATTTTGACTTTCAATAGAAAATTATATTTTGTTATTTCATAGTGTGAATATTGATACAATGCTTGGAAAAAAATATTTTTTACTCAATAACTTAATCAAAATAAATTACTCGTATTTAGGTAAAATTAAACAAAAGCTATTTAAAAATATTTTAGTTAAAGAAGTTTTTTCTACTCTAACTTCAGAAAATGTGGCAAACTTCATTCTATATACGATCATTAAAACGTATATCGGCCTAATATAAGTAATCTCATAACAATGAAAATAAGGAAAAATTTAGCTACTCGTTGCATACCACATCTAGCAGCGACTATGAGACAGAACGAACCCAATCGACACTGTATTCCCCCGCTTAACTCATTTATCAATTATATTTTTTTTATATTGCGTGCTGAGTGATGAAACTCCACGCCGCGCTTTGTGTTGTTACCAAATTCATTATAGTCCATTCCCTCTAGCGGCCATGAAATTTACAACCACTATTGCTGCGCCACGACAGCTTCTTTCAAAACGCTATTTAAAACAAAACATTTTAGATTTCATTTAAGATTTAACGTTAAAAATTTTGTATCACTAAATCACATCATATTTTAATTGCACTTATTATAACAATAAGCTTTATACAGACAGCTTCATCCTAGAATATTTTTATTTCATCAAGCGTGCGAGGTTTATAGTTTCAATAAAAATCGTAATAACGGTAACAGGTCCCGTATGTAACTCCGCATTCGACTGAACCAACACCAAGTGGTTCATAAAATGTGCTGTAATTCAATTGATTGATGTCATACCTTCCATGACTATTTGAGGTTTTTTTTATTATTTTTTCATTAAAATTCTCATATGAATTTTATATATATGTAACAACAGTTAATTGTTTCTGAATTTAATGTTAATAATAAGAATTAATTGAATAAATTAAATTATGTGAAACTATTACATCTTAAAGAAACTAACAATAAAATAATAATAAATAAAGGAACTGATAATGAAATAAATCGCGGCGTTCAATTCCGCCACTCAAAACGCAATGCTTCCGAAATTCGAAGGAACGGAAATGTCTTAATGGGATCGGTTATATTGTATAAGTTAACTTCGCTTTAGCGTCTTATAAAATTTAAAAATAATAATAAAAATATTTTATCTACTAAAATGCCGAAACGAAAATAGCTAGAGTTTTTCACAAGTAATGCTGTTAGTGCCAACATAACAAAATGTATATTATATATAAAAACAAATATACAAATATAAAATCACAGATAAAACTTAAGTGGTTAAAAGAAATACTCTAGAAAGCTCAACTTCGAATAACCTCACAAATATATTTACTTATAAAATGGAAAGCCACTCTACAATTCTTTTTCGTCTTTTGAAAATTTCATCTACAATACGATTCTGAGAATTGAAACAAGATAGCAGAAAGTGCACTAATATGTACTTTGATTTTCTTCTCCGAAAACATCTCGAATGTAAGTAAGCTTCGCTTACAAAATAAACGAAGGCAAATCTAGTTTTATGAACTCATATCTAGTTAAACCTGAGATAGAGCTGCGAAGTTCCATGAATCTCTTAAAATTTTGCAAAAATAATATATTTTTAAACGCATTTTATATTTTGTTGTTTGAATAACTTATTTGTGTTTAAATTAAAATGTACAACAAAACATAAAACATTAATAAGTTGATGCCAATATAACATTGAAAATTAAACCGGCCAAGTGCGAGTTGGTCTCGCGGACAAAAGTTTTCACACATTATCTATAAAAAATTACAAGTACAAAAATTGTTGCATAGGAGCCCCTATAAATATTTATGTTATTAAGTTTTTTAGTATTTTTGTTATATTACTAAAATAACTTTGTCTGTCAAAATATTTCAACTGTCTAAGCATCACAGTTTAAAAGATGACAATAATAGACAAGTGACATACGGATGGACAGACATACAGTGAAGACTTAGCAATAGAAACCCGTTTTACCCTTTAGATATTGAACTCTAAAAAGGATTACTAATTTGATATCATATTTAATTAATTCGTAGCTACTTAAATTACAAGGGCAAATTTGTCTCATTTCATTTTTTTTTGCCTGCACTCTTTATCTCGCATCCCTAACAGAATAGTAAGAAAGAAGCTAGTGTTAAGACACTCCATTCCCCATTTTCCGTCGATTCCTGGAGGCATTTCGTGTTGAGTGGCGGGAATAAACGCAGCGCTTTGCCTCGACACCAGAGCAAAGAAATTAAAATATGAAATAATTTATTTTCTCGAGTAGGAATCAATCTATACCCCTGCGCCACGACTGGCATTATTGTAACATTATTTTTGTATATAGTTATACACATAGTGATTGTATAAAACACTTGTTTCGTTGTACTTGTGAGTGGCGGAACTCAACGCCGCTCTTTTGGCTCCTTACCAGAACGAAGATATGAAAATATTAAATATTTTATTTGCTCGAATGGGTGCTCAGCACTAGGCTCCCTCTGCCTACACTGCTACATGCGGGATATACCGTGAAGCTGAAAGAAAAATATATTTTTAAAACAGAAAATCAAATGAAATGGCAAATAAATAGCCATATCTAAACAAATAGATAATGTGTCGGATCGATCTGTGAATCCCTTCTATTTCCTGATAAGAGGGACCTTACAAACTATTTGTTCTGAGGCGAACAAAGTCGAGTATCAGCTACAGACATCTAACCATTTGTTCTTCTTTCAATCTAACGTCCTCAATTGATTGTAAGAGACTGTCTTTAAATTGATATTTTTTTGTATTAAACGTACAGATAGTAAAATTTAATTTAAAATATAAGTAATAATTTATTTTTTAAAACCACGCCGTAACCCGCACATAGCAGAGTAGGAATAGGAATCCTGGGAAGCTGGAAAGTGTTTAGACAGTTCCATTCTATGGCATTGCGTGTTAAATGGCGAAACGTAACGACGCGCTTTCCTTTACCAGAACGGAAAAATTGATTGAAAATTAAATTATTAATTATAATAAGGAACCAAAGCTGATACAATCTATAGTTATCCTTTAAAACTAAAAAAAATAGCAAATTGCAATGAATGTTTTTATCAAATATTCATAAAACACTTAAAATCTCAGCCAAATAAAGATAAATTGCCAGTAAAACACAACAATACCATTTTACGTTAATGTAACTCAATTTTTAAACCAGAATTTTTCCATAAATAACTAACTGTGTTCGTGTGATGATGTACGCGGCGCAATATCCGTGATGCGGACTGCTTCCGACACCTCGCCTCCGCGTAATGATGCGAAAGATAATACTATTTCAGTGAAATAACTGGCGCTTGGGTTGTATGTGAGGATTTTTCAATGGAAAGGACAAGGTCAATGAGGACACGAGTCACCTGGTGGTAAGTGATCTGCGCCCACGACCCCGTTTAACACTAGAGGAGCTACAGGAATTGCTAGCATTTAAGATGGATGTAGATGTGCTTTTTGAAGATACACGTTCCGCCAAGTTAAAATGATGTGTTTGCAGTGAAATTAATATTAACAATAAAAAAACCGTGATGTTAAATTGTTTCTCTAAATTAAAACAAGAAAGAAAAGGTTGTATTGTTAAGAAATTAATGAAATGAAATGATATAAAAATAAAAGATTTTAATAACAAGTCAGCTTAGTCTAATCACTTTTTTTTCTTGTATGTATGTTATACCAATAAAATTTAACCGCATCATCTCGTTTATAACATAATATAATTAGCTTAACATAATTATCCTGTATATATACGAAAAAAACCCTATTATTGACACTCAGTTCTTCACTTACCAACAAAATAAAAACACTGCGTTTTGGGTAGCGGGCCCTAACGATGCGTAATGTTTTTTTTTTAATTTTATTTTTGTATTCCTCCAATTAGAGATTGAAATCGTTATTATTACTTTTACAATTTTGACTGTACTACATAATACAGATAGCGTCAACCTAATATAATATAATAGTCACTCAAGACCTCCATATTCCGTTCATACATTACCTAGCAACAATGAATCTTACAACCACCCGATAGTTCAAAGACAATCTGTTGAATACAATCCCGAATGTTCCTACAAAACCTGTCGAGCGTGGTCTGCTTAATTATCTCGATATCTCTACTGAATTGCGGTGACCCGAACTAAACGTGTGTTTCTGTAAAGACACCTTTTCATGTTAACTTGTAAGCAATAAACACAGTATTGTTTGTTAAACGTGGGCAAGTTGTTGGTTTCTATTTTTTGTACTGAATTAATGTTGTCATTAGAATGAAAATTTATTTTTCATAAAAAAATATAATGTAATTAAAACAAATTAAAATTAAATTAAGAAAAAAATATAATTAAAACAAATTAAAGTTACGTAACACTTTCTCAAACCTCATCTCGCGGTAAATATTAATTAAAACTTAATTTAGTTTTTTTATCATATATTTTACAATTAAAATTATACAAATAAATAAAATAAGGAATAATACTCAGTAACTATCCAAAAGTAAGCGATAATTTATTATTAAATCTATACTTATAATAAATCTGTAGAAAAGTCGTTTCTGTACATTGAAAATATTTAAAAAAAAATTAGCTAGGGTGTTAAAGGATAACTAACAGAATCCATTTCCAACATTTTTGGAATTTTTGTCTGTTTGTCTGTTTGTCTGTTTTCCGGTTTATGTGAACACGCATCACGTCAAAAGTACACAATATATTTCAGCAAGTTTTATACGTAAAAATTACCAGTAAATCAAAGTAACATTTAGTGTTTATTTCATTGTAATAGCTTCACTCTATCAAAAGATATAAGTATTTAAGTTTCTAAGAAGCTTATATTTGAGATAGTAGAACTCGATACAAGTAACGCTATCTATTTTATAGTTTGGAAAGGCTACCGCTACACTAGGTAGGTAGGTAGGTAGGTAGGTAGGTAGGTAGGTAGGTAAGTAGCGATATTACTATAACTATATAGTTATAACTATAACTTAGGTCCTAAAGACTCCTTAAGGCAAAAGTTTAAAGAAATTAATATATTGACAGTTGCATCTCTCTTATGGGAGGTACGAAAATGCGACTTGCGTGCGTTGCAAACATACATTATAGATATATTAAAACACGAACATAATTTTAGTGTATTAAGCAAATAATTCTGTGGTTTAAGCGGGCGAAGCCGCGAGCGGGCCGCTAGTTTATTAATAATTTGCTAGTGCAAGGAAAACGCAACTTAACCCCTGTTGTGTTAAAATTTTGTCTAGTGTTCAGGCCAGTCGTGGCGACGGAGCACAAGCGTGTGACAGTAAACGCGACAGGTTATAGAGATTGATTGCCACTCGAGACGAAAATTTTAAATTAAATATTTAAAATTTCATTTCTGCGCTCTGGTGTCGAGACTAAGTATGGTGTTAAGTTCCGCCACTCAAAACGCAGTGTTTTCAGAATTATAGATATTTCAGACAACGGATGTGTATTAATGAGAATGGAGTGTCTTAACAGTAGGTTCCATCTGCCTAACCTGCAAGCATACAGCATGAACAACCTTGCAGCATACAGCATGAAGCTGAAAAAAGTGAAGTGGCTGAAAATATATGAAAATTTAATATATCTTACAACATCCGAAGGGTAATACTAAGCATCATACCATAAATAATTGTTTAAAATTGATCCATATGTACCTAGTTACATTTTAAAATGTAAGATTTAGGTGTCAAAACAATAAGAGGAAAAAAATATAGAATTCGTAAATTTCAATATAGTAGTAAAAGTAGATAAAATTAATAAATTAATTTAAACGACATTAAAAATGTCCTCTTAATTACACTACATTTGCATTTGCATATATATAATATGTAAATTTGTATTTTTGTTTAATAACTGGATTAAAAAATATACATAATTATGTGGCATAAATTTCTCACTTAGCACGCAATGACTCCGGAATTCCGCAGAAAGTGGGGCATGGAGTGTCTTAACACTATGTTCCACCTGCCTATCCTGCTGTGTGCGGGATACAGCGTGAAGCTGATTTTTCATTTATTTTTATCCATTTATAATGTTGTTAAATGATATGATTTTGTAAAGACGGGAAGGAAAATGTCTAAACAAAAACATAGGATTTAAGCACGATTTCCAAAATTTTAAACAAATTGTTCCGTAACAGTCTCACAACTTACAATAGTTAAACAAGAATCTACTATAATGAAACAATGGACACTAACTTTATACCATAATGAGGCAACTTCATTACCAAGTTCTTCAAAAGTATTGCAAGGAAATTGTTAACAAAAACTATAAGCTTTTTCATTGTCGTTAAATAACTTCTGTAATTAATTTTATAATAGAAAGATAGAAAAAAAATATATCGTATCAGCGCAGTGATGCATCGGCCTATATGTTCGACCCCCTTGGGTTTAATTATTAAACTCCAGCGAAAACGTGCTATAAGATCGACGTGTCATTGGAGGACGAACCAATTTTGATATCGTTTTTACAATTTAAAATGTGACTTAATCGAGTGATCTGAGCCATAATTCAAGAAAATATGGTCAGTTGTTTCAATTTTCAGCTTTTTTCTAGTTGTTTCTTTACTTTGCAAGACTAAGCATAGCGTTGAGTTTCGCCACTCTCTGACCAACACGCAATATCTTTAATTAAGGCAGAGAATGAAAAAATGGATAGACTTGACAATAAGTTCTCCTGTAGTGTGTGTATACTCGTGTATGTGTGTGTATGCTAATAAATTATGTATTTTTACTAATTAAACTGAGTATTAAATGGATATTCATGAAGAGACGTGTTTCTTTAAACTGTTCCTCAAAACGCCCAACCATACATTCCCGGTTCTTTGCTTTGCTGCTATGTACAAGACAAATTAATCATAAATGTTATTAGCGTAGTGGCTATCTATAGCTTTTGCAGTTACATATATAAAGGTTAAGCGAGAAATTGTGATGAATAATTATAGTATGTGAGTGTACATAAAAGAAAATGTAAAAAAAATTTCTGAAAGATATCTCTAATCTCTATTTAACTATAGAAATTACCGTATTTAAATGTAAGTTGGTATGTTTTTTGCTTATGTGTTCTAATACATATACGGGAACCATTATTTTGAATATTAATTACGAATATATATATATTTTCTGTAAAAGGTATCGAGGTACAAGCGTGTGACTGTAAAAGCGACGGCTGTGGGTTCGATTCTCAATCGGCTGTGTGAGTTCCTTAATATTTCTGTTTACCCTACTGTATTGTAGTCACAAGGCAAAGCGTGGCGTTGAATTCCGCAACTCAACATACCATGCCATGCCATGCATGCAATACCTCAAGAATTTGGCGGAAAATGGAGAACAGAAATATTTTAATGGAAACAGAGTATCAGGTGTGTATTTTTTGAGTACTCTGATGGAAGGAGCAACGGTCTAAGAAGCAACGGTCATTACCTTGTCAAGTGTACATGAGAGCCGTCGGATGGTAGAGTTGCTGAGAAAAAAATTGCATTATTGTTGTTTTAATTGAGTAGGCTGGTAATTAGGACATTTAGGAGATACATTATTCAACTGTCCATTTTTCGCATACTTTAAAGACATTAAATGTTAGAAACGGAACCAGTTTTTTTATTAACTATAAAAATTCCCTCAATTTACAAATGAACCTACAACCATTAAGTCATTTTGGCCGTAAGTAAATGAAAAGTAAATATCATCTGGCCAACTCTAAATAGCCTTTGTAGAGCAAACAGTTAAACACAACACACAGCGGTATTTATTCAGACTGTACTGAACTGGTTCCTCGCAATACCTTAGCCTTATTTAAGGGGCACCAAAAGGTCCGCAAAACTATTTAAATATACTCGGATGTATTTAATTAAATATATACACATATTTAGAATGAAACTAATTTAACTGGATTAATTGCATATATTTAAGATTTTACATTTTCGAAACCCGACGTTTCGAACACTTTACAGTAGTCCATGGTCACGGGTAGACTGAGGTGGCATTCGTCTGTCAGTTGACATAATTGTTATATCAAACTAACGATTTCTTAATTGCCTCGCGTGCTGCCCTGGATTCCTGTAGAACGAGCTGATAGTATTTTTTTTAAAATTTTTAAAGTGTTAATCCACACTTAGGAAAGATAAATACTTATTTAGAAAACGTACCACTGAGCCATATGAACGTATGGCTCAGTGGTCAGAGCGCCTGGTCGGTTTCCAGGAGGCGCGGGTTCGGGTCCCGCTACGTTCAAATTTTTATACGTTTTCTAAATAAGAGCTGATAGTATCTTGCCCTCTGGTGGGTGGGTTTGAGACTTCAATGATTTTATGAATGGGTCTCAGGTGGTAGAAAGTTTCCAGCCTCTCTATTGAAATTAGGATGTTTTGTATTTCAATAGCCTCGCGGATCATTCTAAAAATGTATCAGTTTTCCTTAGCGAGGATTTGGGGTTTATCGAACCTAATGTAGTGGCTGGGTTTATCCACAGTGTGCTCACACACAGCTGACTTCAATACATGCCCATTCTTGATATCGGAGATGTGTTCCTTCACCCTAACACCGATGCTTCTCTTTGTTTGACCGATGTAAGCCACAGTCACAGTCTAGTTGCACCACTGTAAAGGAATGTTACTTTTGACTTTTTTGTTAGGCTTGAATATATTTTTTATGGAAGCTTCTTGAGATGTTGCCAATCCTGTCTGTAACCCCTTTCATATATGTTAGGAATGCCGGCTATCTCTCTGCTGTGGGTGGCTTGGTGGCTTCTGACAACGCTAGCGGGAACTCGAAGCTTGTTCTGATGAAGGGCATTCTTGACCTGGCAAAGCTCATCCCCTAGGTGCTCAGCCTCGCAGAAGTGGTAGGCTCTCTGAAACAAAGATTTGCCAACAGTAGATAACTGTGTAGAGTGGTGATGACATTCACCATTGAGATATCTATTGGCGTGCGTGGGTTTCCTATATACTGTGTGGACTATTGTGTCATTGGGATTTCTTATGACTAAAACCTCAAGAATTTATGTAAAATTATTTTTTACGTATGTTACGTTACGTACGTTAAACGTACTTTGATTTTGTTAAACAAAAATAACTAAAAAAATATTTTATAACTTTGAATTCGGTGTCAACAATACACCACGTACGTTTAACATTATGTAAAATTATTTTTTACTTTTTAGTTCGTTTATTTTTAGTTTTGTTTTATCCCGTATGTAGCAAGGAAAGCAGAGGCTAGAGCGTAGTGTTAAGACACTCTGCTCCGCACTATCTGCATTGCGTAATTCTGAAGTGATTACGTATTGAGTGTCCTCATATTTCATGTCCTCGAGTGGGAATCGAACCCACAATCTGTTGCGTTTACGCTTATAGCCCCCAGCTGGCCTCTAACCAGTTTCTTGTTTGTTCTTGTCATTTTATGTAAGGACAAATAATAAATAGTTGGTAGGTACTTATTTTAGCAATCTAACTATATTTAATGTATAGACTGAAATGAGACTTTTTATTTCTTTATTTTTGATGCATTCGTTCGCAGGGCATATTTGTCTTACGCTCGGATGGTCTGCATAAATGCATTTCCCAGCGAAAAAAAAAAAAAAAAATGATTGAGTGCGCTACTTGTTATTAATTAGACAGGACCAGGTTCCTGAGATTTTTTGCCTAATATTAAAAAAAACATTAATTCTAACATTAAACCAAAATTACGCCTTACTAAGTCTCCGTGTTATCAAGTTACGCACTAAAAAGCTATAATTACTCATATATTTCTTTATTTCATAAAAAAAATGGTTACCAGGATACTGGGAGCTTGACTGATTTTGACGCTACTTCTCTTGTTGACTGACGCGTCCTGGCTACAGAACGCGCTAAGTGCGTACAGATAAAAGATATTCTTTGTCTCTTTTGTGGTAGGATTCACTAGGTTGAACGGCAATAGCGTACGACAAATAGAATATCGAATATTCACTGATTTAACATGGAACAGGATCCTGATATGAAATGGTGAGGACAAAATACAAAGACGATTTTGTAAATAAGTTTTGAGAAATTTTATTACTATTTTATTCTCCCTAGTGAGATAAAATTGTAAATATATCAACTTGGGTTTCAATTATGACCTTCATGTTGAAGTAAGTAAATCACGACACATTTAGAACTAGATTTCGTTCGCGGGACACGTCAGGATGCTGAGAATTTTGCACTTTGAACAGTGTTTTCATTCAGAAAATAATTGTAAATATTTATTACTTTTAGTGACCAACTAAAAACAGTTGTAAATAATAGTATTAAATAGAAATAAATGAGTTTAAAACAATTTATCATATATATTTCGGCCGAGCCGCATAAAATTTCTTAATTTGTAGAACTGTCCATATGTGTACATGAAAATAGGTTAGTAATAAGGTATCTTAAAATTAACAATAATTTATAAAATTATAAAAGACATTAGAAGTTTCAAAATGATTAAATGACAAAATGTTCGAGTTCCATTTTACACACCTACGCATTTTACAGATTTAATATTGTGTCTTTATTAATTTATTTAGTATTTAGGTACTTAAAGATTTGTTATTTCATTCAAAACTGTTTTTAAAGGAGTTTTTTAAGTAGTAATAATTTTAGCACATACATTACGATTTCGTTATTATAATTTAAAATTTCTACGTAAAACGGAGTTATCGATAGGGCAAGGAGGGCCTTGCAATCTATCGTTGAACATAAGTTGACACTGCCCGGTTTGGTTATTGTCATACAGGTTAGAGATTGGATAGATATAAGGAACAATCGAAGATTGACGTTAAACCCGAGATAGGAGATACATTAATAATATTGAGCGTTATTAATGTAGTGGCTGGATTTATTCACAGTGTGCTCACACACAGCTGACTTCAATACATGCCCATTCTTGATATCGGAGATGTGTTCATTCACCCTAACACCGATTCTTCTCTTTGTTTGACCGATGTATGATAAGCCACAGTCACAGTCAAGTTTGTATACCTGCACACTGTAAACGAATGTTACTTTTCACTGGTCTCAAGAATTGGCTCACTTTCTTGTTAGGCTTGTTTTTTTTTTTTTGGAAGCTCTTCCTGAGATGTTGCTGGAAGCTTGTTCAAGGGCAATGCCATAAGTAATCAAGATAAGGGGTCCCACAAGAGTCTACTCTGGTCCTTTTCTTTTTTTAATAGATATGAATGATTTACCGTATCTAGTTGAACAGAAAAAGACCCATTAAATAATATTTATGCCGATGTCACTTCTTTGATTTTTAAAATAAAAAAACGACAAATAGAATTCGACAAGCAATTCTCTCTCGAAAGTAGTACATTGGTTCAGTGTTAATAACGTTCTATTAAAAAGTAAAAAATCTAAATCTATGCTTTTATTCTTAAAATACCTAACACGAAAACTGTTAAAGCCGATGTACACTTGAATGGTAGTTCTCGGTATGACCATAGACTCTAAATTACAGTAGGAACCCCATATTGATAGATCGACGAATAAACTTAGCTCAGCAACTTTCGCGGTCAAAAAAATTAGATCTTTACTTCGTAGTACGTCCATAGTATTTTATTCTATGGCATTTTACTTACGGGTAATGCCGCCGGTTTTCAACCAATATTTTTTTTGTTTGTCCAACCATTTTGTCATGCAGAAGCGAGCTATTCGTGCAATCTATAACTCTTGTTATAGAGATACACGTTAAGGCAAAAGTTTAAAGAAATTAATAAATTGACAGTTGCATCTCAATATATTTTTGGAAATGTTTTGAATGTTAAAAAAAACATTAATGATTTCAACGAAATTGGTGATGTTTATAATCTTAACACCTGGAACAGGTTTAATCTTAGTGCATCGGTAACTCGGTTGCATCTGTTGCGAATCCGCAATTCTTTTATGGGACAATGTGTACGCTTTTACAATAGAATCCCAGCAAACGTCAAAAAAAATCTATATCACGTTTTACAAAACAATGCACCGGTTCTTCTCACGTCTGAAGCATTAACTTTAATGAACTGGTGTTAAATTATTTGACGTTCACAAAATGAAGCATATAAGTTCTTATTTTTAATAATTTTATTATTTGAATTTGATTTTTTTAAAGTTGGATAAAAAAGGGAACGATTGATAATTCAGATTTCTGGCTGTTGACAATGTTTTACTTGTTACTATTACAGTAAAAGTAGTACTACTTTTACTGTAATAGTAACAAGGAAACTACTTAGGTGATCTATGGGATGAGGTATCCCTTTCAAACAAAAAATAATTATACAAATCAGTTCATGCGTCTTCGAATAATCGCTGAACATACAACATCAAAAAACGATTCCGACGAATTGAGAACCTCTTTTTTTTGAAAGTCGGTTAAAAAACCATATACATAAATAGTGTAGAGAATTTTCATTCTACGCAGTGTATGATAACGAAGCGAATAGCCGTTTTGTTGATCAAACAGAGAATGTTAGGAGCCAGATGATTGTATTAATGATGATACGATTATATTTGAATGATAAACAAATAAGTGATAAAAAAAATAAGGTGAAAATTTTAAAATAAAATTTATTTTTCAAACCTTCAAATTTAAATTGTATACAATATGTAAATGCATAACATTATGAGACTGTTTAGTTTAAAACGACTATTATTTAAGGAATATATATCTTAAGTTTTAATAGTTACAATGAAAAATGCACGGTTGAATTTTGAGATTACCTTTTACAATGTTTAATTTTGAGGAGGAATGGGATGTTTATAATGTGTATCGTAAATTGAGTGCCAAAATTTTAAACTTTCTTCTTGGAATTTTGTTTTTACAGATAAAGTACTATTTAATACCATATAATTAAAACTATCTTTGCCCACTGGATCCCACTTTGGATATGGAGAAGAGTCTAATACTGGTTGTCTGAAAAAAAAATGATATTTCATTTTAAGCTAATATATAAATATTAAAAAAGAATGTAGTGACTCAAAAATACTTATTTAGAAAACGTATCAAAATATAACGTAGCAAGATTTGAACCCACGCCTCTTGGAAACCATCCAAGCGTTCTGACCGGTGCAGGTTCAAATCCTGCTACGCTTAAATTTATATATGTTTTCTAAGTGTTAAAGTGTGTCTTTAAAAAGTTCTAAATTATCTTTGGATAGCGGAAATTTATAAATATCTCGATATTATATAGAGATATGAAGCATGATTGAAATTCTGCAGTCTAATATAAATATAGAGACTTCCGTTGCCTTTCTCAATGCGCAAAACGATGATCTTAAAATAAAAGGTAGCTAGGTAGGTCTGTTAGAGGACCAAGCCAAGCAGGATGATAATCACATTAAATTACTTGAAGACAAGATCGAAACCATCCAAATAGGCATTATGAAGCCCAATTTTGTTTTAAAATATGTTTTACAAAGAATGAATTAATCTAAAGAAGACCTGATAGATAAGATCATATGTTTTTTAAGGATATAGACTGCACGATCATGATATATAAGACCATCACCAAGCATGATATAAAAGATATATAAGACCATCACCAAGCATGATATAAAAGATATATTTATAGAGTTCGTGAAAAACACAGCGAAAAGTTGAATACGCCAATAATAGTGGAAACTAGTACAACATTAATTAAGTAAAAACGTAGTAAATCTTTTAATTTCAATTTTAGCTTTTAGCTAGAGACTATTATCATTTTAGAGGCCTTTGGAAAAGACATGTTGATTCTGTTTTTCTCATATTTTTTTGTAAATGTGTAATATTTAAATTATATTTCTAATAATAATTACTTTACGAAGTAGGCAATGAAGTAACAATATGGATTTTTCAAATTTATCCTCTACATACTTAAAATATATGAATATTCAATTTCAATTTCTTACCCAGTAGTAACAAAATTAAGCCACAAGTCTCTCATAACTTTTTTCATATTTTTGAATTCTTCTGATAGAGTACTTTCATCTCCTGAATCCATGATTGCTGAATTTCCCGCAGTATGTCCGGCACCGCGGGTTTGTGTATATTTAATATATGGTTCACTTTGATCGACGAATTCGTATTGATATAAATATATTTGTTTGTTGCCAGCTGCTACTTGCAATTCCACCGACCTTGCTGCTCCAACAGCAAATAAAGTGTCTGTACAATAATGTATATAATCTAAAATAGTTTTATTTTCTACAGGCTTATCATGAAAATACATTTTTTTAATTTTATGTTCTACTTCTTTTCGGTCTTCTTCATCTTTAAATTTCAAATCCACAGGAAGAAATTCAGTAAAATTTTTATTAATCTTATCTTTAAATGAGTCAAAATCATCTAAGCGATAAATGCCTTCCATTTTAGAAATACCATATAGCATAGGTAGTTTACTGTAATTGCCACTTTTTAAAATACTTATAGGAAAATCATCGAGGAAAAGTTCTTTTTGCCCAACATCACGTTCAACACAAGGCACAAATACTGTAGAAGCGTCAGGTCTGTGCTCCAAATCGACGGAAAAAAGCTGTTCATGTGTGGTATTTTTGTAAAAATCTTTTAATTTATTTAAATTATCGACATTATCAAAACCTAATTGTCTTGCATACATCTTTGCGTTTGCCAGGGGATCATTTTGGACACTCGTTGGCGCAACATTATTTCCACCTTCTGGAATTACTTTATGAAACAATCCTTTTGTTACTTTCGAAAGAATCATGAGATCAACAGATGAGGCTCCAGCATCCCATCCATCTATTGTTACATCATTGGGATTCCCACCAAACTTCGCAATATTTTTTTGAACCCATCGTAATAAAGCCAATTGATCCTTCATAGCTGCATTACCAGGTATGTCTTTAGTACCCAAGCACAGAAAACCGAGTGGTCCAAGACGATAGTTAAAATTTAAAATAATAGCTCTTTTACTCTTTAGCAAATTAATTGGTGATCTTGTAGCGCCATAGTTGTACTGATACGCTCCTCCGTGGAAAAATATAAGTACAGGTAAGTTAGTATTGTTTGTATCAGGCACATATATGTTGGCAATTAGGCACTGATCTTGAGCCTTGTATTTAGGATTTTTGTTTACTATTTTACCATTTCGGGTACGTGCTGCTTGGTGACATACCACGTAATTATTAAATGCTTCAAGTGTCTTATTCCATTTTGGTGGTGGTAGAGGTGCCTGAAAACATAAATATAATATGTGTCATAAACAAAGATCTTATATGTGACTGTGTCTGCCAAAAGGTACAAATTACAGAGTTCTAGGTGCCGAGATATTAGCAATTTTATGAATTAGTCGAAATATACCGTTTTATATTTTATTTTTAGAAACAATGTTCTTAAAATAATTACCCGTCAAAAACGTTTACTTAGTTCTTTTAAAAACGCTCGTAAAGTTTTGTACCGAAAATACAAGTTAGGATGCTACTTTACCGACGGTAAAACACAAAACTGTTGTCTGTAACTGTATGGTTTGGGCTACGCAGTGGTGTTGACAAGGCGCGGGGCGTAACGCAGGTGCACCGATGGCTGGCGGCGTGGCGCATGCTTATTTAAAAAAATATATGAATTTCTATTTGTAGCTCCGTTCTCCACCGTTACCGTAACGCACCGTTCTGTCTGACTACCCCGCTACGGATAAAGCGTGAAGCTAGTTTAGTTTAGGTTTTAGTTTAGTTTACTTAAAGAAGACTGAGGCCAGACTGCCATTGTCATTTGGAGGGAGACGTGGTCTGCTAAGTCTCCACACTGGTGACATCTCCTCCGCCGCACTCTTCTATAGACCAGCCTCTTTCCTTATTCTCCTCTCCGACGGCGGTTTACCGTTCTTATTTTTGCATAGAAAAATAATTATTAAAGTAAGAAAAATAGGCAAAACATTGCTATTATCTGTATCTTCTCGTCTAAAACGTTTCCTATTGTTGTGAATGTGTCACATTATTTTAATAAATAATATAAAATCTATTTAAATTCCATTTATTTGTGTTAAAGAGCAAAATAATATAATATAATATAATTTTGAAATTAAAATAAAAAAAATTAAAAGAACGAAGTTTATTTATATTTTATTCCTTTTCAAATTTCTTAATACAACTAACCATGATGATTGATTTAGTTGTCTTAGTCATAATGTCTTATAATTCATCAAAAGCTTTGATAATCCCACCATTATTAACTAATATTTTAACTTGCGAATCAAAAAATTATAAAAAAATAATGGTCGTACGTAGACCAGTTTCTCTTTTCTTTAGATATGTCATTTTATGTAGTAGTTTCTATTAAGAACTCCAAATCTCAAAAGTTGTACCTATTCAATTTCACAGTCACATATATTGCAAAAACAGAATGCCTAACAGAATGAACAAAAAATATGAAACAATTGACTTAATTAATATATACGAACAGATATAAATCATAAATATTATATTTTTGTAAGATTAATTTATTTTGTGACCGACTAAAAAAATATTATTATTACTTACTTTAAATTTATTTTCTCCAGTTGGTGCTGTAGCGTATGGTATACCATAAAATACAAAATAATCTTCACCCTCGGGTTGGTAGCCCCGTACTGGTCCTTGATTAATGGTTACAACACGATCTTTTAATGACGTCGTTAGCTTTGCAAAAATACATAATAATAGGCCAAGTCTAATCATCTTAAATGCTGTAAAAACAACTTTCAATTAGCCAAATTATGTATCGGAAAAGAAATAATTTAACAATTGTTCATAGTCACAGTCTACTAATTAATATCTATATCTATGTCTATATCTATAATTTTAATATCTATATAAGAAATATCTAATAGCCAAATAGGTTTTCGAGAGACTTACACTGAAAGAAGTACAGGAATAAGATAATTAAAAAATTGTGTTACCCAGTCTATATATACTTACAATCTATAATGAAAAGCGGTAAAAGCACTTGTAAAAACGGTTTTTTTTGTGATATATATTGAATAAATATTAACTATAATAATATTGATAAAAAAACTTAAATAAGTCCATTATAATGTGGAATCGTAATTTGCGACCTTGTAAAAATTTGTAACCTGGGTCATTATTACCCACGCGTTTTCGTGTTTTAATTTGCTTATCTATACTTAATATAATAAAGCGGAAGAGTTTATTTGTTTATTTTTCAAGCTCTAATATTTCAGGAATAACTGTTCGGATTAACTGTTTTTATTTTGTATGAAAGGTACATTGTTGAGGCACTTCTCAGCTATATAGGCATTAAAATACAAAGAGAATTATTTATATAGATAATACCTAATACTCATTGGCTGCATGTTAAGCATGACCCGAAATCGAATGCACAAATCGCTCATTAATTCTTAATTAGTATCTAAACACTTCGTAATTGCTTTTCGGAAGCGATTATATCTCATATTTCTTATGTCAGTACGCTTGTATTCCTAATTACCTAACTCGTACATTGTTATGAGGAGGTGTAATAAGCTTCAGTGACGTGATGATGAAATAAATCGTACTTGAGGAAGTAACATTTCCATTTCTTCGCTCTGGTGTCGAGGCAAAGCGCGGCGTTGAGTTCTGCCACTTAACACGCAATGCCTCCGGAATTCGGCAAAATCAATTTTGTCTTACGATGTGATTTTATTCAACAAACTAAAATTAAAAAACAATCTTTTGACTTCAAAATTTAAAATTCGTTGTTTCTCAAAATACCTTCAGATACTTAAGAAATTTTTATAATCAAAAATGTAAGCTAACTAATAAGAGTGAATTTGAAGGAAAGATAGTGGTCGAGGCTTCGAGTGAACATTAAAAATCTAATTTGAATGTAGGAAAACTTAATGCCCTACGCAGAACTTCATATATTGATCTTCCACATGATATTTAAACTAAGAAAGCTATATAGTAAATCTTAAATACGCAGATTTGCTTTGTTTCTGCATTGTACCCTACAACGCATATATACATACAAACACAAGACTTAACATATTATTTTATAAAAAAACATTCTTTCAGAGACCAGAAGACTTCTCTCTGAATTCTCTCGGTGGTTTTTATATATATAGAACGAAAGTGCAACTTATTACTATGTCCGGACTAGTAATAAACCTACCTAAAAAGCTAGCAATATTTCACCTCAGTCTTGACTACATCAAGTGTCTCCAATCGATCATTTTCCACATGAGAAAGACCTTTATTCAAGACACTTAAGAAGAAGTGTTGCTAAAAAAAGAAGAATTATCAGTTGATGAGCATATAGGTTTAATTATATTTTTTTAAAAGTTAAATGGGAGTTCGTATAAATGAAATTAAAACCGAGTGCAACATTTTTGTAGGTCTAGTAAAAAAGTAAAAAAAAAATGTTTAATGAAGTGCAAGTAGGATAGCTTATATATACTGATTCGATACCATTTAAGTTGTGTTAAGACACTCTGCATTATCATGAGCGAAATTAAAATATATACTTTTTCCGTAAATATTTGACTTAGACTTTGATTATTATTTTTCCCTAACTTTTTATGGCAAAATATATCACATATATTTTTTTTTACATTTTACACGTTTTTATAGGGTTAAACTTATTAAAACTATAGCATAGAAAATAAGAATAGCCGATTTACACAACTGAAAATCTGTAGGAAGACAATTCACCTACCACTACAATTGTATATTAATATAAATTGTTTGTTCAAGTGTTCTTAAAAAAAAATTATAAAAAAAATATAATGAATCATATACATATATAATTCTTATGATATATTTATTATACATACAGACGAAATTCTTATCTTTATTTAAATTATGCTAACAGCTCGGCCATCCTCCCAACCGCGAGTCCTTTCGCTATTTGAAAATAGCTCACAATTATCGAATGTCCTAATTTAAATAACTATATTTTTTATATATTTATATTTTTAATACATGTGAGGATATTTACAAAAACTATTAAATTGGATATATTTACATGTACTATTTCAAAAACATTTACTTTTCAAAGTAAATCTAATTCAACATGAGATGGTTGGTGGGCAAAACCACGTCGCATGCTATTGGTTTATTGTTGGTCTTCTTTAATATAATATTTTTTTTTATGGAAAAGACATGGCAAACGAGCGTGCGGGTCACCTGATGGTAATCGATTACCGCCGCCCACCACCCCGTGCAGCCCCAGAGGAGCTACAGGTGCGTTGCCAGCCTTTAAAATGTGTTGGGCGCCGGGGCCCGGCATTACCTGATGCGAAACTACTTCACGCTGGTTTTAAATGCCGGGGGTGGTAATGATCCGGTCGAGTCTGCCCATGCGTGTTGCTATTGCTGGCGACGTGACTCTACCACACGTACTTTAGTCGCCTCTTATGACACCACCAGTACCAGGATGATCCTATTCTAGGCCGGGATCACACGACACAAATATAATATAAATAATCTTAATAAACTTCTTAAATAAATAATATATCAACAAGGTGATAATAGTTTGCTAATGATTTTCTTTTAGCTCTATTAAATTTTTGTATATATATATATATATATATATATATATATATATATTTCTAGGACCAGGAAATATATTAAAAATTGTGGGGATTTATTGTGTGGGTGTTTATTTAGGTGTTTATTTTTACCGTGGTACATTAATGCGAAATGATAGAGCGTGAAGCCAAATAAATGACAAATGTTTTCCACAATTAACTGAAGTAATTTTAATTTTATATGAATAAAAAATCATTTTATATGAATAATAAATAATACATTTATCTATTAAAATAATATAATAATGAGGCCGGTCGTGGCGCAGCGGCACGAAGTGTGACTGCAAAACCGACTGGTTGTGGGCTCGATCCCCACTCGAGCAGATGAAATATTTACTTAAATTTATATTTCCATTTCTTCGCTCTGGTGTCGAGGTTAAGCGCGGCGTTGAGTTCTGCCACTCAACACGCAATGCCTCCAGAATTCGGCAGAAAGTGGGGAACGGAGTGTCTTAACACAAGGTTCCCTCTGCCTACCCGGCTGTGTGCGGGATACAGAGTGAAGCTGATTTGATTTATTAAAATAATAAGTCTTTCAATGTTAATTTTTCTGCTCTCTATGAAATAGGGGCATTAAAATATTTTAATTTTTTACTAGGGGCATTAAAATATTTTAATTTTTCAAGGCGTTAATTATTGCCTCGTGAATATTGGGAAACGAACCTACAATTGCCGCATTCGTCAAACGCTTGGGTCCTTGCACCACTGGCAAAGTAATAATTTTCATATACATGTAATATCTGAATATTATATACTCGTAAATGAATAATAGAAGCACTGATCATTGTTCCATATGATCAGCACAACAATTTCACGCTTTAAATTCGTTTTCTCTGAAATTGGTTGCATTTAATTGCGTTATAATTAAATGTACTCAATCGAGAATTTTTCGTCCAAATTCTTTATTATGTAGAGAATTATTGTTTCACACTGAATCGTCATTATTCAATACTAAAAGAATAATTTTTAAATTAACTTTCGTCGGTGAAGTCTGTTTTACAGACACAAAGTGTGACTGTAAAACCGACTGGTTGTGGGTCCCCACTCGAGGAGAGGAAATATTTACTTTCATTTATATTTCCTTTTCTCCGTTCTGGTGTTGAGGCAAAGCGCGGCGTTTAGCTCTGCCACTTAATACGCAATGCCTCCAGAATTCGCCAGAAAGTGGGGAACGGAGTGTCTTACCACTACGTTCCCTCTGGCTACCCTGCTGTGTGCGGGATACAGCATGAAGCTAATTTATTTATTTTTACATATTATGATGTGTTAACTTAAATAATGATGTATCTATATAATAACCCATACCTATTCCTTAGAGCTAAATATTTCCTCACTTCGCTACGACGGCGTTAATTCTTTTTAATTCTCACAGTTCCATAGTATAATATAGTTTAAAGTTAACACAGGTAATTATTCCTATTTTTAAATCCAAAATTATTGGTGATTTTTTGTATCGCCGTATTTGTGAACTAACGCCGGGTGCATTGTTTACATACTCTAACGAAGCAAAGGAACTAAAAACGTGGCCATGAATAAAGAAGAGCCAA